>CM061914.1:114902033-114985001 GCA_031002005.1 Vandiemenella viatica | reverse complement strand
CTTTACGTCTCTCAACAGCGAGGTCTTTAGAGACGGGAAAGGAATGGGAAGGAATTTGGCCATGGCCTTTTGAAGGAAGCATCCGGCATTTGCCTGGAGTGATTTGGGAAACCATGGAAAACCCAAATCTGGATGCCCGGACGGGGATTCGAACCGCCGTCCCTCCCCGAACGCGAGGCGAGAACGCTAACCGTTTCACCACCAAGCTCGGTAGATATTATTATTATTAAAGGTGGTAAAGGGCTGGGAGCAAACAATGGGAAGGTATTCGGCCATAGCCTTTTGAAGGAACTATCCCGGCATTCGCTTGGAGTGAAACCATGAAAACATAAAAATGGATGTCTGGACGAGGATTCGAACCCACGTTTTCCCGGATGCGAAACCACTCTGTAATAGATTTAGAATTATCAAATATTTCGCCATTACCCACCAATACGTCCCGTTTAGCTGAATATATTTGTCAATTATTATTCCAAGATATTTAATTTTATGCCTTGAAAATGGTGTATATTCATATAAAGTTTTTATATGAATATAAAAACTTTATTTTCCTATTTTTGTCTGTAATAAGCTCAATATTTTTTTTTACATTTATCTGTATTCCATATTGACCTTTGTAACCAGATATCTCTTCCAGATCCATCTGCAGCTGTTCATAATACTCTGTCATTTTAATCCTATTGTTATATCTCCAGGAAACTGCCTATCATCCGACTGTAACCAAACAACGGAATCACTCATTAGAATATTTAACAGCAATGGTTGCAATGCACTGTCCTTTGGCATTCATGCTCTTACTTTCACTTTGTTTGATACCGCATTTCCTGACGTAACTCCTGCCTAATTCTTAAGATTTCCTTCAACCAGAGGACACATTCTAATTCATACCAATAGTATTAACTAACGTCATTCAGCGCCATTCTGTGATAGACTATCAGTTTGGCCTCCCTTATCAATTTAATCTGAAGCAAGTTAATCATGAAACACAAACCGAAATTCACGTGAATAACCTCCCATAACCCAACGTTGCCGCTTTACAATCCACTATCTTTCCTTTCAGACATCCTTGATGCGGTTGGATACAAACTTTCCCATTAATTTAATCTAACACTGAGTTAAAAATAGTCGGTATGCACTTTTAAAGTTATTTGTTTTCTCTTCTTTATGAATCAGAACTTTTGTGACATATTTCCAGTACTCTGGTATTCAACAAGTCTCCATATTGTATCATACATCTGACTTTAGAAAATCTTATGCTTTTCCAACGTATCTAACTTTCTCATAACATAATTAGGATCTATTATCAATTTCCTTGTCTGCTGGTTTAAATTATACTCCGAAAATCTGCTACTCCGATATTTATTCTACCGTACCTGTCTCATCAGTTTCATAATATTTGTATTATTTTCGTTTTTGCCCGTTCCTTTCAATTTCCCAACGTACCATTCTAACTACATCATTCAGTCCTGCTGTGTTTCATGTTTTCTGTCGTCTTACGAACATCTTAAGACTCTTCACTTTCCTATTGTACTACATGGTTATTCAAATATGAGTCAGTGAAAGCAAAGCGACAGGCGAACTCGTTCCAGGACGACCACTGCTTTTCCCATTGCATACGCACCCATCTTTCTTATGCCAATCGTAAATCTGTTTATGACGAGGCTGCATTTTATTGAACTTACGACGGAATGCACGCTGCACATCAACAATGAATAGCACTCCAAACAACTTCTGTGGCATCATTTCCACGTAAACAGACAACAGTGCCGTTGGCGGCATTAAAATATGGAACTAATAGGCGGGGTTACATATTTTGAATGTTCCTCTATAAGGAAATAGGAAAGGCTTCCGCTGCTGCATTTGTAGACCCTGGTCGCTGTGTTCACGAAGCTTACAGGTTACCATGACAGTTTTCGCCGACCCCGGCAGCGTAGGGGTAGCGTGCTTGCTTTGCGTTGCAGGGGTCGCCGGTTCGAGTCCGGCCGAGGGTATGGGTGGTTTTAATTAAGTGTTGCGTTCGTCCTGTGTCGTCCTTACAGAAGCTGAAAATTAATCACACTGAAATGTCTATATTGTAAGAGAAACACACACGTTGAGCTGGTTGTATGGTTAACTAGGCCAAATGCCATAAAAAAAAGACAGTTTCCGACGTTCTCCTCAGAGCTTTATGCCATTCTAAAAGCGCTGCAATACATTCATTTGAAAGCTCATTCAAATATAGTGCTCTGTGCAGATTCTAGAAGTGCCCTGCAGGCAATAATGGAATTGTCAAAAGGAAGATGCCGGAACTATTTAGTTTATGACATAGCCAGGGAACTTCAGAAGTTATCGGTAGAAGGAATACAAGTGCAGTTCCAGTGGGTACCGAGCCATGTTGGGGTGTCGGGAAATGAGGCAGCGGACAGAACAGCACGTCGCCACCTTATTGCTGCAGAAACAGAAAAAGTTTCGCTACCCTGTACAGACTTCAAGGTCATTGTTACCGACATGGTTAAGACTGAGTGGGAGAAGAGATGGTTTGCCGACTGCCAGGGAAAGGGGCTTTGGTATAGAACCATCTGCAACAACATAGTAAGCAAGCCATGGTACGCTCAACTAGAACTGAACAGGAAAGAAATTACTTTAATGAACAGACTTAGGACAGGACACACTTTATTACGTGACAAAAAATACGTCATACGGTTCGTGGATTCGCCGATGTGCCCATCGTGTGATTCTGTAGAGGATATTTATCACCTCATGCTGAGCTGCAAGCAATATCAATCAGCGAGGAAACAACTGCTAGAATGGTCTGAATATAACTGATATAACTTCTCTAATGCAATCTCTTTCAGTTCCGAGCAAAAAATCGGTGAAGATAATTTCCCTGTATGTTAAATGTACTAAAGGTGTAATTTAAAATTAATTCGAACATATTGTATGAGGATATTGGCTGTATTAGCCTTTGGCTAAAGCCATAAAATAAAATAAAATTGAATGTTCCTCTATGCCGACTCCGGTAGCGCGGGGCTAGCGATCAGGCTTCACGTTGCACGGGTCGCCGGGTCGAGTCCGGCCTAGGGCATGGGTGGTTTTAATTAAACGTCCTGTGTTGTCCTTTGCCTTGTGCTCATCAAAAACACTAAAATATTATACATACACAATTGAGGAATAAGAGAAACAAAGTTGCTGGCTGAATGGCTATAAGGCCGAATGCCATTTTTTTTAAAAAAACCTTCCTTTATCCAGTGATGTGTGGCACGTATATGTATCTTTTATAGTTTGTGAGAAATAAAAATGCAAAATCCACTTCTTTTTGAATAACCCTAAATGTGGGTTCCGTGAGCCGAGCCTGGTGCTTGAGCTGTTTACGTGCATTCGTCTGTCCAGATTTCAGTTTTTCGTGGTTTCCCGACATTAATTCAAGCGAATCCCGTGATAGTTCCTTCAAATAGCAATGGCAGAATTTCTTACTATCCCTTGACCCCGAACTTCTCCCACCTAAGACCTCCATCATATCGACTAGGCGTAAAGTCATAAGCCAAAAAAAATATTAATTTCAATTTTTTGTTTACGCAATCCTACGAGGTAGAATGTTCACCATGAGGATCGTGGACAATCCGAAATGCCAAAAATGCGACGACGTGGAAGATATATACCACTTTCTACTAAGATGCAAACAATACAGAAACATAAGGAAAGAGATACTAGAAGGAGAACTCGGATTCAAGGACATAACAGACCTAATACAAACCTTATCCATGCCACCGAGCATGGTGGTGTAGCTGTTAGCGTTCTCGCCTCGCATTCGGGAGGACGCCGGTTCGAATCCCCGTCCGGGCATGCAGATTTGGGTTTTCCATGGTTTCCCAAATCCCCCCAGGCAAATGCCGGGATGCTTCCTTCAAAAGGCTATGGCCGGATTCCTTCCCATTCCTTGCCCCCCATCCTTTCCGTCTGTAAAGACCTCGCTGTTAAGCAGTTAAAGAAAAGAAAAAAAAAATAAGAAAAAAAAAAACACTTGTACATGCCAACGCTGACCGCAATAAAAGCAATTAACAAATATGTAATACAGACTAAAAATAGAATATAAAAACATAGGGATATATAATACATGATGATGGCTGAAATAGCAAAAAAAAAAAATTGATTTGTTTCGGGATAAACATTTCCTCATATTTTCTTACTATCTCTCTAAATTGTTTCCGCTCCTCTCCGCTGTACTGTCTTCCTTCTTACATAAATCTTTCTCAATCTTTCGGATTATATCTTCCTCTCTTCCGTAACCAATCATAATGTTGTAAGAACGAAGACACAATCCGGCGGTACACTTTCTCGCAATATTTTTTGTGCCATCATGCAATGCTTTCTTATGCCGTTTATTAATTCTGTCTCTAGCGCCTTTAGCAGTCCTTTCCTATTTAAAAGTAGAGTGCCCATGCATGAGTACCTGTTCCTGTATTTTGGTAAGTAGAAGAAACTCCTCTGATGGGAATCGTTCATTTCAAACAGTCTCCATTTTGAAAATTGAGTACACCAATAGAAGGAGCCGCCAACACTTGTTGAAAGAGGTTAATGTATTCTCTTCCTGAAGCTTGTACATTCCAAAAAGAGGTTCTGCTCAAAATATAAATTCTTTCTCACGGATGTTCTGAGCTCGTTTTCGCGAGGTTCGTTGGCCAAGCTGCCGGCAGTGTCGCAGGAAAGAAGTGAAAATAGGTCTCGTTAGAGGTGATTAGCAAGTAGGAAAGCGCGCCGGCCCATTGTTTCCAGCCGACTGGAGAAAATACAACTCCCACGCTGACCACTGACTCTCGCCGCGCGCTTTGTCCGTCCCTAACCCTACCTACGTATATTTCCTAGAATTATTGATCAATTTTATCATCACATCTTAAATCCTTTCACTTATAAGAGATAAAAGCAGATTGCAATAAGTAATCAGAAATAACTGCATCCCGAATTTATTCGCAAACTGTCACAAACAATTAATCCGTCAGAAAACTCCTTTCCTTTCTACTTATATGACAATATATTTTCGAATTTTACAGCATAACGTTTTGAGGTCTTAAACCAAGGCTCCCCAACCCCAGACCGCGGGCCACGAAGCCACCTCATTTCAATTTGTCCGCCAACAGCAGCGGCCTAATTTTTTTTTTCTGTCACCAGTCTTTCCATTGGCTTCATTCAATCCTCCATACCTTTCTTTCTTGTGCTAATCTCTTCATCTCTACATATCCCTTACAACCCACGTTCTCTATTATCTGTCATATATTCTAATCTCTGTCTTCCTCTACAGTTTTTACCTTCGACTGTTCCCTCCACCAGCAAATTAACCAATCCAGCATGTCTCAAATATGACCTACCAGCCTGTATCTTCTTTCTGTAAGCTTCTTCCACAAACTTCTTTCCTCGCCCATCATTTCCAAAACTCGTTCATTTCTTACTTTGTCTGTCCACTTAATTTTCACCATTCTTCTGTAGCACCACATTTCAAATGCTTCAATTTTCCTTCTTTCTTGTATTCCTAAAGTTCGTGTTTCGCTACCGCAAAGTGCTGTGCTCCACACATAGAGTTTTAAAAACTTTTTTTTTCTAATTCCTAGATCAATATTTGAAACTAAAAGATTTCTCTTTTTCATGAACGCTCTTTTTGCTAGTGCTATTCTGCTTTTAACATCATTCCTGCTTCAGCCATCGGTTGTAATTTTGCTTTACTTACTTCTCCAATTGCATTCGATCCTATTTTTATATTTAATCTACTAGTATTTGTATCGTTTTTGCTACATTTTATCAGCGGTCTAGAATATGCAAGCTCAAAAACCTTTGCAAAAGACTTATTGAGTTTTTTACATATTGATTATAATTTTTAAAAACTCTGCAAAGTTCTCATTGATGGTTTTTACTTTTTGATTGTAATTAAACTGTGTTACTTATATCTTCGTTATATTTAAATAACTATTATAACTATAGGCAAGTATTATGTGGCCCGCAGGCTAATTTAGAATCAAAATTGTGACCCGCAGGTTAAATTTGGCTTAAAAATTGTGGCCCATCTCCAAAGTTGGTTTGGCAACCTTGTTCTATACTAACTATTTTTATTTGGTGTTTATCTCCGTCACTGGTACAGAAATATTTATAAAGATACGTCATGTGGTGATGATGATAACTGTATGGAATTTCATTAATGGCTGTTCGATAATATTTTTTATATTTATTTGAAAATTTGTTTTTTCCAGGCATTCCTTGATCCCCTGTAAATAAAAATAAAATCAGTTGATAGCAGATTACTATTCTGCGTCTGGGATTCCGTGCATAGATTTTGTGTTAAAGTGAATCCATTAAAATAATTGTAAATACTTTGTTCAAAACTTCAATAACAAGTTATTTTTAAATCAAGTTCATTATTCGTTTTCCGAAATCGTGTTTCAAATTATTTATTCAAATTATTTATATAAATCAAACACAAAAATAAAATCAGTTGAAAAAAATCATATTTGGTCTTAGAAAAACTTTCGCCATTTTCAAATAAAAGATTTTTATTGATACTTAATTCTATATGTAATGACATTTATGATATTTTTAGGTAAAAATAATATACTGAAGAATCAATTTTATTAAAATTATTCATTTAGTTATTTTTTTTGAAAAGCGCAAACTCTAGAAAGTTGGTAAACTACATACTACTCCAAATTTTTAAAGATTTAAAAAAAATATTTCGAAAAAAATAGGTAATTATACTTTTTATGTTTTTTACAATCACTCCTAATAATCGCTGAATAAAAAGAAAATCCAAAATAATTTAAAAATCGTTGAATTGCCAGGATTCATTTGATACCGTGAAGATTATTTAAAGAAAGATTTTTTATCCAACTCCCCCACTAAACCCCATATAATTACTTTCACCCTCACGATTTTTCATATTTTACGTCATAATCGCGTTTAAGTTAATAAGAACAAAATCAGTGCGTAATAACAAATGAGAAAATCCATCCGGGTTCCGTCTCAGAATAAAATGCATACCACGAATATAGAACCAGAAGAACACCTTAAAAAAAAAAAAAAATTAAAGATCCGTTTTGGACTTTTTAACTCAGATGAGTTGTAACTACCGTTGCATCAAACTGATATCACGCTAATTTTTAATTATATTATATTATAATAATATTGGCGTGTAAAATGACTTTCGTTTTAGTGGACACATTTTTTGGATAGGGTTCTTCTTGGTTTTGCTTTTTAAACAAATTGAATTCACTCACCAATGGGAGTGTCCATAAACGTGGCTCGGTTTATGGGGTTTGGGTAGAAAGCTAACACATATGTGGGGGAAAGGGGGGGGGGGAGGAGTTCAGAGCCAAAAATGTAGCTTATCATTCATATTATTTTTTACAGTTAAAATAAGGTACAGAACACACAGCAACATGTGAATAAATATTTCCATCATTTAATTATCTTTATATGTAATTTACGATAGTGTGACAAGAGAAAACATTACAGTATTTCTTCTGTAATCAATAACGAAAGAAGCTACATGCCCCAGGGGGGATGGGGGAGGGGTTTATAGGCAAGAAGAACGTCAGGCTACGAGGGAGTGGGGGGTGGGGGGGGAGGTTTCATAGGAGGCCAAAATGGAGCTACATGGTTCATAGACGCTCACTAGATGCTGTCTTGTTACTTCCGAAGTGGTCACTTACAGGATACCTGCACCAAATTCAGCTGCCATTAAAGAATACCTGTCATACTTCTTTCGGGATTTATTTATCAATCTTGTTTCATGGATCCCTGCTGAGGAAGGACCTCTGGGATGTGAAACATGTCTCGGTTAATACACATACATACGAGGTATAATGATGGTAAAAACAATTATATGTTACAAGGACAAATAAAGAGAATAAAAATAAACATTAATTTTTACAACTGAATTTTGCAAAAGTCATATTGAATACAATTAATCATTTTGTTCAAACTCTTCAATGGAGTAGAAGGAGTTGCCAATAAGATAATCTCTCAGATGCTGATATCTCTGCTAAGAAATTTTGTATAATGCTATTTACGAATTTAGAACGAAATATGTATATATATATAAAGTTTTATCTGGAGCAAAACAGTAGTCTGCAAGTAAATCGAGAGACTTACTCCACAACCCGAAAGTTGGTTGGATCCTGCCGAAGGACGCATACTAAGCCATTGTGTCAGAGGTAGGACAGTCAGTTCCTTTCTTCCAATACCTACAGTTTAACTACAGGGCGACCTGGCGTAGCTCATATGATCAAACACAACTCTTAAAAATTCCTGCATCTGCCGGATTTGAACCCAGGACTTGTGCAGTGAACTTTTTGAAAGCTAGCGTCTTGACCACTTTTTTTTTTTTTTTTTCTTTTTTTTTCTTAGATAGTACTTCATCACTGTGTATTGAAACACAGGCAAATAATGCACAATACAATGTTAGTGAAAAATACTTCAATTTCTAACTCCGACGATAAATTCCTTCCATTTTTTTTTCTTTCTAATTCTAATTCACAGTCTAGTCACATTAAGGTGACCACCACCTACTTTCGACGTCAACGTGAAATAACCAATCACAGTACAGTGGAGTGTATATAAAGGATGTCCTAGGGCATCGGAAAGCGTATTGCAGAAACGTAGCGATTTATCCGACGTCCAAAAGGGCATGATTATTGGCTTTCGGGCCATGGGTGGAAGCATTTCGGAAACGGCTAATTTTGTGAACTGTTCACGTGCCGCCGTGGTGAAAGTATACTATTCAAAATCAGCGGCGTGGAACATGTGGTGCACCACGGGCTATGGATGACAAGAGGTGAACGAAGGCTACGAAGATGCGTTCGGGCAAATAGACGTGCAACTGTTGAGCAACTGACCGCCCAGATGAACCAAGGGGCTACCAAGAGTGTATCCTCAACAACGGTTCAGCGAACGTTGCTGCGCATGGGCCTCCGCAGCAGACGCCTGGTTAATGTACCTATTTTGACTGCTGTTCATCGGCGACGAAGGCTGGAATTTGCACGCCAGTACCGCAACTGGACATCCACTGTGTGGCGACAGGTGGCTTTTTCCGATGAATCACGTTTTATGCTCCATTGGACAGATGGACGTTGGCGCATACGGCGTGAAATGTCTGAAAGCAAACACCCTGCAACAATTGCCGGAAGGATCCAGGGTGGAGGAGGGAGCATTATGGTTTGGGGAATGTTTTCCTGGCATTCACTGGGTGAACTCATCATTGTGGAAGGCACAATGGATCAGCACAAGTACGTATCTGTCCTTGCGGACGATGTCCACCTCTACATGCGAATAATTTTTCCTCAGAATGATGGTATCTACCAGCAGGACAATGCGAGGTGTCATACAGCTCGCAGTGTAAGTGCGTGGTTCGAAGAGCACCAGGATGAGTTTACCTTACTCCCCTGGCCAGCAAACTCACCGGATTTAAACCCAATCGAGAATCTGTGGGACCACCTCGATCGGGTTGTTCGCGCCATGGATCCTCAACCGCGTCACCTATAGCAGCTGGCCGCGGCACTGGAGTTGGCATGGCTGAACATCCCAGTGAACACCTTCAGAAACCTAATAGACTCTCTTCCTGCACGCCTCGCAGCGGTCCGCTCTGCCAATCTGGTTTTTGAGAGGTGGTCACATTAATGTGACTGGACTGTATATATGCGTCAATTAGTACACAATGATACCAACGTTCTTGTATACATTGTACGTATTTGCTATAGTTGCGTGGCGTACGATAAAAATTCTATGGTTTCCCCAAATCACTCCAGGCGAATGCCGGGATGCTTCCTTCAAAAGGCCATGGCCGAATTCCTTCCCTTTACTTGCCTCAGTCCCATCCCGCCTTTAATGACCTTGGTGTCGACGAGGCGTAAAGCCATAAGTGATAAAAAAAAGGTCATACGATAAATAAACAAAAGTTCACAATCTCAGTTCGACACTTGCAAAAATATTTACTTGAAATTATGCTGTTATAATGTTTGTCAGAGCTACCAGACCGCTCCTATTATCCAGACACAACATCTGCGTGAAGCAGACAGTAAATGGGATTCTTCTGTCAAGTGGAGTGCATACAGCGTTCGTACGGAATAATCTTCACGTTGCAGATGCTGCTGCTGCGTGAGCAGTTGAAAGTGTGATCTTTTTGTGGTAATGTGGCGAATTTCTCTTCATAGTAGCTCATTTTGTTAACTTTATTAATAGTAACTAGGTTCAAAGCCCCTCAAAGATAAAATCATTTCTTAGCAGTTGCTTAACTAAATAGAATTGTTATTAAATAACGCTCGTACCTGTGATTTGGTAATGTTGTTGATATTTCGGTTGTAGTTCACATCGCAATACAGTTCGAACTACTTACATCCGTCATATTACCGATGTAATATGTATGATGTTCATTGGTTCTTACACTTTTCTTTTTCATTAGCCATCATTCAAATCCTGTAACAATGTTTGGCCGGTACAGTTGTAACTGCTTACATGTGGCTAAAATAATGGCATCATATCAGTAACATGGCCTCAGGGAAAACAAAGGGAATTAAAAACAAATCTTTACAATTCACGTTATGCGATCTGATATTAGATTTAGCCCTGGTCCAGGCCGCATAAATTGTAAT
Organism: Vandiemenella viatica; assembly: GCA_031002005.1. NCBI lineage: Eukaryota > Metazoa > Arthropoda > Insecta > Orthoptera > Morabidae > Vandiemenella > Vandiemenella viatica. The sequence continues at coordinate 114,974,394 of CM061914.1, read as the reverse complement.
AAATGTAATGGTAATAATGTGGAATAAGACATGCCAGTTATCATTTCGGCACAGGTTAAATTTCACTCTAATCAAAACCTCAGCTAATATTGCTACTCGAAAGTAGAAGCTTCTGTCTTACATATTTAAGGACACAGAATACGATGAAAACATTTACATGGAACGAATATAAATAAACAAAAAGCAACTAATACGGGAGGCTAGGGTTGATACGCGAATTACAGAGATGTGACTTATTTGAGATACAAGTATTTCAGATACAAGATACAAAATACTTGGTATCATAAAGATAAAGACGACAACGAAACGCATACGTAAAATTCATGAACCTATATCAAAGGACAAGCTTGTACAGTCTAATTACCTTTGCCAGCATCAATGTGGCGAACTGTGAATACCATAAACAAACCCCCACCCACCTGTCTACTGTCTCTTGTTTTTTCTCCGCGTCAGTTCTTATCGTGTCAAATAATGTTTGGTGCGACGAAGAAGCTTTAAAGAGCAATGGAGAGGACAAAAGAAAATCGAATCTTCTTATGTGTTTTTAGAGGACTTTGATTTCTCTATTCCTAATGCCACTAGTGGCGACAGCACAGAATCAACTGGCAGCATCGCTGACTTAGAAATACTTCAGTAGGCCTACTTAAGTAATAAGGACAACCTCTTAAACATTTTAAATGTTTAACAATAAAAAGTTTTTAAATTATAGCACCTATTTCTCGAGTGGAACGAATAACGAAAAAATATATTTAAAAATAAAAAAATATACTATATAAAAAGTATTTTATCTTGAAAAAGTATTTGAAAAATACGTATTTTGTATCTTGTATTTCAAATACCATTTCCAAAATTATCTTCTATCTAGTACATCAAATCCATTACTTAAAAGTACTTTGTATCTTGTATTTCAGATACTTCTTGTAAGGTATCTTGTACATCTCTGGCGAATTAAAAGTGTTCTCCTTAGCCAGAAATCATCATCCTCGATACAATTTCACATGATCCAATAGCTTGTCCAGGCGCTATTTATTATTACGTCCGCCGCATGGGGACGTTACACTTGGCGCCGCTATCTGTACTTGTATTTCGGAAGAGTAGGCTTGAACGGGTTGTCAGCGGTTTCACCCCCTTCCTTGTTTCATCTATCATCCATAATTCAGGCAACACACCATACTGAAGCCAAGTACATTATAGTCATCCACGCAATGCAGTAACACTTAAGCCGCGTTCCCACGATCTCTTGTAACGGAGGTGGGACGGGATGGGACCTCATTAGCCGAAGTGTACTAGGGACGAGTGCGGGCCGCAGGTTAGTCCTCGCTTACCTCGCCGCCTCCTCCCCACCACGTTGCCTAGTGTCGTTTGGCACAGAGCACTTTACAGCAACAGAAGGAGTGCGCACCACTTCTGCAAACCGATGGCAACAGAGCACCTCTACACACGCCTGTGATGTTTACCGACACAGAGTGGGTAGCTGCGTCTCATCTCCGCTAGCAGAGGTGGCCCTATTCCCAAGGCGTGTTGTTGAGTATTCGTCTCGTCCCGTCCCGCCCCGCCTCCGTTACAAGAGATCGTGGGAACGCGGCTTTAGGAACACTTCCACACTGGAGAAACAACCCTGGTTACCAGTTCCCCAGGGAGATAACACACCCCGTAGAAATAATCTACACCCAGGCATGTGTATGACACGGAACTGTTAGCTGGCCCAGTTAGTCCATTGATACTCGAGAAGATTTTACTCATCTTCAACGCCGAGAAAACTCCAGTCTCACCTCACAGTTACTGTTTTCCAACGGCAGCAGTATTAAGTAATGAAAAAAGGCAAGCTTGGTCATTGTTCCTGTTATGCTACAACGTTACGCATCCGTCCTTCTTTGGCGGGCTAGCAACAAACACACAATAAAGAAAATACTTCTGATCTTCTAGACCACGTCCATACGAAATCATCTTCTTATTTACCTTTATTTCATACCGTTCCCTCCAAACCGTACCTCCACTTGAATATCGTATTGGTATTGTTTTGCTGTAGTTAGTGATTATTTTTTGCTGTGATGTAAGGGCATCCGTGAGGTGTTTTTCCGGATTTCCGGACCCCCCCCCCCCCCGTCTGGTGATATCTGGCCCGTGAGTCCCCCCCCCCCCCCCCCCTAGAATTCGCCCTCGCCACTTTTTGAGGGTCTCACCGTTCCAAAAGCAGGAAGCACTTTTCGACGAAATACCCCTCTAAAATCGACTTTCGCGTCATTTACAGATTTTTTTTTAGCTTTACAGTCCGAAAATTTTTCCAAATCCTCACGTGAAATTTCCGTAATTCCCTCCCCCCCTCTTGGTGAGATTTCGCCGGACCCCCCCCCCCCCCCATTTCACCTCTCGTAATTTATGGACGCCCCCTAAGTGTTTCCTTCCATTTATTGTACTTCCCGATCATTGCACGTGGAATGCCGATAACGCTGTTTGTGTTTGGCAGGAGCCGATGGCACAGTCGCACATCTTGTCCGTGGTGGAGCCCGAGCTGGCGGGGAGGTCGTCCGGCAGCAAGGGAGACCCCTCGGAGAGGGACCTGTCCATCACGCTCGACGACAGAGACCTCTGGACCAAGTTCCAGTGCCTCACCAACGAGATGATCGTCACCAAGAACGGCAGGTGCGAACCAACTAGACTTCCAACTTACAACTAAACAGAGCGTTTTAAGTAAACAAAATATTTTATGGCATATGCGTTTTCATACCCGCCAGTGTGGCTCAGTGCGCTCAGGAGGCGTCCATTAATTCTACATCTACATCTACATATATACTCTGCAATTCACAAAATTGTCGGTGGCAGAGTGTGTTCAGCACCAAAGCTAATCTCTTTGTTGTGCATTCCAATCCCTAATGGTACGAGGGAAAAAAAAAATCATACAAGAATCAGTCCGGCACCTTATTTCTCTAATTTTATCTTTCCTGTCATTCCGGCTCAAATAGGTTGGTGGACAAAGTATTTCACTACACTCGAAAGTTAAAGTGGGAGTACGCATGTTTACCAATAAGTTTAAACGAAACGTGCGTCGTCTATCTACCAGAGACTCCCAGCCTAGTATACTAATCAGTTCTGTGACGCTTTCATAAGGACTGTAGCAATCGGTCACGAACCGAGCGGCTCTTCTCTGTACTTTCTCTATACTCTCAATCAACCCCTTACGAAACGGATCCCAGATGGCACAACAGTAGTCCAAATGTGGACGCAGAAGAGATTTGTACGCTATCTCCTTTGTTTGTTCATTACAATTTTTCAAGATTCGACCTAGGAACCGCAGCCTACAATTAGCTCTACCTACTAACGTATTAATATGTAAGTCCCATTTCATGTTCCTTTGTACTGTTACTCCCAAATATTTCATAGAATCGACCATGTCAATAACTGAACTGTTTACCTCGTATTTCTGAACAATCGGTTTTTTTTTTGTTAGTTATGCTCATTGTCTTACACTTTTTACAATTTAGTGTAAGTTACCACTCAGCAAACCATGCCAACAAGGAGTAAAACTCATCAATGATAGCCGACGCCAAAATGTTGCCAAGAAAGAAGAAGATACAATAAAGTAGATTAATTTGTAGTTTTTTAAAGTGGTTGAAGTTGTCATTATTATATATAAATGTATATATTTGTTTCCTATGGCCTGGAGGAAGTCTTACATAAAGACGAAACGCGTATTCCAAACATCTTGTTTAGTAGACCCCTATCAAAAACAGTTATCATAGCAAGTATTAAGGAAGATAGGCCAAAAACACCAAAGAGAAATGAATTTTGTAAGGGATCGTGCATAAACTATGTGGCTCGATCTAGGGGGAGGAAGGGTTGGCTAGAAAGCTACGCTGGGCTACGTAGGGAGGGGAGGGGTGGAGGGCGGGGGGGGGGGGGTTCCGTGCCAGGCCACGTAGCTTTTCTTTCATATTAGCCTATTTGTCACAGTTAAAATGAAATACAGAACACACACAAGCATGTAAATATTTATGTCCGTTATTTAATTATCCCCATACTTACAACAGAAAAACAGTACAATATGACTTCAGGAATCAATCTGGAAAAAAGCTACGTGCTACGTGAGTGGGGGGGGGGGGGGGGAGGAGACAAATGCCACGTCGGGCTACGAGGGGGAGAGGGGGCATTGACAGCAGGCCAAAATGGTGCTACGTGGTTTATGGACGTCCCTAATTAACTGAAAATACGGCTACCATGGAGTATCTGCCCTAAAAACAGAATAGCGCGTTCAATTAAGAGAGGCGACTCAAGGTGGCTCTGTTCTGCCCTTAGGCCGGTCATCCACTGGAACCGAATTTTGTCCAAACCGCATTCGTCCGAGTAACGCCCGATTTTACGGCAGACCATTTCGTCCGATTAACCTTGTCCGCTGCAGCCGAATTACGTCCGACATATATTGCCGAGCCGTCATTGTTGCTTCAACACCAAGCGAATGGGATGTTTTTATAAAATTTACAGTGACTTACATATCTTAAAAATAGACTTTTCCTTGCCCTCACAAAATATTACAAGTCAGGGCCATATTTAGGACGTGTAAATCCTTGGGCTTAACCTGTGATGCGCGCCCTGCCCCGCAAATATTTTGAAATTCAACCTCCCATTTTATAGTTATTTTCTAACCAAAATTCTAAAATAAACATTTGAAATTTATTATTTGACTGTAAAATATACTATATCGCATCTGGAAGAATATAGAATTGTTGAGATAAAATGAAAACAATTCAAAATCATTACGATATTCAATACAATTTATTAACATCACTCAGAACAATTTTAGAAGAAAAATAATGTGAAGTCGAGAGTTAGTCCACGTTTCCAATTTCGAAAAAGTCAATATTTAAATTTAAAAAATAAATGAACACACGAGAAAAATATACCAAAAGAAGAATTATAAGAAACAAGCAAATTTTGTTATTGTGATGCGGGCTCATAGGCTGCAGCCTATATAGCCTATTCCCAAATGCGGTCCCGATAAGAGTGAAATCTCATAATCGTTTTAGAATATTCCAGTGCGAAATTCAAATAATTGTCTTTACTGTACAAATATTTAATAAAGTAATTATTATAACTGTGTAGGCGCACTTGCAATAATTGTCCTTTCCGTAGATTTTTTATTAAAATATTTATCGTAACTGCGTACCACCACAATGTATGATAGATTTAAAAAAAATACAAATCAAGATCAAATTAAAGATCAAAAAATATAGCTTGTTCATTAGGAACCCAACATCCGTTTGCCATTCGGCCGAATACGTCCGACTAATCCCATTTCAATAGGATCGGTCCGTCACTCGGCCGTATTCGGCCGAGCAGGTCTTGTCCAGTAGACGCGTGACAATGCCTTTACCTATTTCGCGATTAGTCGGTCATATTCGGCCGAACAGTCCGTCGGACGAATTCAGTGCCAGTGGTCGACCGGCCTTACCCCTACATGCGAAGGGGAAACTGCGTTCGGTGCCATGGTTTGCTTGGACACAGCGATCCACTCAGAGGGATAGACAACGGGAGAGGGGTTGCGAGATGAAGAGTGGGGCCAGTTGAAAATGAACAGGGTATAAGACGGTAAGGTTTACATGTTGATATTTTGTGTGGAGTAGATGGGAAAAAGCAGTCAACGGAAGCAAACTGACTAGCCGATTACATTATTCAGTTGATACCGTCTAGTGAGCGAGTGGAAGTTGGGGAAAAAAAGCATGTAGTTTGGGTCCTATCACCATATTTCAAATTTGGCGACATTTCTTAGAACTAGCAAGAATCAACCGCAGTTTAATCGTAAGTGCTAAATAGTGATTCAGTTCCTTCGATTTAACACATTTCTAATTATTTGGGGATGATAAAGGAGACAGAGCCCGATTGCCTCTTTTCAAGGAACCGGTGGAGCAAATTAGGAAATACAGGGCGTTCGCCGGGAAACGCAACCCTCCCAGTCTGTTGCCGTCGGCAACTTGCTCGGTCAGCGGGGCCAGCGGTTCCCGCCACACGGAACCGTGAATCACCGCACTGTTTAACACCTCCGCTGCCCCAACAGTGCAGTGGCACAGTGACCCTTACATGGTTAAAAACGGTTTCTTTGCATTGTAGCTAGTTCGTGACTTCAGTCTCTTATTAATCAGTGTTGTGAATAAACGTTTCTTTGCGGTTTGGCTGGTTTAGGGCTTCATACTCTTACTAATCTGTACCGTGTTTGAGTGTGAGTAAAATTATGGTACGTTACAGTTTGCAACAAAGAATATTTCTCTACGATACATATGTGAAGAAGAAGTCGTTTAAAAAGTGTCGCAGTAAATTTCGTCGCGAATTTCCTGGCGCTTTACTGCCAGCTAAATCAACAATTCTGCGTCTGGTTAAAAAAGTAAGAGAAACGGGTTCATTTTTTAACAAAAAGAGACTGTCGGTCAACCGTATTCTCACAGAGGAGAAAATTAACGATATCGCTTTTCGACTAGAACAGTCACCTAAAAAATCATTAAGTCAGTTAGGGCAGCAGGCAGGCGTATCTAAGACGTCAGCTTGGAAAGTAACAAAGCTAGTTCACTTAAAGCCGTACAAAACAATTGTGGTGCATAAAATTACAGAAATAGACCAGGGGCCTAGGATTAGATTTTGCAACTGGTACCTGCAGGGTGTCCACGATGGCACTGTTGATCCGCAACTGACGTTTTTCTCTGATGAGGCCTGGTTTCATCTGAGTGGTTATGTTAACGCTCAAAACAGTCGACACTGGAGTTCAGAAAAACCAAATACTCTACTCCAACTGCCATTGCATGACTTAAAAGTGGGTGTTTGGTGTGCGATTAGTGCTTCGAGAATCATAGGTCCAATTTTCTTCCGTGAAACTCTTACTTCCGCAAGATATATCGAAAATATTGTGAAACCGTTTTTTCGAGAAACTTACTGAAGAAGAAAAATTGTACGGCTATTTTCAACAGGATGGGGCGACAGCTCACACCGCTAGAAATTCGCTTGCTGCACTTGACGAAGTGTTTTATGATCGTGTAATCAGCCGTGGGTTGTGGCCCGCCAGATCACCGGATTTAAACCCTTGTGACTTCTACCTTTGGGGTAAACTTAAGGGTAAGGTGTACGAAGGAAATCCTCACACATTGGAAGAACTTGAGGAAAAAATCTATCAAGTAATAATGTCCATTGACAAAGGTGAAATCCAGCGTGTGTCTCGAAATATGTTCAGAAGTTGTGAAATGTGCATTACACAAGAGGGTCAACACTTCCAGCATCTTTTATAAGGTAAGCTAATGAATTACGACACATTTGAATGCTTAGCACATACAAGTTTATGAAGTTTATGAAGCGTAATTATTATGAAATTGTCCGCGGCCGACGGTCAAACAATGCCGGAAACTGAGCGCTCGCTCGCCGGGAGCAGTTTCTTCCTTGTAGCGCTAACAGTGGGTTGCGTTTCCCGGCGAACGCCCTGTATTTCGAAAATTGTATGGCTTTACCTTCCTGCTGAATGTCTGGTTTATTAAGTTGCAACTAACTCAATGATTTATCGTTCGCTGGAACAACGAAAATGGTGAATGGTCTCACCTTGAAAGGAAGGCGATTTCAGAATTTCAGATTGTGAAGTGACTGAATTGAATGAGGTGCTTAATGACAATCCCAGCGTAGTACTATGCTTCTAGTCTCTGGAACCTGGATATACAACAGCATGAAGCAAAACGACTTAGTAATTTTAGAGAATTGGGCAGACAATGGACAAATAAAATTGTATTCTTTTCCTTCAGTGTTAAATAAACGGAAAGAAAGCGAAAATACAAAACAAAAAAACAAAAAAATGTGCGGCGAAGTTCCTTTTTTGAGACCACCAGCTCAACTTAAGTTACACAGTTAGAGATATATATTAGAAACGATCATTTGAAAGAACAGTTGTGATTAGTAACTGGATATAACAGCCCGTAGGAGAGGAACAAGAATTTTATTACAGTGGACCCAGACGGTCAGATAAGAAGCCTCAGTATTTTTTTTACCCAATGTGGCTTTACTGCATGTCGACTGCCAGGTCATTAGGAACAGGAGAGGATTGTAAACGAGGAATGGATAGGAAAACGGCCATGACCTTTATGGGATAAACATCCCAGCATTCGCGCGCAATGGTTTCGGTAACCAAGGAAAACTTAAAACTCAGCAAAGCTGGAACGGGCATCAAAATTACCCCGAAAATTGCTGCTAACCCACCAGACTCTCTTCTGCAATTGCTGAATCGATATTGGATTTTATGCTTTCAGTTCGAACGATAGTAGCGAAACGACATTCCATGTCAGTCGATTAAGTAAAAAATGTTACCAGGGAAATCAAATTCCAACAGACAAATCCTAATTTTCCTTTTCCTCTCATTCCTTAAAGGATAAAATAAAGTTCAGAAGTTGGTAAAATAGTAATAATTTACTTATATATGTTTATTTAATTTCTATTACACTGTCTTCAGTAATTTAGTTCATATTTAGTTGTAACATACAATAACCAGATAATCATGCCAATATAAATAATCTTACTCCATTTGACAGACAGGTCAAAGTCCTGTTCACTTTTTATGAAATTTTTTTATTTCCAGCGCCTATTGCCAACAAGTAATTGTAATTTTTTACCTCTTATTAACCTCTTCACTTTTTCCAGTTCTCAATATTGAGATGGCGTTGGCATATTAAGTTACAATTTATGTTGTGTTCGTATAAAACTAAGAAATATGGCAAACTGTGGAAACAATGTACTGCGGATTGTTCTAAGTTGACCGAAGAATGATTAAAAAAATTTATAAACTGAACTAATAACGTGAATTTTACTACCTCAAGCCTATGTGATCTTTCATTCGGACTGTATTTCCTTTTTCAACTTAAATCCTGTTACGAACTTATTTATAGCTTAAGTTTCGAGAAGCATTTAGAAGTCATTCTCAGAATCACACTGTTTAACGATTTTCTACTCACATAAACAATAAAACGTTCTGCCTGCGTCACTGATGGCTCAAACGCGAAGTTTTATGTCAGCAGACTGTATGCAAATGGGGAATGGCAGAGCGGTTAAAAGCCCCTTTCGCGTAACATAAAGCACGAACAACGTATAATGTATCGTTTGATGACCAAGAGAAGCAATTTTTCGCCTCGGTGCCGTCACAGTACAACTGGCTAGCTGTTGCAACAATTCTTCTCGTCTAAACGAGTCTTGAAGATTTATCTTTAAGGAGAATGCTGTGATTCTTAGAGCTGTACTCAGCCAGCTAGGATCTTGATCTGTGTAAAATTTAGAAAAAGCCGGAAGCAATTTAATCCAGAAAAATTCAAGGACGTTGATCAGGACCCTTCATTTCCAACATCAATATTTAATTAGGGAATAGCTTTTTGAGAATGTTGCGCAGTTACGCAATCAGATGTTCCTGAATATCACCAATGTATTCAGATAGGCGATCTTTTTAAAGTGCCTGTATTTTTAAGAACAAAAATAATGTAGCTATTTAATGTTATGGACATACCAGCGAAAATTTCCATTTTCCGATTAGCTGCGTGCGTTAATGCGCCGCACACTGGATCAGGGAAGTAAAATGGGGCCAGAATCCAGTCGTAATGCTAGCGTACCGCGCCTCCTGATACGATTTTTAGGCTGTTTACCGCATTCATCGAGGCGAATACTCCACCTTATAAGCAATAAAAATACAATTACCACACACAGAACATAGTTGCTCGTTTCGCAGACAGATACAACACAACATCCCTCCAATATATGTGGAAAGTAACTGGATACTACCACATTAAGATTTCCATAGTAGTACATGGTATGACTTCCCATGTGGAAGAGAGTATGCAGAAAAGTTATGTGCAAACCTACCTCAGGGCAGAACACTGATGATGATGGTTATAGAGTGGAAGAGAAACGCAAGACATAGCGAGAACATGCCCACACAAACGATGAAACACGTGAATAACAGAGCCCTAATCCTATCTGACCATCTATCACAGGCCTCGAGCACGGAACGACTTGGAAATACAAACGTTCACGTTTTAAGGGTTTCGTTGATCCAAAACCGAATATCGTATTTAAAATTTTGTAAAACTGTATTTACTGAATTTTTGTTGAAATAAATGGGATCCATAAAAAAATTTCCAACTCCAGCATGTAAGTTATAGATGTTTAAAGATCATTCAATGGACAACCAAGATATTTGTACTTTTTTTTACTTGAGAATAAACATGTGAATGGCAGTAAACATTGTCGAATTTAGACGATTTGTGTTACCAGATTTCTATCGAGAAAGGTACTGCATACGAATTTGAAATTTGTTCTTGATATTGTAATGACTACTTTTGGAGTTTGATTTTAAACTACGAATCATTCTTTACAAGACGCCCTACGACTTTTCCATTGATTACAACTATTCATGTTTTAACTCAGACGATACACCGTTTAGGAAGACCAAGCGTTAAATGGAAAGGGTTCACAATATTTATTAGTCGAAGTTTTCTAGATGATTCACATACAAAGATTTATTGTTCCATTAAGTTGTCTTGCAATAACAAAATAGTCTGAACGTACATTTAAATGATTGTTCGGGCAAAGGTCTCAGTGGAAAGCATTAATATGTATCTCGGGGTGCTATGTACGGTTGGTGAATTTTTGGAAATATGGAGCCAGTCCACGGCTTAATCTGAAAACCTATTAAGCATTGATTTTTGTTCCAAGAGACGATCTTCTAATGTACCGCATACGAGATACCCGTTAGGGTCATTACGCTACGGAACAATTATTGCGCGAATCTGGATTCGTACTTTCCCCGTTTTTCATTTATTTTTTCTGGAGAGAATGTTCTATGTCCTATGCATTATACCTCCTTCTAAATACAAACATATATTTGTCGTTTAATTCTTGTTAGTGTGACAAGTTTTACCTCATCTCATTGACAGAAGCGAAACCTACAAACTAAAGGTAACGTTCTTTGGTTTTACACTTAGTCAAGGCCTGGGTCATCAGCGGGCATTGCCTTTTGACTGAATTTTTTCTTTTTGCTTATGGCTTTACGCCTAATCGACATCGAGGCCATTAGGGATGGGAAACGGCTGGAGGCAAGGAACGGGAAGGAATTCTACCATGGCCTTTTGTATGAAGCATCCCGGCATTCGCCTGACGTGATTTGGGGAAACCGTGAAAACACAAATCTGCTTGCCCCGATGGGGATTACAACCCCTTTCCATGTGAGGCCAGAGCTTTACCGCTTACCCACCACGCTCGGTTGTTTGAAGGAATCATTTCGACAATCGCGGGAAACTGAAATCAGGATCGCTGCACTAGGATTTGAACCCGCGCATTCCCGAATGCAAGATCCGAGTATTACCAGACTATATAAAAGCTTCCGTGCCCATCGTCGCATTCATTACTTTGTATTGACGTTCTTTCTACCGTAGAATTCACGCTAGCATCTACTCCTTAATCTAAACATTAATCCAATGTAAAATGTATGATTTTAGCTGATTTAATGTATTAGAGTATTCCTGTTTATGTCCTAAATACTAAATTTGATCTCTTCCCAACGTGATTTCAGTTAGATTCTTTCGCAGATATAGACAACAGACATACGATGCGTTTCAAGTTCTTATAGGGCAGAGTTCGTGAGCTTTAAGTATAAAAAGTGCTTTTTTATATTTCGGCGACGATAGAGCCACTTTGTGTTGAAGATTAGGTGTTTATGGCAACAGGTATATTTTAAATAGTTCACTGTCATTTTTCAAGAGATTATCAATCTATTAGAAAACGATTCAGATGACATTTGGAAGAGGACGGCTATAATGCGTATTGATTATCACAAATCCTGATTCTACACACCCAATTCTCAACCATTCAATGAGCACTCATTAATCCTTTTGTTTACATCTTTTGCAGTATATGTTTAGCGATTGATCTACACCGGTTAATGTTCTATGTTTATTATTTGTTTTAAGTGAAACTGAAATTCAGATCTTATATCAATAAAGTTTGGATGGATGCACGTTTGGATTATTTTACTAAAATATGCTTTAATTATTAACAGATTTAAATGAAATTTGGTACGGAGTAAATATATACTCTGGATAGTAACATAGCATAATTTTTATCGCGCATTGCAAATAATTCCTTTGAATATTGTTACTTTCAATTCTCAAAACGCCAAAACCAAACATTCTCCTACTTCGTAGCGGTACCGCCATCTTTACTCTTTGCTTCTTACGTAAATTGCGTACATTGCATCAAAGCAAGTATGTTATGGCGCATTCAGTTGTGTCTTCTGTTTATGAGATTCCTATCTACAGTCCTTGATTCTTGTTTCAGATTTCGGACCCACATTCTTATACAAGTCAATCACGGAGTATCCCATGTATTTAGTCATTTACCTATGCAAGAAATTTGCTTGCACTTATGTTTTCTATTATTATCTATGTTTCAGTCAGTGTAGAAGGCACTTGTCACTCACATATCGTGATTTTATCGACAATAGTTGGAAAAGTAGTAATTTCATCTTGTGGCCTATCGATGTTTTACAAACTTCATTTTTTTAAATCGATTTTAATTTCCAGATGTTCTCGCGTATTTTTGAATATAGTATTCTCTATAAGGAAACTTCTAAAATCGAAATGCCCGTTCAGTGCAGTGCGCATGCTTGCTTGGTGTCTGTTGGTATGGGATTACAAGTCATCTGAAATCGAACCAGCAGAGAACTGTGAACTCTTCTGGTTTCCGTGACTGGTGACGGAAGCTGTCTACTCCCATACAGACGGCCCATTCACGAGCCACAGCGTTAACAGACAGTGTACATATCACGGATGTATAGTTATTGCACTTCCATTAGGCATTTTGTGTCGCTCCTTTCAAGACGTCTTGTTAACATTGTCTCTTCGGAACATTCAATTTTTTATCTATGTTTCGTGATTGTGATATAATTTATCTATCCATAACAACAGTCAAAGAATAAACTATTTTTCCTTTTTTCTGCCGATTTACCTTCCTATTTGGAATTATCTCCCATTTTTAGCTTCTGTAGTTTTCTATTTTATTTCTTCTTTCCATTCACAGTTTTTTCCAGCTTAAAAAATTTGAAATAGAGATGCAATGTTAAAGATTTTCAAAGCCTACTTTCCATATAACCCTGTCCCGAACTTTAAAGCATGACTGTAAGTTATGTCAACAAAGTGTACAATACTCTTTTCCTCTCATACGTCGCAGATGCTTGACAGGTAATTCTAAGAAACATAAATTTAGAAAAAATAAAGTCTAAGATAATAATTTGACTTGGTAACATTAACAAATTAAAGAGACCTTGCAAACAACATATTCCACAGTTTATGAATGTTTGGCGCATTTTATAAGAACAATATGCTGGAACAAGAAGCATTCCACGTTCAATGTATCTTGGGTAAATACGTTAATTTCTTTTTTATATATAATAAAAATACAGTGTCTGAAACTTACATTTTTTTTTAGATTACCAAAGTAGAAGCACTTCTGTTCTTTGTATCTGTTTACTTATTTGGAATGAATTATAATAGAGACACCGTGTTCCGGAATAGACCTTTTCTGCGCTACTTTCAGATTGGGAAACGCTCGAAAATCACTCAGCTCTGGTTCAGGGGCGTACGTAGTTGATGAATGTTGTACTGATCAAGAAACACTGAATCCAGTTCCATAAATCGTCGCGCTCCACCATTTCAAAATTTGAGGAGCATTTGGTATGCTAACTCTGCATATTCTACTGGCACGTTCTTAAAAAGTTATGGCAATCGGCTCTGGAATCCATAAAGTTCTTTCAGCATTATGTGGCGTGGGTGCCGAAGACGTTTCCATCATGCCCATGGCCGAAGTCACTAAGAAAACGTGATATCCTGTTTTCAACAAATAGAACTGAAGTTGTGATTATCACAGCCATTTTCTGTCGGGGTTGCTCCCCTAGCCTTTGAGATTCTGTTCTCTACCCGCAAGGTGTTGGTACATTTGTAGACGCTACTGTGTGTCTGGTCCGGGAGAGCTATTTTATTTCGCTCAAGTTCCTCGCCCCCCCCCCCTCCTATCCGGCACAAGGGACGCACTACGAGCGAGTATTATTACCTCTCCCCTGCTACGACAGTATACTAGATTTCTCTCCCACAAAGCAAAAATTAGATAATATGCTACAGTTGTGAAGACAGATGCAATGTTCAGCTCTGAATGCCTGGAATTGAATAATAAAATGGAGTAAAGAGAGAGGAAAATCGTAGGATTAGTAAAAGTGAAAAGATAGTACCTTGTGGAAGAGGAAAAGAAGAAGATCTATCTGTATAGGTGCGCAGAGAGAAAATTATAGAAACAATTCACATGATAAGACTGAAATTTTAAGGACATTTTATGCGAATTAGTGAAAGTAGGTTGACAAAAAGAATTTTCAACTGCATCACTAAATTAAAGGTGACAGCAAAATGAGTTGAGGAGACTAGAAAAGATATGGAAAACTAGCTTCGATCCCGTCAAAAATGACGGTTTGAACGCAATATTCTGGCAGTAAATTTTTTTTTTCACTTGGTTAATTATACGGAATTGTTATTACATAATGATAATGGCCTTGATTCTGTAATGTTCTACATATTTCATTTGCAGTTCACATAGCAATACAGTAGTAACTTCTACTTAATTAATGACGACGGAAGTATGGAACCAGTAAAATTAAAAACAAATTAGGAATCCCAAAAACTTTTACTATCCATGTAATATCAGTTTTATTCCTGGTCCAGGCACAACTCAGCACTATAAATTTGGTACTGCTTTCACCCGCACTAATTAATACCTTTAGTAACATGGCGCTTATGAAACCAGTTTAAATGGTTTGTAAAACTGATTTCAGAGCGAATTATGCTGTAACAAAATATGTCAGTTGTGATTCAGGTCAACTTAGCCACAACCTCCACTAATATTGCATCCGAAAATCATAGCTTCTATTACTTTTATGTGAATAACGACGGGCATCACCTATGGTGGTAGTCGGAATTTATTCCGGAAAACCTTGTATGGAAAAGCGAATAACGATCATTTTTAATGATGTTTTCGTGATATGAGTACCATACTGTGGTTAGATAATCGGAGTATTTGACTATGATTTACTTAAATAAATGCATTTTACTTTAAATGGCGGAAAGTATAATATCAAAAACGGATAACTATCATTTTTCTGAGTGATATATCTCGCGTTTCGTACGTTTCGTGTAAACTTTCTCCGAGTTTTAATAAATTTCATTGTTTCTAGTCCTCAGCCTAAAAAATTCCTAGGTTACCTAGTTCTTATAACTGATACAGATAATATAACGCAAACATGGAATACTCTTCTCCTTGCATGAATTTCTGCATCTACTTGTCGTAAATAAACAAAAAACAACATGAAGGAACGATTGTAATCTGGTGGCTGTTGGTTCGCGAGTGACGGCTGGCACGTGACCGTTCTCTAGCCAATAGCTATAGACGACGTGCGCAGACTCCAGACAACGCATTTTATGTAAGAGGAAGTTGGGATCCATCCAGATGAGATAGAGACTAGAAAAATGTTTCAAATTAAAATTGATAAATTCAGTGGGTTTCAGGAACAATGTATCTGGTCTGTATATAGAAGGAGGTACCTCAGTGAAAGAAGGAAAAAACCAGTTGCTTCTCGTGGTGCAGAGTAGGACAAAATCGAAATACAAGAAGAGTGAGTGCCGCTGATGAGGTTGTAGAGTAAGCAGCACCAGGTTACGTGTTGAGTGGCCTCCCTGTAGCAACGCACGTCACAGTCGTCCTGAGAAAGCCGCTTCTCGACACGTCCGTTTGCTCTGCGCTGTTTCCACAGTCGAAGGCGAAGCCTCTTTGTTTCCTTTCCCTCCCGAGCCGCTTATGCAAATTTGTTTTGTCGCCTTGACGTAACTCTCGCGTCCGAAAATTATGAATGGAGCGCACGTTTACAGAGTACGGTGGAGACAAGGCGTGGGCTGGGAACGCGGGGGTTCACTGCTCCTAGGCACGCAACCACATTTCAAATCGCTACTAATTCAAAATCATTTCCAGCACTATCATTAGACCTTTCATTCATTCCCCTAGCGTCGGGACTCCACTTCGTTTATCAGTATGTTGTTAGATCTTTGATTGTTGGAGCAGTCACAAGTATATATATAATACAAATCGAAAACTGCTTGATACCTACGTTGATATTTTTACAAAGTAATAACATTAAGGTTGTCTGCATTTGGTATCCCTTTTTGCCACATTTCAATATCGTTTCCTTGACCTTATGGAGCGTCTATAAACTACGGAGCACCAGTTTAGCCTCCCCCTCCCCCCACGTAGCCTGACGTGGTTTTTGCCTCTAACCGCCCGCGTGGCACGTAGCTTTTTTCCCTATTGATTCTAGAGGACATTTTGTACTGTTTCCTCTAGTCAGACTATTATAATTTATATACGGAGATAAATATTCACATGATGTACCTTATTTTAACTGTGACAAAAATAGGAATGAAAACCTACGTGGCCTGGCTCCGAACTCCTCCACCTCCCACCCCAATCCCAACGTAGCCAAGCATAGCTTTATAATATCCCTCTCACCCAGGGCCGGCATTGGGGGGGGGGGGAGGGTAAGCGGGTCAAAAGTACCCGGTCCCGCATGCTGATGGGGGGCCCCGATCACCGACTGTAGGGGCCCTCAGGCCATGAATCCAAGGATCCGCCTATTGTCGCCCAGGTAGTTTGTAGAGCTAAAAAGAAAAGGTCACCCATTTTATTCAGGGCCCGAAATTCCTAGCGCCGGGCCTACTTTCACCCTCTATACCCCCTAGAGTCTAGACCAAGCATCGTAGTTTATAGAAGGTCACTTAAGTTCATCCATTACCCTTCTCTTTCCCCTTTTCCCGTATTCACAAACGCTATTTTCAAGCATTTTTTCCCTCTTACAGGCCTCAACAGTTTCAACTACTCTTCTTCATCATTTTTTTTTGGTGGATTTATCTTAAACTTAAATCTAAATTTTTATTCCTCATCTTATTTTTTCTTGTGACATTTTCTGTATATATCAGGATTATATTTTTGCTTTCTATATAGCTGGTAAATACACTTAATATAAAAAGGCTTTACATTTCTTCACTAACAATTAAACAAAAGTTTTGTAATTTCTATCTAAGTTCATTACTTACATTGTTACTTGCTAATAAACTTAGTTCGCACCCTGAAATTTGGTGGGTTGCAGACAATCATTTTTAATTTCCGACAGTCAGTAAAAACAGAAAAAAATTATAATCTTTGCTGTTAAGAATGGTCTTTACACATCATCTGCAAACCTTCTCTGCCTTCATAACTATTGCAACCACTTTTTTTTTTTTTATATCATCAATGTTATTTCATTTCGAACATCTTGCTCTTTTCCCCATCAACTAATTCGCTCCTGACCATTTACAACGAATCACTCTTTTTGCCAGAAGCCTTTATATTACCTGCTTGTATTGTTTCTATAGTTTCTAGTAATCCTGTCAGCTCTTCCATCTTAGTCATAACTTAATGTTTTATCCTGTCAGTCCATCTGCCTGTTTTATTATTCTAAAAGTTCACATTTCAAAGTCCTCCAGTTTTCGCTTGTCTTGTTTTTCAATATTTATGCTGGGGGGATAAGTCTTAAAATCTGTCAAAACTACTGTTTTGCTGACTTGAAGAACTTTTCACGTTTATACAAGTTGAGCAGCATGTCTGACCGATCAGCACATCTAAAGTGCCCTCCTAGATGTTGCTGCAGTACATGGCACCATGTCACAAGTAGTGTAGTATCATAAAAGTTTAGACACAGATTTTTAGCGTACTTGAGTAATACAAAACTAAAAGCGGAAGTTGCGGTTCTGTAGACTTATTGTAAAGTGAAATTTTCCAGCAAGTATTTATTGTAGGTATAATAAAAATAATTTTCGGTTAAAATAAAAAATAAATGAATAAGTAAGAAAAGCCAGAATAAAACACAAAATAAACTTTACTGAAAGATCTTACTACACTATGCATATATAAACAAGAAAATTGTAACTTTTATCAGCACACTAACAAACATGATTATATTAAACCAATTTATACAAATTTTCTAATGAACTAGTTTGAATTTATATTTTCCAAGTTATAAGTATTAATTTAATGCTAGTGGTTTCACTTACATTTACAATTTTCATAATAATTGCATCGTTGCATAGGCCTACTTATTGTTGACTGTTATATTTTCCAGCCTTGTTTGAATAATAAAAAATAAAAAAAAGCTTAGGAGAGAATTGGAATACCACTTTTTTTGCCTAGAGAAGTGATGCCGAAGGTTTGTCTGAAAATCTCTGTAACCGTTTAACAGAACTTTTATCCTCTGCGGCAACATCTTCTCTCGGATGCTGCGCAGTTCAGGAAACAAATTTTGCTAGAACTCATCATGTCAGGCAGAACTGTGTCCTTTTAGACGGGGTTAAAAAATAATAAAACCAGGCTTTAGGAACAATGTCAGGCAGATAGGGAGTCTACAGAATAAGCGGTTTTATCAATACAGATGGGCCGGGGACAAAGAACATGAGCTTAAACTGACCATCGTAATACCACGACGAGAGCACATAGAAAACTACTTGTTGCGGCAAATGTCCTGCAGACTGTATTTGGATTCAGTCAGCATCAACCACGTAATTTATCGCATCGCGAGCTGTTTCCGGGAGATTCCTTACGTTTATAACTTTTCATAGTTAATTTGTATTTAGATTGAGTAATTCATCTTAATTTTCTGACAACGTTCTTTAGATAGAGGAAGTTCCGGAATGATTACATAGCAGCTTAGTAACAAATTCCTGACGCTGTGTCTAGTAGCAATGAATTTTCTTCGATGATCAGTACCGTCATAATTTTGGGTTTCATATAGCCCAACCGTATAGGTTGACTCCGAATACGCCTATTCACGCTGCGTCTGGTAAATTGAATGGTTTTTATAGTAGTGGTGAGAAGAATTGTTGGCCTCAACCGTAGAAGGCGATTCTATAAGAAAACTTCATTGCATTTAATTTCACGAAACAGCACTCCGTACAGGCAAATACAAGATTCCTGTAGTTTTATTTTCGGTTACAAAAAAAACATTATCTGCAGAATAATCGTGCGGAAACCTCCCCCTATGTAGCAGGTGACCCCCAAGAGGCTGTGAATTTATCGTTGCCTAACGCGTAGGCGTATTTCCCCCTAATACGTCCAAACAGTATTTTGTATCTGGTATTTAAAAATGCTTTTCAAATAGAATGGAATCAACCTAATTAAAACTGTAGATCATCCAGAAAAAATAAATAGGCATCGCATAAAGTCGCGCGATCAAAATTATAGCCTCAGATCAAAGGATGCAACAGCTTTGTAACTTCATATTAGAGCATAAACGACTTTCATTAGTCAATCAGCGTAATCTGAATGAATGATGAATCAAGTAAATGACTGTATTATTTCACTATGGGATTAAATTATATACTTTTATACATATCTAAAAATTACACATAGAGAAACTAAGCAAAATTAAGAAAATTACAATTTTGTGATCGTCGATGAGACTAACTGAATAAATTCGCTTCTGGGGGAGGGAAATTAAAAAAAAAATGCATTGATGAAGGAACTCAGTTAAGAGCTTTAGAATTCGACGTGGCAAAGAAAGTAATTTATTGGAAAATTAAATTCAAAATTTAAACAATTACAAAAATAATTTTGAGTACTGGAGTACACGTAAAACCCTATCTTCTCACAAGCTATGTATCTGAAATTTTTATGTGCGTTGAATGAAGTAATAAATAATAAATGCTTTCATTCTGTAATTTGGATATAAGAACTTCACATAGAACAAGCCGTATTTGGACAATTACATTCTTTGAACGAAAACGAATGTTTCAACTGTACATGTAAATTTCTAGTAAACAGTCCACTTCCTAACGGCTAATTTCAGACCAATCCCTGATTATCGCCTGTTTTTTATGTGGTACGGCTATTCTATTTTTGTTGGATCTGGAATGAATAAAAATCCAAATAATAATCAATGATTGCTTTGTGGTAACTGAACGGCCGCTTTCGTTTATTATCTCGGCAAAAAGAAATGAAAATGCCCTCTCGTCGCATACGACTAGCTGTTACGTGCTAGACCATACCTTCGGTAGCGCGCCCTGGCTTCAGGGAGAAAAAAGGTGAAAATTGCTTCCACAAACACGGCACCGCCCGTTTCTTCCTTCCTTCCGCGAACACCTCCGACGGCTGACACAAGTAGCATCCGGACCCACACACCAAGAACGAGGCTGCTCACTTGCTGCTATTCTTCACGTTTCCTGGCCTCACTGTGAACTGCGTACTAGGAGGTTTTAGTACCAGCCAAATAGGCCAGACAACGATACCCTCCCATTTGCGTCTCAATCATTCAAATTTCAAGAAACATTATAAGATGATAAAATCTGTTCACACACATGTGACAACATTATATCTGTTCATTTCTATTGTGCGTTATTTCGATGTGGGTCTTTCGAGAAATTTGTCAGAAATCTTGGAAGGAAAATGACCGCATGGGGAATGAATTAATTGTTGAAAACTTGAAATGTAAATTAGGGACCGTGCACAAACTACGTAGCTCGGTCCAGGGGGGAGGGGGGGAGGGGTTGGCTGGAAGGCTACGCTGGGATACGTGGGGGGAGGGGGGGTTCCGAGCCAGACCACGTAGCTTTCTTTTCACAACATTTTTCACAGTTAAAATGAGGAACAGAACTCACAACAACATGTGAATATTTATTTCCCTCAGTTAATTATCTCCGTATGTAATTTACAATAGTCTGACAAGAGAAAACAGTAGGAAATGTCTTCTGGAATCAAAAGGGAAAAAAGCTACGTGCTACGTGGGGGGGGGGGTAGAGGCAAAAGCCACGTGGGGGGGGGGGGAGGTTCACAGGAGGCCAAAATGGAGCTACGTGGTTTGTGCACGCTCCCTTACCTTGGCATAACATTTGATAACCAACTCAAACCTCAACTGGGCAGGACACACTCGACAGGTAGTAGGAAAAGGTTTCACTTATTAGAGTGATATTGGTGGAAGAATTAAGAGAGGTGAATGAAAGGGAAAAGATGACTGTGACCACAAGCTGGAACTCGATTTCAAGCAGGTGAAAAAATTCTCTTTCGCAGGTAAGGTGATCAGCGATTGAAACGAATTACCGAGGAATATGATGAAAAATTTATTAAAAACGTTGAGTCTACAGTTGAAATTCGTAGAGGGCAAAAGTATGCGAGTACAGGAAAGTGGAAAAAGGGGTGTGTAGGGAAATTGCCACCGGAGCGTGCTCTCCCTCGCAATTAAAATTAAATTAAAATCTGTGGAATGAAAAAGGTAACTGATTTTATTTTCACGTAACTACCAACGTCATACGCTGATGAATAAATGAATTAAGTACCGTCATATTTCAACTATCTTCCGTAAAATTTTGAAAGGGCTGTAATGCCTTGAAAGACGTAACAAGTGACAATACCTTTTGAACCTCGGTCAGAATGGGAACAATAGTACCAACATTAATTGTAATTGTAAAATGGGAGCAAGTACAGCAGAAACATTTTTAATTATTCATACCGTGTAATGTATCAATGAGTCGTAACATCGTTTTTATATGGTGGGCGAGATTTTATGATGGTGAAATCACTGAAGATGATCCACGCCGAGGATCGTAATTAATAGTTTTAATAATTAGAACTGAAGAAAATGTCCAAAATTCTTCGAAATGAAAGTCTGTCTGGTTCACATAGGAGTTCACGACAATACTGTTCGCGATTTCTTCATCAATGACCACAATTTCCCCCCTCCTTCCCCAACCCCTCCCTTACTAACCATCTTTCCCCTCCCCCCAATAACACGTAAACACTTATTCGTTTGATATGGCTCCAAGCTGCTTCTGGCTGTTCAAGAAATTAACCACGAAAGGGAAAAGTTTAGAATGATTTCAGATGTCCAGAAGATAACGCGGAGGAATTAATTTTAGAAAAATATTATTAACCGCTTCAAGTTTTTTATTGATTAAAGAAGAAAGTCTGTTTTCAATTAAAGGTGATGAAAACTAAAAACAAACAATGTTTTATATTTAATTACCCCTAATTTATCTTTCCATGGGATGGAATGTATATTTTTATAGAGTTAAACATGTCGTTGATAGATGAGGCGATTTAAATAAGGGATGGAAGTGAATGTGGCCATCTGCCTGTGAAAGTTTAAATTTCTTCTGTGCTTGCTTCCAACTCCAACATGGCGACGCCTCAAAGCTAGAATAGCTGGTACCGAAATTATCTTTTCACATTTCTACTCACTTATGCCATCTCCTTATGGGGAAATATTTCCCAATCACAAGAGGTATTTCAGTACAAAAATCGTGCAGGAATCTGTTAAAAAATTCAGGGATACCTACGATTCTAGCACAATAGAGTTACTCAGATATACTTACTATGGTCTTTTGCAGTAGAAAAACATGAAAACTTCTGTCTTACGTCGTCACACGTAGCTGTAACGCTGGAAATTCCAATCGGTAATCAGTTGTTTATAATATTGTTTGTTTAAAAAAAAAAGAATGGTAGGCCTATGTACTACTTCACAGCCCCAAAGCATATAGGGTAAAAGCAAACATATCTGATGTAATGAATCTGGCATGGCATAGTTAATTTTTCGTCTCATGAAAGTTTTATCCATGAATATTAAAGCTGTTGGTATAACTACTAAAAAAAACTATACCAAGGTGGCAAGTCGACTCGTGGAACGCTAAAATCGTATCCGGATAGATTTTAACAAGCTTTTTTATGCTTAAAACGTGCAAGGGAACTGCAAGGATGAAAGTTCTTTCGATGCACAGGTTTCCCTCTTTTCTTTTTTTTTATTCGATCTTGAGAATCAAAAATATAGAAGATTGTAAACAGTTGCAGGGTGATCTGGACAGGATATCTAGTTGGGTTGGTAAACATGGGATGAAGATAAATGCAAAAAAAGTCAGCTTATTAGATACACAAATAAAAAACAAAAGGTTAATTATGAATATAAGGTGTGCAAAGAATTGCTTCTGAAGACTTGAAATGTAAATATCTTGGCATTACTTTTGATAACAAGCTTAACTGGGCTGGACACATTGGACTGGTGGTAGGAAAAGGTTTCAAAGTTCTGCACTTGTTGGAGAGAGTGATGAGGGGATGTACGGGAGAAGTAAAGGAATTGGGTTACAAAACTTTGGTCAGACCATTGCTCGAATATGGTAGTGTAGTATGGGTCCCTCATTTTACGTATCAAATACAGGAGTTGGAGAGGGTGCAAAGAAGGGCTGCTAGATTTGTTTCTGGAAATTATCGCAGAATGCAACCGGCGACGGATATGATAAAGGAGCTGAAATGGGATTAATTGCAAGATAGGAGGAGGATGAGGAGGGTCATGGGAGTGTACAGGGCATATACTGGCGATAAGGAATGGAAAGATATTGCAATAGGTATGAAAAGTAGTGCATGGAAGGGAAAAGATGACCATGACCACAAGCTGGCACTCGATTTCAGGCACAAGGGTGTAGGAAGATTCTCTTTTTTAGGTGAGGGTGTCAGGGATTGGAATAAGTTACCAACAGAAATGATGAATAATTTACCGAAAACTTTTAAAGAATTTAAAGATAAAATTTGTAGAAGGCAAATGTACGTGGGTGCATGATAGGGGGAAGATGGGTGTGTAGCCTGTGCTCCATTGCAATTAAATTAAATATCTTTATAGAACGGTGAGGGTTTAAAAAGAAAAATATACTTCGGGTATAAAAGGAGAAATCTAGTACAATGAAAAAATTCTAAACGAGTGTTAAATTGTTCTTTATTGTTGCAAAAGATAGTGCATTAGCAAACTGATTTATTTTGTCTAGACTTAAATAGTTAATTTGCCTATCGATGATTTGCCTATCTGTTTTGTATTAATATCCGTGGAGTAATAAATATCCTTACCTAATTTCTGTGCTGTATGGTTTCGGTTTTACTTAAAATTTGTTTCTCTAAAGTAGAAGTAACAGTATCTTTCATGCCAGCGGATGTACGCGCACAGGGGCTGCTGTTGGAGGTAAAACACTCCTCCCCCATCCTTTCCTGGTGACAGGGCTACGCTCAGCGGATTGCTGTTTCCAGTGAGCAGGGACCTTGCAAATGAAGATGGTAACCTGAGTCTGATTGACTGTAGTCAGTAGCAGTCTGCGCATGTAGTCCTTGGCCGCTGGCCGCGTGTTTGACCAGAACACAGCCATGTTGCCAGGTCTCTAGCTAAGTAACGGGGACCGGTACAGCCTTGCACTAAGGGTAAAGCACTTTCTAAAAGCTTGCGCGAACTTATCCACTTACGACTGAATTTTCCAGTGTAATAATAGTGCTCATTAGACATTTAGAAGAATTTATGTAGGATTATTATCTTAATAGTAGAAAGATCTTTTTTAAATGATGAAATATTTGACTAAAAAATATATAAACATTTCGTTATGAAACATAATGTGTTTTGTACTACATTTTATAGGCGCTCGCCCCATCTCCAGATAATTTAAAAAGCTTCATTATATACTCATTTTGCTTCGAAAAAAGGTTGTTTAAAATTGCCTTTAAATCGCTTTTGTTCTGTAACACTCAATTAAAATCCCAATATTAAGGGATAAATTTAGAATTTTATAAATTTGTTCAGCAGTTAACCTGACAAAAATAAATTTAGTGATATTATTATTATTATTACTCCGCGATTCACTAAAAACAAAATTACCTTTCAACAAAAAGAATATCACTTTTGTACATTATTAATTTTTACCATGGAAAATATTTTTTTAATTTGTTCGAACCGTGTGTATGCGATGTATTAATTTATTCGTTGCACGTATAACTGTTTCTTGTAACAATAAAACCAAAGACCAAAAAAAAAGTTCTATGGTGTTTTGATGATAACAGTTGATTTGCGCTGTTAAATGAAAACGTAATTTTCGCCTGAAATTCGGAATCGCAGGTACATTAAAAACGTTGGTTAGAGTTCCCTCTAGACATAAAAGATGCTACATGCAGGCTTGGTCACTTTCAAACTGGGACATAAACAAGAAATTATAACTTACAAATGTTATATTATCGTACCTTCTGAACAAAAAGTATATACAGTAGAAAGAAAATACGAATAAACGTTCTTCTTATTAAAGGAGACATTGTGTGAAGGAATAAGGTGATTCGTCATCATGTATGTAAAATCTCTCTACAAACTGCACATGAAAACTGTCATTACTGATTGTATACTCACGTTACAACGGCATAACGATGAAATGAAAATGAGAAACTTAAAACGCTTAAAAGCATTCGATACAGTTTGAAACTGAAGCATGATATGCTTACGTAAATTCATGTTTCCGGGGGAATTACAAACAGAAAATTTGGAAATAGTAGAAAAACGGTAGAGTATGGAATACAGTGAAGTAGTCGTACAAAATTCTGCTGTGCAAGTTAATTCCTTTTCAATAAACTAATTGACTTATAATTTTAAATGCGTGTTAGCCAACATGTTTAAAATTGTAAAGAAAATTGAAAGAAGGGTTTTGATTTCAATTGATAAGGTGTTCATGTATAGTATGCATTTGCACGTGTGTCCTCTTCGATGTGTGAAAAGAAAATTATTACGAAACGTACGTCATGTTATCTGTGGTAGAACCTAGAACCGCAGTTCATGTACGAGGGAATTTCCCTAGAAATATTCCAACTTTGATATAAAATTGATGCTTGTTAAAAAAAATGCATTAGGTAATATGGTTGTTCAGTAAGAGTGTTTTTTTTTTCAATTTTCTGCTAACCGAATTGATAAAGCGAGTGTTATAAAAATACCTTGACACGACACTAAAAAAACGCCGATGCCCGGGACTTGAGTCGAATTGGCGACCCCTACAATGCTAGCCACAGTGCTGCCGGGACTGGTTCTGAACAAATTAGAAACTGAATCAAAAATGAATAGAGACGCCCAGAATGTATAGTGATTTCGTTCAATTTGTTTCGAAATTTTGAGTAAGCGATATTTGGCTGTGAAGATGCTGTTGAGGTGTGGTTTAGGTAAACGGACTGGAATTCCACGGAATCCACATTCGTACGTACGTAACGCAGTAGAAAATTTCTTACATACACAAACTCAAAACACCACGCGTTGACTTGAGTGAAAAGCTCTTACCAAACACGCAGGAGCGCTTCGAAAAAGAGTACATATTGCGACATCCTGCCTGCCACTCACAAAACAAGGACAGACTTGAGAGACAGCTTCGTAAAAAGAAAAAAATAATATCTAGACGCAGCTATTATGCTGACAGAAAACAAAATAGTTCAAGAGACTCAAAATTAAATCTACTTGTGCAGTTGTCGAATGCACTTAATAGCGTTTTTTACACGTATATACAATACAGGCTCACAGTTATTACGCCTCCTGCGAGAGATCCATCCAACCTTCGGATCGCCGATCAGACAAGGTATGACACATCTTCTATGACATTGTACAATGCTGTGGGAATGACAGTGCTAAAGCCAGTGAATGTTTTTTACACGAAAACTAAAAGTATTCATCGAATGTTGTAAATTTTGTCTACCAGCACAGTGCAGCGTGTAGCTCATCGAATCTATGTTACGAGTAAAGTACTTACACTTTCTTTTTAGCCGTGCAAAGAGAGAGTAAGAGATATAACGGAAAGATGCAGGCCTGGAAAATGGAGTGCTGTATGCATCTGTGTTGTAACGCTGTTGTTAACTGTTGCAATCAATGGTGTTATTGGAAGGTGTGAAGAAAGAAAATCTTCCCACATTCTTGTGCCCAAAATCGAGTGCCAGCTTAAGATAATGACCATCTTTTCCCTTCCACGCACTACTCCTAATTCTTAAGCAATATCTTTCCACTCCTCATCACCAATATACGCCTTGTAAAAATCTATGAATCTCTTCACCCTTCTCGTGACTTCCAGTGAATTTCACTCCAGTTCCTTGTCATATCTGTAATGATTGTGTTCTGCAGTAATTTCCTTAGACGCTTAAATTTATAAATAAAACTAAATTCATCGTGAATTATGCTGTAGAAAAGTGTGTCAGTTCTCATTCTGGTCCTGCCTGCATTTCAACCCAACCATAACCTCTACTACTAATATTGGCGCTCGAAAATCATAGCTTCTGTAACCCTGGAATGAATACATTCACTCTGTCCAAATTTGATCCATTGGAACTATTTATATGCGGCTGATATAGTGACATCAGTAATAAAAGCAGCTAATAATTAATATACCAATTTAAACAATGCACACTTTTATTTCAGTGTTTTCGTAAATTATTTCTCTGAGTTTTCTATAGCAGTGACATAGAATACAGACGAAACGACTATCATCGCATATAAATATCTTGTAATCCCGTCACAAATTGCGTGATTTCTGAAAAAAATTCTGTAAAAATAAACGTTAAACTTGCTCACGTTCGTAACATGGTGACGTCACTCAGACAGCCTCCGTTGCTGGATTAACAACGACCAGAGATATTACTATGTAGTAGTGGCAATACAATCATTACTAAATTACGCTCATAATCTTAAAAATGATGTAATAGATATTTCTTAGCTTACTGTAACAGTGGTATCTCTGGACAAAGAGTATAAGAAAACATCTACGTCAAACAAATATAAAAAAACAAAAAGCAACTAATAAGTAATATGCCAATTTAAACGAAATACATATCTTTTCTTTCAGTGTTCTGGCAATTTATTTCTTCGTGGATGTTTAACTAAATAGAACTGTTATTAAATAATACATACAACCATGGAGGAAGGAATTCTATCCTCCATGCATACAACCACTACTATGTAGTAATATCTCTGGTCGTTGTTAATCCAGCAACGAAATCTGGCTGTGTGACATCACAGCATGACGAAAATGGTTACGCAGTGAGTGAGCTTAGCGTTTTATTATTACAGAAGATTTTTCAGAAATAACTCGCCACTTTGCTTTTCGAGTCAGTTTAATCTTGGTTTGGCTCGTCATATGCTATGCCCCGATATCCCCGGACAGTTCGCCCCAGTCAGTAGAGCACGCGCCGCGGCGCCTCAAACGACTGTCCCCCGAGTTATGATGAGGCCTCTAATAGCGTGATTGGTTCACATCTGGCCGCCGTGGACTCTCACAATTTGAAGGGTTACACGGCCTCTTAGGGCAGTTCTCGCCTCTCTGCTGTCTCGTTAGACCAGCCCCGCGTGGGAAAAAAACAACCAGGCGGAAGTGTCAAGTCCACGAAGGTTGCTTTTCGTGGCCACACAGTTTCTGAGTTACAGAGGAAGGTAAATAAACAGACGAATTGGAACTTTCATCACATTAAGGTTCGCTAGGATATCCAAGGAAAATTATTTTGGTTCTTACTTTTTGCGTATGTTGTTTACTATTTCATCTTCTTTTTCGGTCCACTTTTTTAGTATACCAACGCTAAATAAAAATCTAACCGAATGCTGTATTTGGAAAATAATAGAAGCTGTTAGGGGAACCATCAAATCATTTTCAACAAAAGAAAAAGGTTTATCACTTTTAGATTTAAACTTTTTTGTTATTTTATTATTAATACCACCATGGTAATATTTGAAAAGATGAAGAAAAAAATAATAATGAAAGAAAGAAATAGTTGAGTTGCTAAAATCCATCTGGGATAATGCTGCTAAACTTCACTGAATTTTGGTTTCTTGGAGAGAATGCGTCAATAATTACCTGTGTCAAGATTCATAAATACTGGAATCTGAGATTTTTAATCAAACTTGTTATTAAGAAACTACGTTGTAGTACCACCCTTACATGGAATGTCCTTCCAACAAAATGGTTATGGAAAATGTTGGAAGTTATACATTTGTGGCGGATCTTTCCAAGAACAGTACTCATTCAAATTTGGTGTTCTGACCTGTGGCTGTCAATAAACATAATAGGCATGAGACCGCATTTAAGCATAGGCAGGGGCGTAGCTACTATGGGGCTAGGCGGTGCAGTGCACCGGGACGCCTACGCTCAGGGGTCCCCCAAGCATACCTCTGGGGCCCCCAACTGACGACCTTTTTTTAGCTTTGCAGGTATCTAAGGGGGCCCCTGAGACACAGGAAGCCCCTCACTAGGGGCCCTTACTGGTCAGGGGGCCCCCAATCACTGCTTAGGGGCCCCTAAGCACAACCTTTTTTTTGCTTTGTGTTGCTGGTAGGGGCCCCCTGAGCTGAGGATGGGGGCCCCTACCAGCAACACAAAGCAAAAAAAAGGTCGCCCATCTGGCCTGAGAGCCCAAAATAAATTTTTTGAAACGGGGCCCTTGTTGACCTAGCTACGCCACTGAGCATAGGCTGTCTAGGCTGTAGACTAGGGGACCCACGCCACATCTGGAGGCACCCCCGACGACTCGTCGGAGAGGCCCCCGCCCAAGCCAATAGTATAGGTCTTTTTTTTTTTTTTTTTTTTTTTTTTTTTTTAAATTAAAAGGCTGCACATAAATTATTACACCACTGCCGACAGAGGACCGCACCACATATATAGCCTAGGGTCCCACAAAGCCTAAATGTGGCCCTATTAGGCATCCCACTAGCCCTTTACTGTGCACCTGCAAAAAGTCAGCAAATTAAAAAAATAAAGACTAGAGAAATACTAATGTTATAAACATATCATGCCATCTTCTAGTAATATGAAAATGTTCTCATCTTGTAGAGACATCATTAAGCTCTATCTTTTTGTTGTAGTGTTGTTACTTCACATGAAATAACATCTGGATAATTTTGATAGAAGTAATATTTTGTTTTTATTGTAATTTAAATGTTTACTTTTCTTCTTCAGGCGAATGTTTCCAGTTGTGAAGGTCACTGCCTCTGGTCTCGATCCTGCTGCCATGTATACAGTTCTTCTTGAATTTGTACAGATTGATCCTCATAGGTAAATACCAGACTAAGTCAAAATGCAAGTGAACTTGATTTGTTTGTACTGTATCATTTAATAAAAACAACAATGAAAATAACAGTTGAAATAGGTTTGCTGAAGCTGTAGTTACTATAAAAACTGTCAATGTAACCTTAAGCCCAACAGGACCTTTTATTAGTATAAGAAAATAAAAATACATATATTTCACTTCTGCTTATAAAATCATAGTGACAGGCCTATAATAACCGTTCCACTGTGAAACTAGTTCAGTGTTATAATGTGATAATTTGTTATTCAGTATCTTTCATTTCTTTGTAATCCTTATTGATATTTATTCATACGTCCTGAGTACTTTGATACTTATTATTACAAGAAAATCATTGTGATCAAATTGGTTTTTAATTTTTCATGTTTTAATTAGTTTATTTCACTAGTAATTTATTCAGAATGGCTAAAACTGTTTAATAATAATTATTAACTTATTTTTACTTAATATTTTACAAATTAATTTTTTTGTATTGCTTAAAAAATTTCTCAACAAGAATGAAACATTTACAAAAGCCAAAACATTGCATTGGGTCCTAACATCTTTCACTTGCTGCACAATGTTAATGATCTCATTAATCCTAGAAATAATAGTACTTCTGGTTCAGGTAGGGGAAAATTGGTCTTTGATGGTGTTTCTGGTATATAAATGAAGTAAAAAATATTTAAAAAATCATTCTTCCAGCCACCTTTCACTTGCCACCTACCAACACAAATAATCATAGCAGTGTCCCATTGTCTCTGAGAGGTTATCTAAAATACTGAATAGTTGCAGTAATAATGAGAATGAAAACACTTTTAAGCTGTCAAAATAGGGCAAACAAAACAATCACTCATCACAGATAAAGGTAGAAGGTCTATGAAACTTTAATATCAATGGGATCAATTCATACTGAGACGCACCACATGACTAGCAAAATGGTTATGGAAAACATATGAAGATCTAACATAATCAACTTTTTAAACGAAAGCACTGTAAAGTGCATAAGTGTTAATGTTCGCCATGGCCCTCCTGCTTTCATTAGTGGAGACTGATGCATTTACTTTCCTTATCCTTCTTTATTTATATACTGAATACTAGTATTTATATTATTATTGTTTACATTGCGGCTTTCCAGCATTCAGCTTTGATAATTATGTCTCCTTTCTTTTCATTTGAATTCATATTGACTTGTACCATTGTTTCTAATACCAGTTTACTGTCAATCTCATACTCTCTACTTATTATTTCTTCATTTTGTATTTTATTATGGCTGAAATAACCTTTCAGTATGGTATTCACGTCTATGTCCTTAAAAATGTATAGCCTCTTGTGGGTTTGAACTGTACAATTCTTCCTTTTTTAAATGCCTTCTTTGTCCCAGCTCTTACTGATAATACCTACAATTCTCGGGACACTTTATCAGCAATTTTATAGGTCAGATAATTGTGCAGGCTTCCATGGTCGTAGTAAATATTATCTAGATCCTCAGCGTGGAGCTGCACCGATTTGTTAAATACTAACGTTTCGGCCATCGTTCTGTGGCAGTCCTCTGAAGAAGGACAAAGCACAATTGCTGAAGTGTTAGGTTTTAACAAATTGACACGGCTCCACCCAGAGAGCCTAGATAATGTTATAGGTACGGTATTTTAAATTATTTAACTGTTTGATATTAGTAATACAAATGTATTCTGGAATAAAAAATTGATAATAACTCATAAAATTCAATATCACTACAGGTGGAAATATGTTAATGGTGAATGGGTACCAGGAGGTAAAGCAGAAGTTCCTCCTGCAAACCCCATTTACATTCACCCAGAGTCTCCAAATTTTGGTGCTCATTGGATGAAGGAGCCCATATCGTTTGCTAAAGTAAAGCTAACAAACAAAACAGATGGCAATGGGCAGGTAAGGAAATCAGCACTGCACCTGTGTGTTAACATACAAAAATTTTGTTGCCAACAATATATAGCTCCAATTTTCTTACGTTCATAATATTTCCTATTAAAATACACAATTAATTGCACTTGGTTATTTTTAAGTCTGCAAGTTTTTCAATATTTGATATAAATGGGCAAGAAAATGAACAACTCAATAAATCCCTTTTTCAGCTTAGAAGTTATTACTTGAAAAGTTGGTTTTGTATAAATAGGAATTACTAAATAACAATAATACTAATAGCTACATTAACGCTAATATAAGTATGCAATTTCCAGTTATTAATAATTTCTTTGGCATTAAGTATTTATTTTCTTGAAGAAACATTTTTAATCATTCTGAGCAAAAACTCTATTAGGTACTGTTTCACTTTTAATTTATATAATTATTTACACACCATCTAATTTCACAGTGAATTGTGGTGTAACATGATGTAAAATAATTTTTGATAGCATTGATACACTGACTTATATATGCATGGTGATTACAAGACAACTGGTTATGAAAGACCATTAAATTTTTTTAGATATACCTTCAAATAGATTTTTGCACTTTGGTAGAAAATATGTTCTTGCATTTTTTCTTAATTAAAGTCTCAAGTGTTCAAATATAATCTAAATGTTATGAGACTAAAAATAATTAATCATATTTAACATTGGTTCAGGTAATTTTTAAAGAGAAACTTACCACATTTCAGTTAATTAGAGGTCTTTTGTATTCGCTAATTTCAGTAAGGTCAGAGAAAAGCTTAATTTCCTTTTGCATTCATGTTTACTATACCCCCAATCTCATATTTGTAATTTATGAAAAAATCAGTGAAAACACATTCAAAATTGTCTCCTCACACACACACATACACACAAACTACTCATGCTGGAAACTTAAAGAACAATTATATATACAGAAAGAGCATTAGTCGTGCAATGTTGGTATATTTATGCACCTCTGTCCTCAATTTGTTACAAAATTCATTGCAGAATATAAGCACAAAGAGCATTTCTTCAAGGAGTCGAGAAGGACCTCCACTTCTTATGGATTCTTGTTGTACACTTACTAAGCAGTGTAAATCAGTAGCTCAGTATTAAGGACTGGAAGAATAAGATTATTCACTTCTTAATCCACAATGACTCACACATGAACTTTTGGAGTCAGATCAATGGTTTCATTATTTGTCATCAGATAATGTGGGTAGCCATATTTCTTTTAGTTTGAGCTATTCTTCTGTGATAGGTTCCTCAAAACCATCCTATTGACATTTCAGTGCAACCTGTTGTTACACATCACCTGTCTTCCAAGCATTTGTTCGTGTAGCTATGCTTGTTGAAATGTGGAG
Source organism: Vandiemenella viatica (assembly GCA_031002005.1). Classification (NCBI taxonomy): domain Eukaryota; kingdom Metazoa; phylum Arthropoda; class Insecta; order Orthoptera; family Morabidae; genus Vandiemenella; species Vandiemenella viatica. The sequence continues at coordinate 114,941,150 of CM061914.1, read as the reverse complement.
GAATTTCAATGATTAGTGATAGCTTATCCTAATACATACTAGTTCTAAAACTATGACAGTAGTTGTTGGTAAGTGTCGCCATGTGAACAACTGACACACTTGGTATATGCCTTGTCTCACTGCTTTAGTGAGGGCTTAGAATAAAAATATTGTGAACTGTATTCACTTTTGTATTTCTGACTTATTCTCTGGTTTCGCTTTGCTTCCACATACTATTCCTTGTCCTGCACTCAATATCTATACAGGTCTCACTACCACTGTATGGATTAAGCATTGAATTGTGTGTTATTTGCTGTACTCTTTATTACTAGTTGTAATGCCCATAAAAACTTAAATATATATTTTGTTTATCTCAGCAGATCATGCTTAACTCATTGCACAAATATGAGCCTCGTGTTCATTTAGTAAAAGTTGGTTCCGAGCAGCGTAGGGTGCTGACATACCCCTTTCCAGAGACACAGTTTATTGCTGTTACTGCATATCAAAATGAAGAAGTGAGTAGAAAATTGAATTTGTAACATTATTTGTATTTGTTATTGCATAAGAGTAAAACTAAGTCAATATATTGCCATGAGGAAAGGAAAAGTCTGAATCTAATTACATTCACAATGCTCTCTCACAAAAAAAGTAATAATAAAAAGCTGCATACAGCTTTAAATAAAGGCTTTTTGCTTTATGAGTCAGTTTATCTGTGGAACTACTCTGTTATAATGTAGTATTTAACATTCAATCTAACCACCTATCTGCTTTTTATATTTTACCAAGTTAATCATTAGTTACTCAGATTTCTTAACCAAAGACTCATTGCATGCACTATGTCCTGATTTACAGACAGCTGGGTAAATAACAGGTATATTTACAATAATGAGAATTGATCATTATATCTGTTTTAAAGAACTTTTTATTCGAATCTATCAGTCTGCACAATGTTCATTCATAACTGTTCAGATGCTTCAGAAACTCCTTTTACACCTGGAAATAGAAAGTGAAGTTATCTCAATACAGCAGTTCTTATCATTAATGTTGTATATGCAGAGAACAACCATATTAGTCATTACACTACATCAACATACTATCATCATGTGAGTGAGAGTATGACATAAGTGAGAGAAGCATAGAGTAAATTACAGCATTTTAAATGAGATGACTTCACTCGCTGCATACCTTTACCAACGAAAGGCTTTACGGAACTTTCCAAAACTTATTATGTGATTGTTCAGCATTGAGAGCTTCTATTGTGTTTGGTGGGGTTTAAATAGCTTTTGGAATAATGGATTCCTGAGTTTGATCTTCGTATGGACATATTATCAATCCTATCTTCTTGACTTCAGACTTGTTTCAACTTCTCTGGCCTATGGGAAATTATGCAGGCTCTAAAAGATTTTATTTGTCTTACCCATCCTTACAAGTCAGAATTTTCATGGCTTAAAGGAAACTCTTCTTTGCTCGAGCCACATGGCGGAAAGGGAGGTGACTGAACTCTAAAAATCCCTTTCCTGCATTCAATGGCTACTGTTTCTATAGTGTACCTTAAATTCAAAATAAAATTTTTTATGATTTTCCTATTGCTCAAAATGTACTTTCCCTCACTCTCACCACATTAAAAAGTAGATTCCTTAATTAATTTACTATTAACTGCTTAGTTCTAAATCTTGAAGTTCCTAATTGTTCACACTTTTATAGCATTCTCTAATTCCACCGAACCAGATGTAAGATTGTCATAACCCCATAACACAGCACTAACGCCAAGATTTGTGTATGAACCAGTTAAATGTGTTTGTGGTTAAGTTGCCTATTTACCAACTTATGTTGTTGTTAAGAATTTTAAAAGCAACTTCTTGGTAACTTCAGCATTGTTAAAATTGTTATTAAATTATATCAAATGCAACATGTCTATTCAAATAATAAAAATAGGCCAGAAACTAAAAACATTTATTTTTCTTTTACTTAAAGGTGACTTCACTGAAAATAAAATATAATCCATTTGCTAAGGCTTTTCTTGATGCCAAGGAAAGGCCAGATAGTATTTACCAAAGAGATTTCATGCAAGGTTACTCCCAGAATCAACAGCCACAATATCCACAATGTGAGTAACAATTTTTCATTTGTGTTCACGGTAATTTTTAAAAAAGAATAGTGAGTACATATACAAAATTTGTAGACATAATATTTAATATAAAATTATTTAACATTTGAAACTGATGAGGAACTAAATTGGATTTGCTAGAGTGTTTCCTGCCTATGGCCTTAATGTAGGAATAAGGAATAATGTCGTAAGCAAAAAATAAAAAGGCAATCACTAGTGTGCCTCAGTGTAATGAGGTGCACAGACTGGATTAGGGAGTACAATGACCATCCTGAATGAAAACTAAAGAGGCCATGCAGCTAAGGCATTAGAGCATCTGACTGATAAATGGGTTTTGATCCCGATGAGCTGAGGATTTTTAATTGAAGCTGAATGCTCAGTATGGTTTCTGAAACCCATTCAGCCTGCTGCAAATCATCTCCACAGGGAAGGTAAAGTCAGGGATAGTGTTATGTTAGGTAATCAAGAGGGATGGCATTAAGGCAGTTATGCATTGGGGCAGGGTAAAAACTATTAAAAGTATAGAAAATATGGAAATATTAAACAACTGAATTGATCAGCCTGTTAGAGATTGTCATACAGCAGTACTAGAGAAAACGTAGCAGAAGCTTTTCCACATAAATAGAATTGAGCATTGTAGGGAGTTGTATTAGCTTTTGAGAATATTGTGACTAGGCTAGGCATGTTTAAAAGGTGTAAAATCACTGGATTTTTAAGTCCTGGATGTATTAGAGATGGTAACATGAAAATGTAACAAGGAAACTGCACTACAAATACTAGATCAACAACATATAATGGGAGGAGATACAAAGTATGATAGCTGGATATGTTTGAGAAACAAACAGAACATGGCATTATAAAGGAGTCAGGAAGGAATCATTGATAAACGGGAGACAGTTTAAGAGAGTTGGAGGAGCACAGGGGTTCTATAAGGCATACATTGCTGATGAATATGAATGGATTTTGGGTGAAGATTTAGGTGTAGTATATGGAAGGAAGGACCATATATTGTCACTAGTTTTTAAGTGTAAGAGGGTGGAAAATTCTCATTTGAAACTAAAAGTTCACAGGAGGAATCAGACAATCTCCAAGTTGATAGTTGTTTTAACTGGTTATGTGCTTCAGCGTATCTATGATCATTGAAATAGAAGCAGCTTCATACACACCGCAGTCCATTTATTCCAAATAAATGAGGTATAGAAATCCTCGGCTTGGTAATAGAAAAATACACTCCTCAAGCTTTTTGATGAAAAAAATCATAGCATTCTGCAGCCATATTAAACTGTGAATAAATATTGCCACTATTTTTCTTTCCATTTTTAAGGAAATGAGAAACTGCTATTTGGATGACAACACATATCTTTACAACATGCTTTATCTTTTGAATACACTACTTTAATAACATGTTTGCCCTTTCTTCTAGCATGCCTGTTTGGTGTTGCAGACAGCTCATGGCTGTTGCCACAACCTGTGTACTCTCCCTTGACGTCTTCCTGCGAGAGACATTCCGCGATACGTAACCAGCGATCTTCGCCATACCCTACTATACAGCAACATCGCAGTGGCAAACCTCTCTCTTCCTCGCCACCACCACCTCATGGTAAGAACAGCAAGCATGCCTCGTTTAAAACGTGTCAACCAAAAAGAAACATTCAGGTGGTGTAAGCAATTGAACTCCGTGAATAAAATATAATTGAATGTATTTACCTTACATGTAGCTACTCCTTAAGCCAAAGAGTATCATCTTTGCATCCATATCTGTTATATCAGTTTTAGTTTATGCATAGCTTTGAACAACCTGAAATAGAATACTTGTCCTTAAAATACTTGATATCTTGTCTCCTCTAGCCTTTCAATATTTATCAAATCTGTATTTAATAGTAATCAGCGTATTTATTACTCTGCCTTACAGATTTCGATTCCCAACTCTTGTACTTGTGTATAACACACTATGCTTTTGTAGTTTCCTTCATACATAGTCAAATCTATAACATTATGAAAAATCCTCTATCCTTCACCTTATCTTCCTTTGATCCTTATATCTCTCACTCAGGCATTCTGTACTCAATATTGCATGGAGTTGTATCTTGAATCAGATACATTCTTGCATTCTGGAAATTATCACAGAATGCAATCAGTTACAGATATGATAAAGGAGCTGGAATGGGATTCATTGCAAGACAGGAGGAGGATGAGGAGGGTAATGGGAGTGTACAGGGTGTATACTGGCAATGAGGCATGGACAGATATTGCAGTAGGTATGAAAAGTAGTTCATGGAAGGGAAAAGATGACCATGACCACAATCTGGCACTCGATTTCAGGCACAAGGGTGTGGGAAGATTTTCTTTTTTAGGTAAGGGTGTCAGGGATTAGAATGAGTTACCAAGGGGAATGATGAATAACCTACCGAAAACGTTAAAAGAATTTAAAGTTAAAATTTGTAGAGGGCAAGTGTAGGTGAGTGTAGAATAGGGGGAAGTTGGGTGTGTAGGGAAATTGCCACCAGAGCGTGTGCTCCATTGCAATTAAATTAAATTAAATTAAAAATGTGTGGAATATTAGTGATATGGTCACGTAACCAAACCTGTTTAATAATTGTGGCCATGTAGCACAGGCGATAGAGCGTCTGAATGTGGCCTGGGTGATCAGGGTTTGATCCCTGATGAAACTGGGGATTTTTTTCAGAGCTGAATGTCTGGAATCGCTCCCCAGCCCCATTCAGCCTGCTATCCAATGGGTTCCATGGAGGAATGGTCAGAGCATGGTGCTGACCCCATCAGATCCTTCTAGTGCAAATGGCTGTAATGGAAATGCAGAGCTCTAACTTCATGAATCCTGTGGAAAATGGCAGGATCCATAGGAACTCTATGACCTTTCAATTTTTTTTTTATAAATCATATTTATTTATTACATCAATATATGTTACCAACAACACCTTATTCTCTCCATTATTAAAAAATCGAGGTGTTGCAAGCAATATAAATCATAATAATGAAACAAATTGTCACTTTGCAATGTTAACTGGAAGATTTAAAGAAATCAATGGCTTACTTATAAATTGAAAAAATATGTCAAATATTTGAGTGTTCCAAAATGATTTACTGAATGCTAAAATGAATCTGGCTACAAGCAGTGCAGTCCAAAATAAAGACAGCTCTGGTAAGAGTTAACCACTTTCAGTTGTCATTCTAGCCAAAGGATTGTTACTTAATATACTGTATAAGACCTGACGAAATGAGAGAATATTAGAACAAGGAAGGGTAGGTAATAACATAAAGCCACTCTTAGAAAACTGTAGAATCAAGAGAGATGAAATAATAAATTAGGTTGTTCCTTTGGTAACTTTTTAAATGCCTCTATTTTATATTGTTAATGTTACCTGTCTGAGTTTCAAAAAAAAATTATCTCCATCTTACGGCCAATACAATATATTTGCAGTCATGGTATACAATTTAGACTCGGTTCCCTTAACAGATTTTTCTCAGTGTGTCTCTTGATTGCATATACACAAAATTCACTGCAACATTTAATTTAATTTAATTGCAATGGAGCACAGGCTCCAGTGGCAATTTCCCTACACACCCATCTTCCCCCTATCCTGCAACCACCTACATTTGCCCTCTACAAATTTTATCTTTAAATTCTTTCAAAGTTTTCAGTAAATTATTCATCATTTCTCTTGGTAACTCATTCCAATCCCTGACACCCTTACCTAAAAAAGAGAATCTTCCCACACCCTTGTGCCTGAAATCAAGTGGTCATGGTCATCTTTTCCCTTCCATGCACTACTTTTCATACCTATTGCAATATCTTTCCATGCCTCATCGCCAGTATATGCCCTGTACACTCCCATGACCCTCCTCATCCTCCTCCTGCCTTGCAATGAATCCCATTCCAGCTCCTTTATCATATCCGTCACTGATTGCATTCTGCAATAATTTCCAGAAACAAATCTAGCAGCCCTTCTTTGCATCCTTTCCAACTCCTGTATTTGATACGTAAAATGAGGGTCCCATTCTACACTACCGGGATGAAGATAAATGCAAAGAAGAGTCAGCTTATTAGATACACAAATAAAAAACAAAAGGTTAATTGTGAATATAAGGTGGGGAAAGAATTGCTTGCTGAAGACTTGAAATGTAAATATCTTGGCATTACTTTTGATAACAAGCTTAACTGGGCTGGTCACATTGGACAGGTGGTAGGAAAAGTTTTAAAAGTTCTGCACTTGTTGGAGAGAGTGGTAATAATTCAAACATTTTGTACCACAGTTTGAATATATCAGGACTGAAAGACTGCTGAAATTATTGAATAACATAATTTAATTTAACTGTGATATGTTGGCAATTTCCCTACACTCTTGCTCTTTGCTTCTTGTATCCACCTACTTTCTCCCTCTACAAATTTTAAATTCGTTAAGCATTTTTGGTAAATTATTCATCACTTTCCTGGGTAATTTATTCCAGTATATGAATCCATTATCTATGAATGAAAATTTTCCTACACTCTCAAATTATACATTAATTTTTAAGAGTACGATTCCAGTTACATCGGTATAAAAATGATAACATTATGTGTAATCGTTGGTTACAAGCACTTTTGCTAGTAGAAATCAGAAATATCTTACTGATTCAGCGCTTTTTGTTTTCAATAAATTTTTTTGCACAGTGAAATTTCTTTCTTTCCAGTGGCATATTCAGAACCGCAGGCTACAACGGCTGCCATGTTCAGTCCTCCTACAAGTTTTGCATGGTCAATTGCATCACCTCAGCCAGTGAGTTCGGCATCTGCTGTAGGGAGTGGGGTGGCTTGGCCTGTTCCCAGCAGTTCCACACCACCTCCTACTCATACCATGGGGACTCCCCCACCACCGCCATCTGGGTACGCAACGTGGCACCCATTGGGTGCAGTTGAGTTACCCAACCAGGGAGTAACATATCATCAACACTACCAGGTGCGTAAAATAGATAGAAACATGTTGCAATTCTTGTTTATATTATAACAAACATTTTGCATAAAACATTTAGATAGTTGCAGAAGAATGTTAATTTCTGAAACTTTATAGATCAAAAGTAAAACATTTTCAGTTCAATATGTCTAATGATATAGTTGACAAAAATAATGAAAATGAAATGATTTAATACAATGTGATTACAAATAAGGATAGTGAGAGGAAACACAATATTTCCGAAAGATGGAGGGGAGAGGGTTGTTGCTTTAGGGCGTGTCAGGGTTGTGACAGGGAAAAAGGATAAACACTAATGCACAATGTTACAGAGGAATCCTTTATATTTTCGTAGAGGAAAATAAGCGCATTAAGTCATGCGCACCGGGAGCGAGGTGCAAGGGGGTGCACTTGCACCCCCTGCTCTGGAAGAGAATACACAGAAAATGATTAAGAAACAAAAATTTTATTATTGAATTCACTGTTTGAATAATAACTTAAGGCGCCTAGCTTTTTGTCCATATTTGTTCAAAACCTTGTCAATAAATTCAGCATCCTTAGTTAATAAGTGTTTGTATATATAAAACAACAGATACATCTCCCCTTAAAGTAATCCTGCCAGTGCCCATGCATTAAGTAATGAAATGGAATGAGAGAGAGAAAAATCAAATGAGCTTCCCTAAATAACTAGAGAAGAGCAAAATAGAAAATTAGAAATATATCCTGAGAATATAATGAGGGAACTGTGTAAGTTAAATAAGAGTAAAGTGATTAGTATGGCTAATTTTATTGCAGTTGTATTAAATGCCATTTTACCACAATTTTAAGTATTATTTATATTGAACCTAAAATAAAACACCAGAGAACTGTTAAAGAGCATGGTAGTACAGTTCATAAAGGGAGAGAAATATGGTTAAAAATTACAGGCTGATTAGTCTAACATTATGGGATCCCATCAGAAATATCTGCGATGAAAGAAAATGGTTTGTAAATCAGCCATATAGATTTACAAAAAGTTATCCATTTGAATCTTGGCTAGCAAGCTAATACATACAAGGCATTTCTGATGGAATACTGAAGCATTGGAGCCCTCCAATGTATTTGACAAAGTAAGCCATAAAATTGTGGTAAATAATATGAAAACAGTTGGTCAGAATGGAAAAGTGACTTTCTAAGTGAAGAAATTCTTAAAAGACTGGTAAGAAATATAGTACAAATAATGCTCTCGGGTGACTAGCCGAGTTATGGAAGTGTTATAATAATCACACAATATTTCGGCACTCTGAATCGTTGGCGCCATCTTCCGGTGAAGTGAGGTCAGGAACATGCGAAGCTGCTGAGCTAGACCAGATTCCCGCTGCTAACCTCTGATTGGTCGGCTGTGGAACCAGTCGTAGCAGGGGTCAAATCTCGTTGCGGCTTGAATCGATGCCAAGGTGGAGTTACGGCTAGATTTGATGTCCTTTTTTACATGACATATAGCGGATGGGCTTAAAATCACCGCTCCTTCGAAGAAGATATCCGAAAACAAAGCCTTCACGATAAATTGTTTGTCCAACTGATGGGTCAACACGAATCCGTTGCGGGCCTCATATTGAGCCATGCTGCCACGTGATTGGTCAGATTTGTAACCAATGGTAGCCGGTGTCCTGCCTCGTAGTAACTCATCGTTCGGTTGGACAAACAATTTATCGTGAAGGCTTTGTTTTCGGATATCTTCTTCGAAGGAGCGGTGATTTTAAGCCCATCCGCTATATGTCATGTAAAAAAGGACATCAAATCTAGCAGTAACTCCACCTTGGCATCGATTCAAGCCGCAACGAGATTTGACCCCTGCTACGACTGGTTCCACAGCCGACCAATCAGAGGTTAGCAGCGGGAATCTGGTCTAGCTCAGCAGCTTTGCATGTTCCTGACTTCACCGGAAGATGGCGCCAACGATTCAGAGTGCCGAAATATTGTGTGATTATTATAACACTTCCATAACTCGGCTAGTCACCCGAGAGCATTATTTGTATTCTCAACGCCGAGAAAGACTTCGTAATTATATAAGAAATATAGTGTGAAAAAAGAAGTCCCAGTGAAACTGGAAGTGCCAAAGGATAATGCATTGGAACTATTGCTGGTCATTATTTTAATCAATGTCTGTGTAGGTGATTTACTGTCAGAAGTTAGGTTGTATGCAGAAGACATAATGCTGTATAAACAGATCAAAATGAAAGTTACAGGGGAACCTGAATACAATATGTAATTGGACAGTAAATGTGGGATGAAGATAAATACCAAGTAGAGTCAGATTATTAGTTACACATACAGGAAAATATAGCTGGAGGAGAGATAGCTTGTTCAAAGCATAAAATGAAAATATTTTTGCATATCATTTGATGATAAACTCAACAGAGAAGGGGGTAAGGAGAATTTTCAGTGCTCAGTGCTTATCTGAGGGTAAAAAAAAAAAAAAAAAAAAAAAAAAAAAAAAAAAAAAAAAAAAAAAAAATCATTTGGTTTCACTATCAAGCAGCAGATTTTCGATTTGTTGCATTCTGCCTTTGTCATGGCTGGACCTACAATTAAATGTGGAATCCAAACTATAGAAGTTCTGGGATATTGATAAGGCAAAATACATATAAATTTCTACCCCTCGCAAGATTTGAGCCAACGACCCTCAATTTTGGAGGCAAGCACTCTACACCACTGAGCTACTAGTATGTGCTCTGGAGAGGTTGACTGGTTACAACATATTTACTTGTTAGATTTAAAGTAAGCTATTTTATATTCTTTATTCTGTTAAGAAACCACAATGTTTTATTCAAATTTGTGTGCATGCATTACCTTTTATAAATTCCACTTTTCACTTATCCTGCAGAGCAATGAGTTCCTGCCCCTAATGGCGGATGAGCCATCTGCAGCCCCAGTGCCAGAGTACCACCAACCATCACCACAACATCAACAGCGTTCCTCACCAGTATCACTGTATCGTCATGAAAAGGCTGAACCCTACAGTGATGAGGGTGCTGAATCTCCAGCCTCACGCAATGAATGTTGGAGCCCACTTCCTCATGCCACAATGTGACAGCAGTCAATTGGATGTCTGAGATGAACTATTAGGTATCACCATCCAATGTGTTGAGTGTCATTATTCCAAAATCCAGAAAAAAACTTGCTTTGGTAGCTAGACATATTGAATTGTGAACAAGTGATAAAAAAAATGTTTAGGTTGTAATTTAAACAACTGGTTCAGCTGACAAGGAGGTCTAGTTGTAACCACAACTGTGAAAAGTTTGTGAAATTAAATTTGTTTAAACTGACTTCATAGTGTTGTATATACACCAAGAATATTTAACATGCTTTGGTTTTGTTAATTTGTCAAATCATTTTATTTCTTCTTGTTCGTAAACTGGCATAAAATTGTTTAGAGCTATATACACCTTCCTGTGATGATTTGATGTTTCTGATTACCTTCTGCGCTGTGAATTGAAAAACTACTCTGAAATACTGGCTTATTATTATACACCTCTCATTTTAAGCTTGGAATCAGTATTCATATTTAAGTATGTTAAATATTGGTATCTAATTCCTCTACAGCAGTTCATATTTTCAGTTTTTATTTATTTATTCTTTTTTTAAAAATTAAGTGCCAACAGAAATTTTCAAGAAAATAACTACAAAGAGATAAATGTTTTACATACTGTAACCAGTTAATATAATTTTATAATGGTTGTGCATAGAAAACAGCCATATCCAATATGGTTCCAAATTATTACAATTGCTTGTAATCTAGTCTAGCGCAAAATGTTATTCCTATTTTCTTATTTACCATTTTCTTCATTGAATTTTACTTAAATAAAAAAAATCCATCAATTAAAGCCAACACTAGCACTACAGTGTTGTTAAAGAAAATGATGCTGTGTATCGTTATATGATGTGGAACTTAACTTACGTTCATTGGCTGTGAGGGAAACAATTAAAATCAATACAGAGAAGAAATTGCTCAGTGGTTTCTCATCTTCTGGTTATCAACGAGTAATGTGATTATTAAAATATGAGGGTGATTCAAATATAAACCAGAATTTTTTCACACAGCTTTATTGGTTGTAAATAAAAATATAAACCAAATACTTATTTTTCTACTTAGTTTCATTCAACAGAAATACATTTTCTCCATCAGACAGGAAGCTTTCTGATCCCATCATAGAAAAAACAAGATGGCTGAACCAGTTGTACTCGTAATGTTTGACCACCACATCTTCTTCAAAGTGTTCCTCTCCTAATGTCTCCATCAGTGGATGGAACATGTGGTAGTTTTCTGGGGTTTAGTGATGGACCCATGTTTCATTGCAGGTCAAATTATGGTCCAAAACAGCCTCTTCTTCTTCAAAGCGATTTGGTAGTCACTGACAGATGTTGTCAGACAACCTGCTGGTACTGGGGGTGACTACTCTGCAAACTGTCACCATAACTGATACTGTCAGTACCTAAAAATTGGATTCTTGAGATGCATGCTTCATTAAAAAGTCAATCGGTTGCCAAGTTATTAAATTGACCTGTAATAGCTAACAGCATAAAAGGCAGCACTTTTGAAAAAAAAGAAAGTCACTTCCAATAAAATCTAAAATACATTCTGAAAAAGTTTATAGCATGTTGACTGGTATCAGTTATAGACCTAACAACAAGGCATCAGACAAACACATCCTTGACAAAGATAGTAGGTAGTTACATCACTCAAGGACATACATTTATAATTTGTTTCATCACTCCTCCCCCCCCCCTCCCCCCACAAAGCGAATGAAAATGTTCAGAAAAGTCTTATAGAAGCCGGTTAATTTAGCATAGTTCACTTATGATTGCCAAACCTTTACTGATGTTGCATGGCGTAAGAATTTTTATTTTTTTATAAGTCCGAAAAGTTCTTTTCCAGCCTGGCTTACTCAAACCTACAAGATGGCAGGCCCTTAAATAAGAAATTTGGGTCACTTTACAACAGCTCGTAACTTCAAAAACCTATATCTGTATACCAAACCGTAACTCAGATATGTTTCTTAGTGAACTTACTCCTAATTTTGAAACCTTACTTATTCCTCAATAGTGCTTCTACTAAATTTTCATTTAACTTTGTGACATTGATGTTTCAGTGTGAATCGTCGAAATACTTTGACAATAAAACAGAAAATTCCGCTTTTTGGCTCAAAATTTTAAGCTTATTATGAAACTGAAAAAATGCTCTTGATCCTTGTGATTTTCTCTATTTCCTAAACCTATTTCCATTTTCTATATACTTTATTACAATTTTTTATTTTCTTTAGATACTGAAAAAGCATATTTAAAATCTATTTAATTGCTCAAATTTATAATCAGGGTGATCCCCCTGATGTTGACAACAACTTGGGATAACAAAATCTAATGTGGTTCTTTACACCAACTAATAATTTCAAATTTTGCACTTTGGCTCCTCTGAACACATGGCATAACATCACTAAAAATCGAAATATTTTTTAAATTAAAATTTTTAGATTATACAAAATACACCTTAAAATGATCATCATGTCAAGCTTTCTCAGTATAAAAGAAAGCAGCAAAATTCAATTATGTCTGAAAAACCAACTTATTTGAAACTCGTATCTTTTATGAAAATGGTTTAAAAATCAAATTAATAAGTGCTTTACTATTAAGAAAATGTTAATAAAAACTATTTACTATGAAAATTATATGGAATAGGCCTCCTGAATGTTTTCAGAGAGGTTATAGGTATATTACAATGTCTTTCTGCACATTCAATTGTGCCACATTCAGATGTGGAACCGACCTTACTGATTCTTCCCTGTATCAAAATACATCTGACATTACTGTACAGACATTCCAAAACTTATATCCACCTCTGATGTAATCTCGGCAACAGTAATATGCAACAATTGTCTTTCACAAGCTCACGCAAGGCCTCATTGACGCTGGACGCCGGATACCATTTATGGCTCTGATTCTCCACTTTATCTTGACCATTTCAAAATTTTTGGCCAAATCAAGCTCTTGGGTTTTCCTTAGAGTAGCATCGCCAAAATGTGCTTCAAGTGTAATTCGAAATTACACTCGATTTCACACCTTCATTGACGAGAAAACGAATAATAATACATTGCACAACAGATGATCTTGTTTGCTTGTGGCAACAAGGAAAATGCGGAGGTGTGTGCGAGCCATAGCTATCCCCTCTCCATCCCCCACCTCTGATTTCCCACCAAGCCGCACTGCTGAGGCAGTGGCGTAGCTAGGTCAACAAGGGCCCCGGTGCAAAAAATTTATTTTGGACTCTCAGGCCAGACGGGCGACCTTGTTTTTGCTTTGTGTTCTGGTAGGGGCCTCCTGAACTGAGGATGGGGGCCCTTGAATTGTTCTTTAGGGGCCCCTGAGCAGCGAGGGCCTACTATATTCTCCTCAGGGGCCCCTTAGACGACGGTAGAGCAAAAAAAAAAAAAAAAAAAGATCGCCAGTTTGCCTTTGCCTTGAAGGCTCGTGGTCCCTCTAAACTGCGCTTGAGGGCCCCTAGAGGCCACTTGAGGTATGCTTGGGGGCCCCCTGAACGTGAGGGCCCCGGTGCACTGCACCGCCTAGCCCCATAGTAGCTACGCCCCTGTGCTGAGGTCACTATGCGAGTCAAACAAAATTCCAGTTAATATTTGAATGACCCTCGTATTACATTATCTTTACATTATGGCGAAGATGTTTTAATCTAAATTTTGCATTAATCATCTTTATCTTACGACATTATTTTCTTCCCTGAAAGTGATTAACATTAGCATTGGAAATTTTTTTCAAATATCAGAGACAGAATTCAGTTTGTAAATGCCATTATTAAGTCATCTTGTCATCCACTTGAAAGTGCTTGGTGAGAAGTTTATGAAAATATACAGGATGCTATAGTAAGTACAGGGCTTCAAATAATTTTCTTTTACAGCAATGAATCATCTTCCCAAACTATTATATTTATCAACTAAATTTTATGATTTTTGGTATCCATGATGACATATTGTAAAATCTGAAAAATTCCATAACATCTATGGTAATTTAAATGGCATTATTAATTACCATCACGTTACCAAACAGAATTTGATAAATTGAAAGATTTGATTATAATATTAAGACCGCTACTATGTTAATTAGAAATTTGTGTTTAATAAGAACCTGTCAATTCCCAGTGCTGCTGTACTGACTTATTAATCATATGAAACAATACCTTTCTTTAATTTGTGGGGATAGTCTATTTTTCTTTTGCCTCTCTTTTACTGTATACAAACACATCTTCCACCATTTAAATGGCTTTTTCTTACACATTTACTGTCTCCATTTTGTACATGATTTTCTTCATTCATTTTATTTATTCTTTCCAGCATTTCCTTCTTTCTTTTACAAGTTTTGCATATTTTTTATACTTTAAATAGAGGCATTACACTTTTTTATCTTTTCTCTGCATTCTGTTTGTGTTATTGATCTTAAAAATCTTAATTTCACTTTTTATAATAGTTATCTTTTCAGTTTATATCACCCATGGCCTCTGGATCACAAATTGGTATCATTCAGTGCCGTTACACATTTTTATTTGGATTTTGATTATCACATTACTACAACATGCCTTTTTGTATTTTAGGAATCTTGATGATATCCGTTATGCCTTAATTGCTTGGTTTATGAGTTCTGTAAATTTTTGTTGTTAATTACTTGTTTTTTGAAATTGCAGTCAATGATGTGGCCTCTCCATTTTAATTTCAGCTTGCATCTTGAAAATTCTTTATGACTAGTGATACATTTTGCCTTTTCAGTACTTAAGACTATAATGTAACTTATTATTGTTAATATAAATAAGACAAAAGTAATGGTCATTGGCAAAAACAACAATTCCCAATGCCACATTATGATTAACCAGAAGATCATTGAATGTGAATCAAGGTATATGTGTCTTGGCACCACAGTAAACAGCCAATGGGATCCATCTGATGAAATAAAGTCACGTATTGGTAAAGCCAGGACTACTTTCAATAAAATGAATAACGTTTTTAAAAGTCGTAATTTATCAATTACCTGGAAGATGATACTCCTTCGCTGCTGTGTTTACTCTGTCCTCCTGTATGGCATTGAAATGTGGACATTAACAGAAACTATCTGTAAAAGGCTAGAAGCTTTTGAAATGTGGCTATATCGAAGAATGTTGAGAATACCATGGACAGACCACACCACAAATGCTGAAGTGCTAAGCAAAATGAAAAAAGACATGGAAATACTAACCACCATAAAAAGGCGAAAGCTTCAGTACCTTGGCCACATCACGAGGAATAATAGCTGTTGTGAACTCCTGCAGGGGAAAATACCAGGAAAGAGAAGTGCTGGTAGAAGAAGAACTTCCTGGTTAAAAAAAAATCTAAGAATATGGACCTCAAAGACAACTACGGAGTTAATCTGAGCATCAGCCAACAAAGATGAGACAGCCAAGATGGTTGGCAACATCCGGAACAGATAGGGATCAGAAGAAGAAGAAGAAGATTGTTTGTTACATCAAACCAGTATTCCAGTCTTCAAAAATTACCTATGCTATTAGGACTAGACCATCATCAAAACAAGTAATTCTGAGGGTGCAGATAGCTTCTGTATCTCAATTTGTTTGGTGAACTTTGTAATTTTCTCATCAATTAAAGTGGATATAATATGACTGGGCGAGTCTCACACTATTATACTAGATTTTGTTTATATTTTCTAAATTTATTTTTCATTTACTTTGATTAGTGTACTACAATTTGCACTTATAGACTCTACTTAATTTACTACTTTGTCATGCTTTTAATACATTCAAAAATCCTGTAGCCTTATCTTGGGAAAAGCAACAGTCAAGTATAAAAACAAAATAAATAAACATAACATTTTCTTGATTCTCTGGACAAGCCACGTCAATTTTTTAAAATGAGACTTTTATCAATCTTGCTGTGACTTTCTTCAGAAGACTGCCATGTCTGGGGCGCTGCCACCTATAAATAGAAAGTCACAGCAAGATGGCTGAACTCATAGGTTTACAAAAGTTGATGCAGCTCTAAAAGGAGAAACAAGAAACATTGACAATGACTGTGGAAGTCTATGCAGTAAATTTTTCTTATTCTCCTTAATTCTTTATTATTTTTAAAATTTTATTGTGGATTATTTATGTAAAGATTTTAGTCACACTATTCATGAAAGTTATAGTATGGTAAAATGAAGTTTTCATGGGTGTGATATTTTGATGAGTAGCTCCATCGTCTTTATCAGATGTGGAAACATCTGCACAGGTCGGCTGACTGTCGGATACTGAGACAGCCCAGGTGCCACACCTCCTTATATAGCTGACAGCTCTGTCCTGATGAAGACGAGGGAGGTAGTCATCGAAATATCATGTTTTCAAAACACTATCCGGTGGTACACCTATGAAGACTTCATTTCAAACATATGCCGGAAAAGTCACCATTCTTATAGTATGGTAATTTTCAGTATTTGTTTTTTGTAGAAAATTGGAATTTCAATTGTAGATATTTATTTGTTGTTATCTCTTTATCCTGGAAATAGTTGTTTTAATGTAGATATTAGTTCCATATCATCTCATTGGTTCTGTTATTATGCCCAAAAGTTAAAAGAAAATATTGCTTCCTTAGCTTCTTTTTTAATGTTTTAGTGTTATTTTTTTTGGTGAGTATGTTTCCAAATTCCTGCTTCAGTGTTCATGCAATCTGAGTTGTCTTCAGCAGGATCAATTCCTCTCATCTTAGACAGTGGTAACTGGCTTATCAATATTGTAAAAAATTAGTCTTATTAACCTGATAGCAGTAGCAGGTAATTTATAGGGGAGATTAAAATTGCATCACATCAGAAATGTTCACGAGGGAAGAAACTGGTCTGCAAAATAGTAACTTTAGTTAAGGAGAGGCTAATAATTTTAATCTGAATTAGAGTGCTACATGAAAGATATGAAATGGACTCAGAACAATGGCCTTCCTCAGGGTTGCATATTGGCCCTGCTCTTGTACAACATATACACAAATCACCAACCAATCATTCCTTGGAACAAGAGTACTCATTTATGCAGATTATTCAGAAATTGCAACTCAAGGCACAACCTTTGAGGTGGTGAAGGTGAAGCTGACAACAGTTCTTAAGGATATGGCCAAGTATTATGATGCTAATCACTTGAAGCCTAACTCCGGGAAAATGCAGGTCTGCGCATTCCATCTGAGAAACAGAGAAGCCAGAAGGAAGTTGAACATCAGCTAGAGGGTACAACAACTATTACATTGTGATACCCCAAAATATATGGAAGTAAAGCTTGATCGCTCTCTTGCACTCAAATCCCACTGTGTGGATCTGAAACTCAAAGTATCTGCTTGGAACAACATCATCCAGCCATGGGGAGCACAGCCATATGTGCTTCGTACCTCTGCCTGGCAATCAGTTTCTTCGCTGCAGAATACTCGTCACCAATTTGGCAAAACTGCATGTGCTAGGCATGTTATATAGCACTGAACGATACTGGTTGCACTGTAACAGGTTGCCTGAAACTAACTCCTGTCAGTAAAATATATCAAATCAAGAGTATAGCACCACCAGACATTCGAAGAAAAACAGCTGCAGAGATGGAGAAGAAGAAACAGGAAACTGACCCTAGGTACCCTTTGTTTGGACACAAGACTAAAGTCAAGAAAGAGCTTCATATAGGCAATTACAGCCATAACATCTTCATCTGGGCTTGCCGTGTAGAACTATAGCGAAATTCATTACCTGAAGGGCATTCGAGGAATGTCAAAGAGGCACCAGTTGCAAGGTGTAATGAGCTATATGCTACATTGAAGGCACTAAATAGACTGAGAACTGAAGTGTCCCAATGCAGATGCAACATCTAGAAATGGGGTTACACTACAGCAAACGAATTATATGAATATGGTGAGCTGCAGGACCCACATCTCCTGGTATCTAGAAACCTACCTGAAACCTGCACTATAGATGACCTTTTTAGGGCAAATTAGCAGGCCATCAGGATTACAGAATTCAGGTCTGCACATTCCATTTAATTTGTGCACTGTAGTTTATAAGCTTGACATTAATTAATTAAGTTTATTTGTTTCAACTGTTAATGTTATGTCCTGGACATGAGAAATAAATAAATAAGGGAGGCCAACTTGATAGTGTAGTACTGAATCTCTCCAAAGCAACTGACAAAGAGATCCAATTTGGATTGATGGAAAATTGACTTGCAGCTTGTAAAGGGCACAAGAGTGGGTACATGAAAGGGAAAATTTAGTATCTGGGGAAATTGTCACCAGAGAACAACCCAATTAGAAATGAACAGACCAAAAAATTTGAAATTCATCCTGAGGATATAATTAAGCAAATAAGAAAGTTGAAAAAATATAAGGGGGCTGGTGTAGATAATATTAGTACAGATATCTTAAAGATAGCCAGATGTGACATTGTTCCTTATCTTGAAACATTATTTAAATTGAGTCTGGATACTTGCTGCTTACCACGAGAGTGAAAAAGTGCTATAGTAGTGCTGGTACAAGGAGGTACAATTGGTTTGCAAGTAGGCAACATGGCTTTAGGCAAGGATATTCATGTGATTCTCAGTTGGTGGGATAAATGCAAGATATTTCTGATGAAATGGACAAGGGAGGCCAAATTGATAGTGTAGCACTTGATCTTTCAAATGCTTTTGACAGAGTGAGCCATAAAGTGGTAGTAAATGAGGTAACAACTATTGGAGTGGATGAGAAAATAAATTACGGGTAGAAGAAGTTTAAAAAGGTAGAAAACAGAAGGTTAGGGTAGGAAATGTAGTATCAAAAAGTGGCAGTAAAAATGGGAATACCACAGGGTAGTGTATTGGGACCATTGCTATTCATTATTCTAATCAATTCTACAGTAGAGGAATTTAAACAGTTGCAGAGTGATCTGGACAGGATATCCAGTTCGGTTGGTAAACATGGGATGAAGATAAATGCAAGGAAGAGTCAGCTAATTAGATACACAAATAAAAAAACTAAAGGTTGATTATGATTATAAGGTGGGGAAAGAATTGCTTGTTGAAGACTTGAATACCTTGGCCTTACATTTGATAACAAGCTTAACTGGGCAAGACACATTCGTCAGGTAGTATGAAAGGGTCTCAAAATCCGATATTTGTTGGCAAGAGTGATAAGGGGATGTATGAGAGAAGTAAAGGAATTGGGTTGCAAAATTTTGGTCAGACCATTGATCGAATACGGTAGTGTAGTATGGAACCCACATTTTGCATATCAAATACAAGAGTTGGAGAGGGTGCAGAAAAGGGCTGCTAGATTTGTTTCTGGAAATTACCACAGAATGCAATCAGTAAAAGATATGATAAAAGAGCTGGAATGGGATTCATTGGAAGACAGGAGAATGGTGAAGAGGGTCATGGGAGTGTATAAGTCGTATATTGGTGATGAGGCATGGAAAGATATTGGTGTAGGTATGAAAAGAAGAGCATGGAAGGGAAAAGATGACCATGACCACAAGCTGGCACTCAATTTCAGGCACAAGGGTGTGGGAGGATTCTCTTTTTTGGGTAAGGGTGTTAGGGATTGGAATAAGTTACCAAGAGAAATGATGAATAATTTACCAAAAACGTTGAAAGAATTCAAAGCTAAATTTTGCAAAGGACAAATGTAGGTATGTGCAGGAAAGGGGGAAAATGGGTGTGTAGGGAAATTGCCACCGGAGTGTGTGCTCCATCGCAATTTAATTATATATTAATTAAATTAAATAGACTGTGACCACATGCAGGCACTTCATTTCATGTGTAAGGGAGTGGAAAAATTTTGTGTGGGGGTGGAATAAATTACCAAGGGAAATACTCAATAATTTATCAGAAACAATTGATATATTTAAAATTGTATAATTCATAATGGGGAAAAAGTAGGTAGGTGATGAAATTGCATGTAAAGTATTTAAGCTTGGAAAAATAAATAAAAAATCAAGAAGTGGGAAATTGTCACCAGGGCATTTTATCATTTGCAATTAAATTATAGAACAACTGGGCACAATGCTACCACTGAGCCTAACCTTAGATATAAACTTATTTTCCATTCCCTCATAAATAGCCCAATCTCCCCACTTACGTTTTAACTACCACTCACCCCTCACTTCAATGATGATGTATTTACTTGATTTTAAGTATGTGTGTAAGCACACAAAAATAGACAAATATATACAACACAATATTTTGATGTTGAATATTATAGCAATTCTCCCCAACTGAATGGGGGACCAAGGTAACACAGCAAGGGTGGCAGGAGTGGTGTGGTGCATAAAATACTGATTCCAATGTTAATAGTGAAATATTATCCCTTGAAGAGGGGAAACAACACAAAAGTAATGAACAAAACATGAAAAAAAAATGAACATTAGTAGGAAATATATTTTCTACTCATATTTATATCATTCCACCAAGAATTTTAAGCATCATTGCTTTCTCCAGTTAATAATTAAGCTTTCAATAATCTTTCTCAGAAGCAACATTTCTGCCTTAATAAACAAAAGAATCTCTTCGTTTGTGATCCTTACAATCCATGGTACCTACAGAAACCTCATCCTGAACCACAGCTCAAATACATTCATCTTCCTATATTTGCTTAGTTCAAATCCATCTTTCACACTGAGACTTGAATATTGAGCGGACAAAGTTTTTGACTGCACTGTATTTGGTAGCAAGGCCAGTACCAATTTTCCGCCAAATTTGCAATATTCTCAATATCATACTACAATCTCTCTCTTAAAATTTTATTAATTGTATAAATAAGGTTTGGAGAGTAAATTAAAGTGGACCATGGTTCACATTCTGATGTAGGATGGTGGCAGAATGTCTCTCAACAGTATTATTAATAACTATTTAGAGAGATGGCATTGTTTGTATTTTTAATGTAGTTATACCTCTTACTAGTTTTTTTCTTCTTTTCTGTTTGATCAGTTACTTTTGGCAGCTTGGACTGGAGTTCCATTGTTTTTAAGTGTGGCATGACATGAAGTTGCGAGACCTATTCAATGCAATATGCCTTTATGTTTAAAGAAATAACTCTGTAATTGAGGTCGATTTTTACTTCCTGTTGTACACAGTGTTGTATACTGCATATATGATTCAGCAAATACGTTTCAAATTACATAAATCCAATTCCAGAAATTTTTCATGTTGTGAAATATAAGGCATGCATTAACGTTATCACTACTAAATATTCCACAGATAAATCCCCGGGCATATCCAGTGTGCTGACTTGGGAACTTTTTAATGACAATTCCTGCAAGCCATCAACTTCAAATAATATTTAAAAGAACATACATTGACCATCTTGACTGACATCGGCCCCTCTTAATTAGCTAGTACAATACAATACTGAGAGACAAAGAAGGACCACTAGTGATGAACCCAACTTGGGCTTTAATCACAGCTACTATGAGTCATATTTCATTTCTTGTTAGTGGCCTACACTGCATTAAAATTTTTCCTTCCAGAGTACTACACTGCTACAAATCATATGACAGTAAGCCTATACCACAACAAAGGTTACCACTTGTACATTGCCTTTATTATACCTAAATTCTCCTTGATCAAGATCTTGAGTGATTATTTTACTCTTAAATGCATTACTCCCATTTCTGTGTTTGGCAAGACTGTTATAACTCATAGAACTCTAAGAGAGTAAAATTTTATAATAAGAGAAGTAGTTTTGACAGATATGGCTCGAATTCAAGGGTGATGGTAGTACATCTCCAAGTACAAGTCCTTAATAATAAGGGTATCCAACATTGAAAACAGGAAAAAAATGAATTTAATCAGTCATTTATTCTCATCATTGGCCTACATGTATTACATGTTTTGTTATCAAATTATCATAAGACAGGGTTCAAGTAAAATATACATTTCCTACAAAATCTTAAGCTACACTTCCAGAAACCAACTTTTTTGAACATTACTTTGTAAAGATCAATATTTCATAAGATTTTTAGTCTAACTAGCATTACAACATATCAAGCAGAGCAATGATTTCAAATTTAGACATGAAAATACGAGCATTACAAAATACATCTTTCCATCAAAGAAATGTGTGTATTGTAATTGATCAAGGCATTTGTTAGCATGGCAGATTATATTTATAATGCACTCAGTTTATAGTGATTACAAAATAAGGCAATACAACATTTCCACTTGAATTTCTAAAGTGAGTTTTATATGGTTGAATGTTTTCCTTTTCCAAATTTTCTTAACCTTTGAAAAATAATTATTATATTTTTCAACTTGTTGAAGTTTATTTCAACTGTAAACAATTGAGAGCAATGAAATGTTTCTATTTTAATGAAGACATTACCAGTAAAATTGTATTATCATCATTCTACTTTGGTTTTATTTTACTTTCAGATCAGATGCTATAGGTCCTATTCTTCAACTACAAGGAGTCTGCTGATTTTTTGGAAACAAGTTCAAGAGTCATACTATGACATTAGATGGTATACTTGCCATAGAGATGACCCATTACAAACAAATATAAATTTTTTTAACTGGATAGAAAAATTGTTATACAATCTGAAAGTGGAAGCAATAATTAATATATATATAAATATTCCAAAGAAAAAAAATGCTCAATAGAAAATTATGACCAACATGATGACAGAGGAAAAAAAACCAATACATACCACAGTTGACAGTAGGATGGTGCTGACACAGGAATTGATGTAAACATACACGCAAAAACTTGAACGTTTTAGGTGTAAACCCTTAATCACCAGAAAAACATCGAACATACAGTGTAAAAGTGCAAGAAAAACTGGCACCGTTAAGACACCACGCGTGCTATGACATACCTGAGAGGTTTACCTGTGCAGGTTAACTGTATATGGATGGTATGCCACAAAACTGCACAGGTATCAGGAACTGTACAGGTAACTGGAGAACAATGAAAAATCAATTCTTTCAAGCTGCACCAGAGTACAGACTGGAGCATCTGTGTGGGTATTGCATTGACCTATACAGGTTTTAGGCTCAGTTGTAACTTTGTGGAAAAGAGATCACATTGTGTGCAGCGGCGTTACAGTTTCTTTTCTCTTTCTTTTGCTTCAAAGTACAAATATACACTATGTCAAATCAAAGGATTAATAAAGTTATAACAGAATTTATTAAAATTTGTGAATCAATACCTTGTCTGTGGTGTGTTAAGAGCAAGGAATGCCATGATCACCCCAAGAAAGAAGAAACCTATGTGAAATTGTTATAAAGAGTGTGAATTTGGTGACAATAAGCAGCCAGTGATTAAAAAAATAAATAATCTAAGAAGCAACATCTAAACAGAGAGAGAGTGAGAGAAAAATGAAGCCTCATTGAAGTCTGGATTTTATAAGATATAAGCTTGAGGAGATGATATTGTAGAAAACATGAGGCATTCATATGATCTCCCTGTTGCAATAAACTATAAAGTTGCTGCAAGTCTTTCATGTGGAGAAATGGCACTTCTCATTATAGTATCCTTTCTCTGTATTAATGGAGTAACCATTAAAAGTAATTTTAGATAAACCTATTCCTCCACACACAAGTAATTACAGTAATATTTAGTTTCTATCTTCAATTCGTTCAACAAATTAATATTTGTGTATTCTTTTCTTTTTGACAGCCACAGCACTCTTTTCATTTTTTCTTTACTGTTTATATTTCAAAGCTATTAAAGAGCCTACCACTGTCAAGTAATCATCTTTTGATGATTCCATGGTTATACTGGATACACTGGACACCGTCGCTACTCCAGTCTATCTGCACAGTTTACCGGTAGGTGTCTGGTCTACCTGTATGGTTTGCCTGCACAGGTAAACCTCTCATATATACTATAGCTTGTGGCTGTTGAGTAAGAGAGGACAGAGATGGATTCAAAATTAAACAAAGGGTAAGAATTTGGGTTTGAGAATTAAAAAAAATATCCTAAAAATAAATAAAGTAGTATTTCATGTATATTCTCTTCAATTCCAATCCCCAGCCTCAAACTTTGTTGTTCATTTTCAAATCCAACAATACATTCATCCACTATTTCAACCATCACTAACTGTGGCCTTTTTTGCACTACTTCTCTGTGCATTCCTTTTTTCCCTGGTGATGTGTCTATATCAGTAAGTACGTTTACATCCTCATCCTGTCAACAGAGGCAGGCAATGGTTTCTTCCTCTGTCCTAATTTTTGTGTGTGTACATCAAAACAAACCCCCCCACACCCCAACCCCCCAAACACACACACACCTCCCTCAATATACGAGGAAATATTTATCTGTGAAAAATTTTCAGAATTATTTTCATTCTATCTGAATTGCTGAATTGATCCACCAATGTAGTTCAGTCCATAAAGGTACTGCACGCTGGATCAGGGATATATATGGCAGGGGGAAAGATGTAAACACTTCCAGTATAAATTTGAATTTAGTACTTTAAATTAAAAAAATAATAAAACAAATTTATTGGAGTGATTTGGCTCACTGAATAATGCGACTGGCTTGAAAGAACCAATCCACCTGACAATTCAAGCAGTCAGGTAGTTAAAGAATAAATGAAGGGGATAAAAAAATACACATTAATTCGTTGACACTTGGAAACCAATGAATGTTTAGTTCAGTAAACTAACAGACTATAGAACAATACAAAATTTTGCACTGTATAACAACATTAATGTCATGTAAATACTAGATTTTGTCATACAGTTGGATGGAAATTATTTTTTAAATTGTAATTCTCATTTAAACAACAATTTGATCAACTGAAAACCAGTTTCTGAAAATAAATGAAAACTAAAATCTGGGTAGCATGACTACTTCTTCAAACAATTCTCATGAAAAAAAAATTCATCATGCAAGAAACACAGGTAAAGCAGTGGTTGTTTAAAATCAAATCCATCAGACTCTACTGCCCGAGTCGTGGATTACTACTAAACCTGAGAATTCAACACAACTCGTGGCTGAGCTTCAAACAACTTTCCTAGCGCTTTGATCATAGGATGCATACAGAGTACGCATTTTCAGAGAAAGTAATAATATGCGAATACAGCTGTCGAAAAGATAGTGACTGGTAGTTTGATTACAGTCATAATGTCTACATAACTGACATCCATAAAGATTTAAAATATTAACTTGATAGGGTATTGTTCTGACTAATGTCAGCAATTGGGAAAATACTACTAATGTTGATTTTTTATACAATCCAGTTTCAGCCATCAGATTTTTTTCATGATACATTGACATTTTTATTTGCTCTTGATGTTATCACTTTACTTGTCAATCTATCCATATGACATAGTAGAAAACAATAGATAACTAAGTTTTATACTTGTTTAAACAGTGTTTAAATGTTCACAATAGACAGCAGTTTCATTTTCTTTCTAGTAATCCTTCCCCTTTCTGACAATTTTTTTTTTTTTTAAAAAAAGGCTGCTTATATGCAAAGACATTTAGATTGGTTGGGACTGTAACACATTAATGTTTAATTTTTGAAAATTACCCTTGTGCATATATTCAACGATATCTCTAGTAAATAAAGTATAAGTAAAACTGGATTACATATGATCAAATATATTGAATATGAATGATATAGCGAAAATAAACCCACAATTGACCTAAGTAGAAGGCAGGAGCAATATGAATACAATCTATACTACATAACATAGTTGAATAAATGTTGTCTGTACATCAACTGTATTGGTCATTGCAGTTCCTCTTTTTGAAATAAATTCAATAAATGTTTCAAAACCATAAGACTGTCTGTTCACACATCTCCAAAACTAAGAGGTGGATTTTAACAAAACTCATATAGTGATAGCTTACATCATTGGTTGTAACTTTTTATCCAGGATGGCAACATAATTTTTAATGATACAGAGGCCAAAATGGTAAACTCCGAAATTTTTTTACTGCATTTGTGAACTTCTTGCAAAAAATAACAGAATTTATTGAAACTGCACACAGTGTAACACACACACACACACACACACACACACACACACACACACACACACACACACACACACACCTGTTCGTAGTGGTAGCTTAGGTCATGTTAGTGACAGCTTAAGTTACGTTTCTACTTCTACACCTATACTCTGCAATTCAAAAAAACTGTTGGTGGTGGAGGGTGGGTGACAGATACATGATGTGAAATAATAATAATAATAATAATAATAAAGTGCCTGCTACTTTAATTATTATACAAGAGAATTGGGGTGTAAATGTTTGCAAGAGGCTGTATTAGCCTCTTTGAACAAAATGCCAACCTCTCTTCCATGTGGTACACTCCATTTGCATGGTCAAGGGTCTGGTGACTGCCGGAATAAGTAATCACCCACTGCTTTCCAACAGCCTCCTGAAAGAGCGAGGAATGCACCTGGGCAGTCTCTTGCCCTTGGGACTCGAAACGGCCCCTAAGGTGGATGGATCAGAAATGATCAACGGCATGGGGATGCAGAAACCAACGGGAAGCCACTGCATTAAAGACACAAAGGATATCATGAGGACATGTAATCCTCTCAAATTACATATATATTGATGGATCCTTCCTGGGTAAAATACAATATTATCTGTCAGAAGCAGTCTCTCAACTGAAATGTTTAGCATGACTGAATATAAAGAAGCTCAATATATTAAGTGAACAGTACTGGCAATCCCTGGCATAGGTGTGGAAACAGCTATGTGCAATAATTTAGCCTATGTACCGCTGTAAATTATTTTTATCCTTCTTTAAAATTTTATTGATTTTTCAAGCTTAATACTGAATCACTACATCATGATGTGTGATCATACAGATTACTTTTGTTCTGTTCTCAAAGCCCATTTTATTGATATTTATGCCCGACATTGATTCATCACCAAATTTGTGCCAAATTTTACTAAATTAATTTACAGTGGAAAGAAAAAAATGACCAATAGCTTCTCCGGTTCATGTGGATAAAGTCACGGGCACTCCTAGTACATAACATTTCTGGTAACCCTTACTCATGAGCCTAATCTGCTTTCTCACTTCACTGGGGAGTCATCCAAGACATCGTTTGTGTCTGCCATCACAAGTTGTAAATGAGGGCCTTAATTTCCCCAGTACTTACCTGTACTCCATTGCCTTACAGTATATGCTTTTTATTATTATAGTACTTATGCGCCATATGTATCAATTGAAATGCTCCTCAATTTACAAATTAGAAACTTCTTTACTATATAGGTAGTGAAATGAAAGCCAGCAATTAACTAACTATGAAGAGTTTACCTAGTAAAAAGCTAAGAGATGAAACATCATATAGTAACAGCCTATGCGCAAATACTTTTCAACTTATCATAACTAATGAAGAAACATACTTGCTTCTAATCTCCAAGTTAAATCCTACATGAAATAAAACTTCCATATTAAATATTCTTCATGATTTTGTGATAAATATGGAAAAAAAATACCATCCTTAGGACAAATGTCATTTTTGTTCTAAGCAGCAATCCATCACTTGAAGAATCCGTGTTTTGATAAACATTGATGGCAGAAAATCTATAGAAAAATTAAATTTGCTCTGCATGTGTTAAGTTACTTGAACAATATGAAAATTTAACAACAATATGCAGCACAAAACTGTTTTAAAATAACAATAATCTAGATATGAAATAATAAAGAAGATGGTACTTATGGGATTTTCTGTATTGTAAAGTGAATGAATTGTGGCAACACTGAGAACACACATTGTTCATGTAGTATTAAACATCCACAACTTTTAATGAACACTGCAACAAGAACCACACACAAATACATCAAATGAAACTTTGACACAAATATGTTATTAAACAATGGATAACTTCAAAATTATGTCACATTAAAAATGTAAATTTTCTAGTAGACATGTTCTCATTTGTACATATAGTTTACATTTTAAACAATTATTTACATAACACTCACTGGAAGAACCACAGGAAGATAACATAATGATTGTAACAGTATTGAGAGATTCAAATAGAAGCTTTAATAAATCATTTCACATTATATTTTAATCAGCAATTAAATTGTAAAAACTCTAAAACTTTACCCAATTTTTTCACCATCTTGTAAATAAATTATTTTTGAATCATTATTAATACTTAACTTCATTATTGGTAATTTTTGATAATTGATTCCTATACAAGCTTGGCTCACATTGTTCACAGAATTAAGTCAATTTATAAGTTATTACTTTTGTTTTAGTATAAGTTATTGACCTCATTACGTGATGCAGGAAGAAATTGTATGCCTCAGGAAACATACGTATCATAAGTTACAAATACTGTAAATATGTAACTAGTATTGTTATCTTACATCTCTGAAAGCATAATCAATATCTATACTTACTTATTATAAAAACTTTTAACACTTATTACAAAAGTTATCACATATTTCTGCTTTACAAAGCAGGTGGCACAATAAAAATGAGACTAATTGTCTGAAACTACACAATGGATATTAAGGTGCAACAAATTCTATCTAGAAGAACAGCCATACAAGTAACACTCATCATGCAACATCAGAAGTACACATAACATTCAAACTGTTCAAATGCTGCTCATATTAGTACGCAGCACAACAATTAACGCTTTTTTATAATAACAAATGTCACACAATCACAACAGAGTTCGTAGAGTTAATACTTCACGTTACGTATGCTAAAATTCTTACGTTTTTTCTTTTTTTAAAAAAAAATCTAAAGCTTTAATAATTCAGTCCACTCTGTACAGCTGCAGTATCACTTTTAGGCCTATGGATAATACAATTGGTATACAAGCTAGTAATGTGTAATGATGTATCATATGTAATTTTGTGTATCTATAACTTTCACCTTAATAGAGTAAATTGCCGATATTTCAGATCCAAAACAATCTTAAAATTCAGAGTGATTCTTGTAAAAGCAAGTAGTCATGAGTAGGGAAAGAACAGAGCTATTGTAGCAAATTTGAGCTTCAAAAGTATACAGACCAGTTATCAATGTAACTGGGGAATTAAGTTGCAGTCTACTTGAAAAATTCATTTCAAAGTTTGGTAAAAGGTGTGTTACGATACAATTATCACAATTTAAAATAATTAGGTGTGAAACATTTGGAAGAGAAGTTAGAAACTTAAATCTGGAAGACATTATCTGTGTCTGTTAATATTACAAAAATATAGCTGGTGAAAAGAATAAAATAAAATTTTTGAAAGCACCGTAATAAAAGCTGATGCCCTCTATCAAAAGCCACAAGGCACTGCTCGTGTGACAGACATTTTACACTGCAGCATATACTTCAGAGTCTTGCAGTACACATGACTTTGCTGTATTTTTTAGCCAGGAGACAAGTCTATAGGCAACTGTCATCAACTAATGAGACACTGACTGTGAAATTTCCAGTTGGCATAACTCACAACACACATGGCATCACAGGTATTCTCAGTCGGAGGCTGGTGAGAAGAATGTAAATCTGGCCACACTCTCCCACAGAAACGCAAAACATGTCGCATCAAAGTATCAAACGAGTTACCCAGTCAGATTAATGCAAACTCCTCGGTGCATTACGACAAACCGGGCCTAGCTCGGCTTCTGCTGAGAAGCACTTCCCATTCGCTGTTGCACCATCGACAGCAACATGTCCGAGTACTGCTGCATCATTACCACTACCTTCTCCTGGCCGGGTGGGTCCGCAGCGTGTCGTTGGACCGAAGGTTCGCTGACGGGCTCCCCGACCAACCGCAGAGTGCGCTGTGCCTCTGCCACCGCTCCTTCCAGAGCCTGAAGCATAGCTGTCGCCGCTGCAGAATCGTCCTCACCCTCCACGGCTAGCCGCTTATACAACTGCACCACACTGTCTGCTGTCCGCGTCAGCTGTTCTGCCACAGAGCTGCACAACTGTTGTGACACTGTGGGCAACAGGAGCAAATATTTATATTTAAATCTTTACAGGTCAATGAAGGCATTGCAACATTCCTACTCTAAATAAAATGTCATTGCCACTCTTCAGCAGTTAAACCTACTTTCATTTCATACAGATTTCATCTTGTTTAAGCGGAGAATGGTCAAATTGGGGCAGAAGAGACCAAAAAATTTGCTCATTCATTGTATTAAGATTCTCAAATAAAGCTCTAACTACAAAGTTCATTATCCTTAAAAATAATAGTTTCAACAATGTAACATTCCCACCCCTTCTCCCAATTAATTTCTGGCTAATTTATTAATGATTTACTACTGGACCTCTTTGCCGAAGATTGACAGCATTCTTTCCATCATTTAATCCAGGTAAAAGGGGTGGAACAATTACAAAGAAAAATAAAATTTAGGTAGATGCACCACACTGATTTCAACTTATATTCTGAAAAATTGTACACTGTTCAAACGCATTTATTGAATCCGCAAATCATTAGCTTGATAAGACAATTACAACTTCCTTCTTCATATACTTAGTTTACTTTACAAACTGTGAGCGAGAGTGATGTATGGCAGATGCACAGAGAGAGAAACAGAACATAATATCGGCTTACATCATGAACCTGCGTGGAGCAAAATCATGAACTTCCATGGCGTAGCACTGGACAAAAACTGGTCAGGACTGAGGACCTCTGGTCCCATTGTGAGGCCTTATATAATACCCACCTAACGGAATTCGGGTGGGATGATCTTCTTCTGGGGAAAGTACTACCAACATTGGATTCTTACTTCCCCGTTGGCAGGAGGACCATCTCTGCCAAATGGGAGGGAACACAGAGTTCCACCAATACTACCCCACCCGAGAGGTAACTTTTGTGCTTGTGGGGTGGCTACTGTACCATCCTTATCCCCGCCAAACTCTGGGCGGGAGCAGAGTGCCCGAACTTCTCCAGCATGGCTTAACCGCCATGACAGTAGTCTGTAGCCACTTGAAAAATCTTAAAATAAAAATATCTCCACCTCATTCCCACTACCCAATTGGAATTACTTAATCCTATCCTTATCCCAATTAAATACTACTTCTTAAAGTTCCTAATTATGGCTTCAAATGTCTTGTGACATCACAACAATTTGAAACAAATCGTGACAAGTTTAAATAAATATCTCCTGGTAGAGAACTAGGGAACACTGAAGCCTATATAATCTGATCAACAATGGTACTGAAGAATTGAAACAGGAGTTTTTGGAACTTTACAAGGGAAAATAAAAAAAATCAACATACGTGGTGCACTGGTGACATCAACAAAGGGAGTTGACGTATCGGTGTCCTTGACAGGCAGTTCGTGGGGGCTAGGATCCAAGTGGTGTTGACGACTAGCGGGCACTGGCTTGTTGCCACTGGGCCCCGCCGTCCCTCGCTGTCTACCACCGATGATGCTAGCAGGCCGGCGAGGAGGTGGCGGAGGCATCAGCTGGCTCGAGGGGCTCAGTGGCAAGCTGTTTGGTGCACTGTATACAGACAGATGTAATTAGCATATGTATCCACACAGCCACTTCAAAATGATGTACACACCTTTTGCCATAAAACAATAAAAAAACTTGTCAGTTTGAAAAAACGTGAAAAATAATAAACATATTTCCTTCTTACTCTCAGTATTCTTTACCCTCAGATGTGTGTAAAAGTTTCTGCAATTTTATTTCTAAATTATCTAGCACACAACTTACTCCTGTCCCCAGCTGCTACCACATAATGCAGGAAATCAAACCATTATACTATATGAAAATCACTAATCATCTATTTAAAAGATGATGGTGACAATGAAAGTGCTTTTAGGTAATGAAAATAAGGAAGTAAAGGGAAAATAATCTGTCACCACAGATGAACTCAAAATATGAATACACTTTACAATATTTTGTTTTAAAACCTTATTCATATTAGAAGAGAGTGTAAACACACCCCTTGTCATATGGCCTAATCCTACCAAAATATTTTAAAGTGTTTTCATGCTTTTGTGTTCGTCTGGACCTCCTAACTTAATCTGTGGTAAGTAACAATTATTTTCCCTATCTTTCCTCCTTTTTATGTATTAGATGAGGACATAACAAAGAAACAGGCATTAGAACTTAAATGTAGGTGATAATGGATAAGTCTATTAATACTGATAAAAATCAGCAAACTCTGTAGATAAAATGTATTATTCAATAAAAAAAAGACCATTAGTCAGATCTTCCAAACAAGTTTAAAAATAATTGTCATGGTATATAGCATTTTTTTTCTACCAGTCTGAAATGAAAGCCACCAACAGGATGAACATACCCATTTGCCAAACGGTCAGAGCTGGTACTTCGGGGTCTACTACTTCCTGAAGACTTCCCAGGAGCAGAAGACGTCTCCTCAGAACTTGAGTCTTCATTGTTGCCTATTTGGCTGAGATTGGCTAAAAAATGAAAGAATTTTATTGAAACCATAAGTAATTTTCTTTTCCAAACAGAGCTGGCATAAAATCAAATGAATCTAATCTCACTAATGTCACTAGCACTAAATTTAAAGACGTATAGTATTGCTGGCTGGGAGATCCCAAAGAATTCTTTGGCCACTGCACCAGTTTCAACTAACCATGCATGCGCCTCTGTCATGAATGCCCTAACCCAGTAATC
This sequence comes from Vandiemenella viatica, assembly GCA_031002005.1. Classification (NCBI taxonomy): domain Eukaryota; kingdom Metazoa; phylum Arthropoda; class Insecta; order Orthoptera; family Morabidae; genus Vandiemenella; species Vandiemenella viatica. The sequence goes on along the minus strand of CM061914.1, from coordinate 114,908,533 downwards.
CTTAAAGGGACCTACAGTTTTAAGTGGAATCTGATCTACAAAGCAAACTAGCATACTTTGCATGAACAAAGAATAGCTTCGCTCGAGGTGAAGTTAAGGGCCGTAAAAATTTCAGCTGAGACTGGGATTTGAACTGGAGACCTTCCATTACCCAGTAACTTAACCACCTGAGTCACCAGATTGTTTGACTAGTGCTGTCACTCTCACATTTTGAATATAGCTCCTCTGGAACTTACAGTATAAGAAGAAGTAATGGAGAGTACTTCTACAGCTACCTCTATTATCACAAATATTGCAGGTGACAGAGGGTGCTAAGCACCAATTCTAATTCTGTGCATTCCAATCCCGAACAGAATGAGGAAAGAAAGAATACGTAAAAGCATCAGTACAGCATGATATCAAGAGATTTTCCAGGAAATAATTACTATGCAGAACACGGAGGGGGGCGGAAATATACTTCTATGTGCCAACGTTCACTAAGAAGTGTAATTTCTTAAACAGAATTCAGTTACATGACTCAAATCTCAATTAAGTATGGCCAAATTAAATATAAACTATACTAAACTACTCAGCTGCAATTTCTTTTAGTTCAGTTACAGTATTTTATGATGTAAGTTAGGATTTGCATCTACTTTTAATATTTCATTTATTTTCTAGGGAAGTGAAAAACAAAGTAAAACAAGTTCATGCAAAAAAAATTTCTAACATAGTAATATAATGGAAATTTCATTGAGCTTCCAGGGATAGAATATTACCCAAGCATGTGTCTGTACTAATGTGAAGAGGCAACTTTGTTTTAACAGAAAAATTTGTTATCTGCATTGGCAGTTTTGTAGGTGCAGTTCACACTACTTCCAGATACATTAGTGCTTATTTGAAAAGAATTGTAGGTTGTACTATCATCTGCATAAACATAATAAAAAACACTGTTACATGTGCCAATTGCCTTGGCGGTATGAATATATGGAACCATCCTGGAGTTGTTTACCTGAGAGGAGCCACAAAATCAGTAATAGTGAAACGTTGGCAAATTAACATATCTCTTTCAGTGGTCAGTGATAGGAGCCACTGACGATTGCAAGGTATCTGATTCCTTGCTATGGTTGAGAGGATGTACAAGACAGCTTCTGCAGCTCTGCTGACTGTGTGTAAGCTCTTGCATTCAGTTTGAAGTTCATTATCAATGGCAGTGATATAACAACATTGTGACATGTGTTGACTTTATTCGCTTATTTTTTTAAAAACCTATTTATCAAAATTTTGGGGTCAGCTGCCTTTGACGATTTTTACTAATCATTGGAATGGTCTAATTTGGTTTTATGATCACATGCCTTCGCTGATACCAAAGATTTTATACCTACTGCCAGGTCATATTATGTTCTAATGGGGGAAAATGAAGTGTTATAATCTGTCTGTTAAGCACAGCACGTGATAAGCAAGATTATTTTTTCTTTGTGAAATGCGTAGTGTATGAGATGGAGATTGGGTACCATCCCAGCATTTCCCTTGAATGCTGCGGAAAAGAGCCTAAAAACCACAGACAGGACGCCTGGTATGCGAGGGACTGGGCTGTTGTATCTCCCTGATCCAGCTTGTGGTGCCTCACTGCACTGAGCCACACTGGTGGTTCTCTTTCTTTATTCTGTGATTAACATAAATAACATTTCTCGAAAAAAATTGCACTTGTCTTTTTCTGGACTTGCGCTGCGTATATTTTTTTGCTGTTATTGCCTACGTTTCAGCACTAACCTGGGGCCTTTGTCAGGGCTTCTCTTTATATATCCACCTGGTTTATGGATATACTTATTCACTTGACTCACTGACAAAGGTCGCAGGTTGGTACTGAAACATAGGCAATAACAGCAATAAAATAAACGCAGTGCAAACCCCGAAAAAGACAAGCAAGTGCAATATTTTCAAAAATGACGCCTGCAAAAAGTGTGAAATTTTATATAACATTACATATTGCCAGTACCAGAGTAAATCTGCCCAGCCTCTCTTCCCCATTCCTTATATCACAGGCCGAGTTACTTACATCTTCTTCAACAAGAATCTATAAGGCAGTCTAGCTAAAGGACCATGGAAAAACAATGGTTACTTGCAATAATAACTGAAGAAAGTGAGAAGGTATAGCAAGTGTTGATAATGAAGAAATGACATTCATACTCTTTCATCATTCTGAATCAAGAATCCACATCATGCTTGCTATATTTAGTATGAAGGTTATCCATCAGGTAATGTCTAATTCACAGCCCTGCAATGGAATCATGCAGTGCCAGGAAAAGTTAAAGCTGTCGCATCACATGAAGACATCATATCCTATTATTTATTTCATATGGAATGCGCACCACCTTCCACAATGTTCACAAATTAACAGCCCTAAGACATATGTTTCATGCTCATAAAAGCTTAAACATCATTCCAGGCAATGTAGCTCATTCATGTAAAATTCAAGTATGCAATTCATGCCATGTACAAAGCATTGTGCAGATAAATCAATATTTTATTTCTTTGAGCAGAATTAATGAAACTTGTAATGACAAATGATTCTTTTTAATTTGCAGTTCCAAATAATCATTAAGAATTATTGATTCCATTAACCATTTTAATGTCATTTGCACAAAATATGTCAATTACCAATTACTCTGCTCCTATGCCTTAACACTTCAAACATGTAAATCTCATCATTAGACCACCAAGTAAAAATCACAACCACTGGAGTGTGTAATTCTTTAGAACTCAAAATGTCTAAAAGATTACAAACCAATTGCTCAGATGAAAAACGCTTATATTTAAAAGATATCCAGCATACACAGGAATTGTTGGTACAAATGATAGCCAGATGCAAAATCTACCTACCAGTAGAATATGAGGGTCTTATCCCCCTCCTGTGTGACTGAGCACCACTGCTTGCATTCTTGTTACCTCCCAGGGTATTCACTTTGTTCTGAGAACTGATGGTGGGCCGCATCAAACCATTGAGACGTGATGTCATACTAGTGCGCTGCAGACTGAGGTCACTCTCTGAATCACTCTGAAAGATGACACCGAAAATTATTTTGTTTAAGTTGTTGTTTTTGTGGCTTTAGGGCGCGTCGACAACGAGGTCATTAGCGCCCTAACAATTACCAGCAAAGGCTGTGATTAAAATTCATAATAAAAGTACTGTCTGCATGGTCGACTGTAAAGGGGTCGACCATACAGACAGCACATAAAACAAATCACAAAAATAAGAGGTAGCCCTAAAGGGGCCGCCTGGAACTAAGACCGTTGTACACCTGGATGGCTTTAGAGGAGCCAAACAGGTTCACAGAATACTTAAAAAAAACACTGAGCTACCTCTGTGGATTAAAAAAGTACTAAAATACTGTCTGCATGGTGGAATGTAAAGGGCTCGGCCATACAGACAGCAAATAAAAAAAGTCATAAAATCAGACGTGGTTTTAAAGCGACCACAACGACTTAAAACCGTACAACACCTGTAAGGCTGTAAAGGGGCCAAACAGGTTCAAAAGAGGATAAAAAACACTGCATATCTTGCTGGCTGTATACTGGCCAGACAGGCATGAATAATAACAACACAAAAAACAAAAACCATGCATATGGATTGGGTGACTGTAAAGAGGTCACCCATCAGTCTTAAAACTGGACCGATCTGCCTAAAATTGGTTTCACCCGCCTCGGTTCGGGTGGGTCTTCGATCATTGCCTGCTGAGGAACGGGATCAGGCTCGTCCACCAGCATTTCTATTTCTTCTGGCTCCGAAGAGTCAGACGACTCCGACTCAGTTGACTCCTGGCTGTTCTTCTTCTTCTGCTTCTTCTTCGCCCCTTTTCCCTTCTTCTCCCTACTACTTGGTAGTCTGGGAGGGGACGAAGAGGGGGATTTCACAAAGTGAGTCGGGTCCGTCATTCTAAACTTTGGGCCACGGATCTTCTGATTGCCTCCATTCTCACTTGTAGCAGTTGGCAATGCTACCACCGTGATAGCACGTGGTGGTATTGGAGGTGGCGTTGTTTTCGCTATCAGTGCTGGTGGATCCTTCTTCGCTGCTGCTGGTGTGGTCGAGGACGCAGACGTGTTGCTACCAACGTCCGTGGTCGTAGATGTTGTGATCTTAGCGGATTTTGCACCGCATTTGCAGTCACATGAGCACGCTGCGCTAGTGCTCATGTCTGCAACTGACGTCTGGGTAGCAACACTCTGCTTCCTGACGGGAGCTGAAGCCATCTTAGCAAAAGTAGTTCCGAAAATTGGAGCGGTGAGCGACTTGGCCCTCTTTTTAGCTTCCCCATAGGGAATCCGCTCTTTAGTCTTCAGCTCCTGTATCTTGCGCTCTTCAAGATACACTTGACACTCCCTACTCCAGGCAGGGTGTGACCCGGAGCAGTTGACGCACACCTGTGGGAGCGTGCAACCAACACCCGGCTCATGTGCGCCCTTCCCGCAATTACCACAGGTTGGTTTTCCTTTACATGACGCCGTCGTATGTCCGAACCGCTGACACTGGAAACAGCGCATCGGGTCCGGAACATACGGACGGACGTTCAAATTAATGTACCCTGCTTTGATGTTCTTTGGCAGTACTGGAGTGTCAAACGTCAGGACGAAGGTGGCAGTCTTTTCAATACTGCCATTTACCCTTCGAGTGATCTGACGTACCTCGACCACTTTCTGTTCCTTCCACTCCTCAACAAGTTCCTCGGTCCCTATGTCAACTAAGTCACGGCAGGTGACAACGCCTTTGCTGCTATTAAGGGATTTGTGGAGTTCGCAGGTAACAGCGAACTCCCCGAGCTTCTCACAGTTCAGGAGTTGGGTAGCTTGCCTACTGGAAGTTGTTTCCAGCAGCAGCGTCCCGTTCCTCAGCTTTTTTATGGTATTTAGGGTCCCTACCAGACCCTCTAAACCCTTGGAAATATAAAAAGGTGAAACTTTTTCTAAAGATCCTTCCACTCGTTGCATAACTATAAAAGCATTCGCAAGCGAACAAACTTTTCTGTTACTATTACTATTACTTTCAGAAGAGGGGGGGCTATCAACCCTCACCCTCTTCTTAGAATTGGGTGTATTTTGATTATTCTGCGGCACACCCGTACTGCAGGGTTTTTTGTTTTTATTGTGAGTCTTAATTTTGGTCCCACGAGTAAAAACAATATAGAAGGAAATGCTAATACAACAGGGGTGCGCAGGTGCCCCTGAGGTTGCACGTTAGCGGGTGATTTTCCTCATCACTCATTCGCCTCCTCGGCACGTGTCTGACCTTGAGGTTGAGGGGTTTTTTATAGAGGTTTGTTCCGTCCTCGCAATCCGGGCGATGAAGCCAAGATTCCCGTTCTCCTAGGCACACAACGTTCCACCGCCACGCCTTACGGTGGTCGTTGAAGCATGGTAGGAGCTTACGGTGTGGGAAACTTGCGGCGCTCACAAGTTTCCAGCTCGGGCACCGCGGGTTCGCCAAACCCGTACCTGGCACTTGCGTACCAGGCCCCTGCGGGGATTTTTGTTTAAATTGTTAAGAAGGATATATATAAATTTAGAAAATTTACTGGGCAAGAAATGTAAAATCTTGCCAGTCACAGGAATGCATACTTCTAAACTAAATATTAAGAAAGCAAAATAAATATTGAAAGATAAACTATTTCCAATACTCAACAAAGTTAAAGGGATAAGAGCAACAGCAACAAAAAATACTCCGCAAACACAAAAACACAAATTTCGGGCTACACCATTCTTCAACTAAAAAGAAACTTTTGTATGAGCTCGCACAAGCATCAGAAGTCAACACAGACATGTGAATCATAGTCCAAAATACTGTACGTTTTATGTTTGTGGATTGTTTTTTGTTGTTCCCTCCTCCTATCAGCTTTTTTGAGTGGTGTGTACATTTTATTTTTACTTTCCTTATAAATATCGCCTCACTCCAGTATTGTTGAGAAAGGAAAGATAACACAGAACCACCACAAAATAAAGTTAAGGAAGTTAAAGGAAGGAGAAATGTGACCACTAAACAAAAACCTACTCAATTTTAGGGCACTCACGACAGAAGGAGATGAAGCAAGGCGGGGGGGGGGGGGTAGCTTTGCATAGACACCCACAGTCAATCCCAGCCACTTGTTAGCTTGTTTCAGAGCTGAATTTAGCAGTCAGAAACAAAAGTTGGTTAATCCTGTAATTTCATGAAAGACTCATTTTTTACAGTTTAATTAGAAATTCACATGATTATATAACTTAACAGTACTTATACAAAATTATACACTGTGGATGAAATAAAATTAAATTTATGGTAAGATTAATGAACCTCAGCAGACCAGCCAGATACACAAAAATAGTCAAGATTTAAAAATTAAGAATTAGTATCTGTTTATAGTTTTTGTTATGGTTAATTTATTTTTGCTTATTTGTAATCTGTACATTTTGTTTCATGTGAACACCAATAAAGTGATACATAAACACTAAATAATTGTTTTAATTTAATAGCATTTTTAAAGAAGAAATTG
>CM061914.1:114806331-114901033 GCA_031002005.1 Vandiemenella viatica | reverse complement strand
AAAAAATGTCCTGTGTCATTCCTACAGATAGAAAGTGTCTCCTTGTCAAATTCCATCAATACTAGTATAGCCATTTGGTAGTTAAACTTAACAAATAGAGAAAGAGACTTATTTCTGCATTTATAATATTATTAGTGCCGATCTCTCTCTCTCTCTCTCTCACACACACACACACACACTCACACACACACACACTGCGAGAGAAACAATGGCTGAGTGATCAATATAACTCCAAAAAGTGTACACCTACGGCATTGTTAGACCGCTTACGATTTACCAAGCACTGCACACCTAAATTTGTGGTACCACTGTTTAACATGGAATCCGAAAAACTGACCGTCGAGGCGTGGCTCATACGATCAAAAAAATTCTTAAAAATATTTTCTTCCATCGGGATTTGAACCGGAGACCACAGTCCAAACATTAGAAAGCAAGCGCGTTAACCACTGCGGTACCAGTCCTTTATAGAGTAAGACACTAAAGACTGTTAGACATCCTAAGCGTCAGTCTATCGACGTTTTAGTAATTTTTCAAAATTACATGACAGTATGTACTATTTATGCAGAAAAAGTATCCTATGTCGATCCTAATGCCAAATCGCATCTGCTTGTCAAATTTCATCATAATAGGATTAGCCGTTTAAACAAAGAAATGCAACAAATAGACAAAGAGACAGACAGAGAGATAGAGTTACTTTGGCATATATAATATTAGTATAGATGATTGTAAGACACCCTTTAGTTCACCAAAAGCACTCTCACTAGCCATCCCCCAGCAGTAAAATATTCTATAGATCAATTGTAAGTCGCTTATGCACTTATACTGGACTTAGAAATTTCGAGAAAAGTAATTGTCAACTTGAAGGAATTTCCCTGTATTCATTTCCACAGTGAAAACTCATCATTAGAATCATTTTAAAGTATATTTATTATTATCGGGAAAAGTTTATTTTAAGAGATATTTTGGTTTGTTCACGTTTTGAAACACGCGATTAGGAAAGTAAAAATCTAAGATTTGAAATATCTTTGAATTAAGTAAAGCTACAGCCAAACTTTTATCACCGGCTATAGTCAGTATTGTCCCAAGTATTTTGATAGCAAAATTAACTAATTTGGCAAAGTTTAATTAGCAGTTTTAATTAAGAGAATAGAATGAACTTTTTAACTGAAATCAATACAATTGAGAAATTTATATCAGAAGATAGCCTAAATTGAGACGATTACGAATATATAATGGTTTCGGTGAACAGTTTAAGCATTTGTCAGATAATTAAGTTTTTAAAGATAGATTGTCGCTTATTGTTGTTGGAGTACGAAAAAGTCCGCCAAGTTGGTCACGTAATAGACTTCAATTTTAAGCCTATAGAAACCTGTTTGAATGCTAAATTAAATTAAAACAGGACATTATCATAGGAAAGCCTTGTGAAAATTGCAAGTTAAACTATTTTGTTGTACTTTAGGAGATATTAATTAAAGAAAAAAGTTACTGACGTAATAGGCCATGGCAAGCTTATAAAAGGCCATGCAGCCACCAAGGTTTGTCTCATTCTTACGCTGGAAAGTGATCGCGTAACTTCACGCTAGTTAGCGGGGCGAACTGCTCCGAGTGGTAGCGGTTTCGGCAAATTCCAACATGCCGCAGTAGCGTACTCACTAATGTTAGGGGGACTTAGTGAGCTTGTCTTCTCGTATGAATGTGCTTAATCTGTAATCTTCAATGAAACTGTTGTTCGATGCTTTATCGACGCATCTGGTTCCGACAATGTACGAGTGAACTTTTGCAAGAATATAAGTATTGTGTTACTCTGAAACTGTGTTACGTGAACTTATTTCAATTACCCTTCGTATTTGGGGTTTAATACGAATGCGTGGCGGCCGATTTCTTAAATATTTAAGGTACCAGTAGGCTACACATGGTTAAGTACTTATTTTTTCAAATTTTAGGTGAAAGCGTTAATCCCCCATTAACATTAACGCCTGACATGATGAAACTCACTCTTACTAGACTGTTGATACAGTGGTGGCTGCGTGTACAAACGGAGGTCGGTAGAGGGGAAAGAACGATGCTGAAAGACCAAACACTTCAAGATAAAGAACTATATTCGAGGAGCCGTGTGTGCAGAGGAATATCTCCCTTGCAGAGAGCAGAGTTGTGTATCGAAATAAGAGCACAGCCGCAGCACAGCTGTGCCTTTACCCGAGCTGCTGTTGACATTGTGCGAGCGTGGAAAAGTTCAGCAAAACGACACAGCGGGACTCCCACCTCCCCTCCGTGCTTAGGGGGCGTCCATAAATTACGTGAGGTGAAATAGGGGGGGGGGGGCAGGCGAAATCTCACCAAGGGGGAGGGGGGATCAACGGAAATCTCACGTGAGGTTATCGAAAAAAATTTGGACTGTAGAGCTAAAAAAAAATTCCCCAAATGACGCGAAAGTCGATTTTAGGGTGGTATTTCATCGAAAAGTGGGGGTGTAACCGGCTTTGGAATGGTGAGACCTAAAAAAAAGGTCTCAAAAAGTTGCGAGGTCGATTTCTAGGGGGGGAGGGGGGTCTCATGGACCAAATTCACTAGAGAAGGGGGGGGGGTTCCGGAAATCTGGAAAAACACCTCACGTAATTTATGGATGTCCCCTTATGTCGCGTTGGAGGAAGCGCGCATTGGCTGTGTGGCCACGTCATTTTCATGTCTGAGCTGTATACAGAATCCCCCATTAATCTGTGAATCTAAAGTGAATTTACCGGCAATAGGGAGTGCCAGACACATTCTTTCGACAGCGGAAACACTTATTTTCTTTTGGTTTCAAACAGCCCCACTCCTATTCCCAATGACCTAGGATGAAGATAAATGCAAAGAAGAACCAGCGTATTAGGTGTACAGATAATAATACCAAAGATCAATTATGATTATGAGGTGGGGAAGAAATTGTTTGTTGACGAACTGAAATGTAAAATATTGGCATAACATTTGATAATAAAGTCAAATGGGCAGGGAACATTAGACAGTGCTAGGAAAAGTTTTCAAAATCCTTAGCGAAAGTGATGAGGGGGTGTACGAAAGAAGCGAAGGAACTGGGTTACAAAATTTTGGTGAGGTAATTGCTTGAATGTAGTGGTGCAATATGGGAGTAACATTTTTGATATAAAATGCAGGAGTTTGAAGGGGGGCTAGATTTGTCTCTGGAAATTACCGCAACACAACAGTAACTTTTATGATAAAGGAGCTGAAATGCGATTCATTTGAAGATAGGAGGATGAAGAAAATAGTGGGAGTGTAAAAGGCGTATGTTGGTTATGAGCCGTGGAAAGACATTGGCGAAAGAATTATGAGAGATGAATGGAAGAGCACTCAATTTCAGGCCTGAGGCGTGGGAAAATTTTCTTTCATAGGCAAGGAACTCAGGGATTGAAATAAATTAGAAAGAGAAATAACGAACAATTTACCAAAAACGATTAAAGAATTTAAAATTTAAATTCGTAGAAGGCAAAAGTAGCTGGGGAAAGGGAAAAAATGTATGTAGGGAAATTTCCATTAGGTCGTGTGCTTCATCTCAATTAAATAAATTAAATTTGCTCTAGTCTAATTTTCCACTACACTATGTTCCCAGTTATTTAAGTCTTTGACGTCCTTTTTTTCCAATGTATCCTCTAGTTACTTAATATTCTTCATTAAAAAAAATGGCAGCTATTAGACGACACAGGCAGTTCCGGTATTGTTATCCTATCGGCGAGTATGGGACTGATTGTACATTGCTTTAACTAAATACAGAGGGCAGGATCGACACAACAATCAATTAAACTATCCATGCACGAGGCCGGAGTCGAACCGGCGACCCATGTAATGCAGGGGCCGCGTGTAAGTTCAACACCGACTATTTACAAATCAAATAATTATGTTAGCAATAAAACGTGATTTCCTATTTTTGTAACATTCTTCCACCTATCGTTTTGAGAATGTGTTCATTTCCTCCTATCTCAGACTTTCCACAACATCAATTTTCAAAAGTTTTTTGTTTTTCTTCCATTTCGACGTAGCTTTGAGAAGTTAATGTGCTTAGTACTCATTGATTGAGGAAATTCTATTTGATACTATTTGATACTATTTGATTCTATTTGATACTTAGGTAAATTATTCTGTTTTCTTCTGTTTTAAAAAGAAACTTCCCTGAGTGTTAGACAGTTCTAATATTTCGTTTTAAAATCAGCAAGTTGATTATTTTGTTCTATTAAAGATGTAATTTTCCATTCCAACATTAATAAAATCTAAGGAAAGAAAATGGCGTTTATTGGCACGCAAATTAAAAAATAATGTAATATTTTTTGCAAGTACGTTCTATTATTAAATCCATAACCAGCCGCTATTGAAAATGTTGCTCATTTCCTGCCTACATATTGACTGAACATCTATTTTTATGTAGTTTTTAGATGCTCTCTTATATGTAAGTCATGTATTTTTCTTTCTAGTGGTGCGTATGACTTTTAAAGTACTGTATAAAAATTCGTAGTTAAAATATTGACTTGGAGATAGTATTATTGAAAAAATCTGATTAAAAATTTTGAAAAAGCTTTATAGAAAATTGGTGTAGCGAACATCTGGAGACGATTCACAATTACCGAATAGGCTGCAAAGAAAGTTTAATTATAAGAACTACTATGCTATTGTAGCTCATATTTTTCTTACAGACTTTGCTAAATACTCATGTCAGTAATATAAAAATTCTTTAACAGATTTCACTTTATTGAAAAGTCCTGATTGTATCATACGGAAAGAAAAATAAAAAGCTTGTGATTGTTTAACTCATAAACCAGTGTTATGAAATGAGGGGTAAAACAGGTACACTAATATTGCGCTAAGTCACGGAGGCAACTTCTGAGCGTTCTTTCCTTTAGTGATGGTGTGGATTGATACAAACCCGAGAAATGCCCAGACCATAACACAATTTATTGTTGCAGCATAGCTCGTACATATATAGTTTTCATCCTGTTAGTATTTAAGTCTTTGTCTGATAGTGTTTCGACCATTATTTAAGCCAAACGCGATTAGTTGGGAAACAATATTGTGACACCTCTTCGAAAAGCATATATCTCAGATGCAACACTTCACTTCCGGAACCTTGTATTGATTTACTTAGGTAGCTAGCCATAAGCATGCTGCAAACCAAACTGTAAGAAAAGAGAAACTAATGCTATCACACATACTATACAAGATCGAAGAACAAAGTAATTCAATAAAGTCCTTAGAGTACTGTGCCACATCTAATGTGTGAGCGGCAATGTTGCGCCCTTGCACTCAGGACGATCCTGTTCGACATACCTGGTTTCGATTTTTCGTGGTGCACAAAATTACTACAAGAGGTTGCTGAAGGGTTACTTCATGAAGGCTTTTTTCTCCTTTCTTTACCCTCTTCATCAACAATCCAATACAGGCTGTAATTATCTCGTTTGTGTACGAGCCATACACGCATAGTAAATTTAATAAAAAAAATACCAAAATTTTCTCTGTTTTCTGTTTGACCTAAAGGAAGTTCTATTGCAGTCACACATTGTGACCATGACGCAATGATTTCTCTTGAGTTATGCATATGAGTGTGTATAAAATTGTCTGTAATAGCATGTATAACTTAATTCCTTCGATTTGTATTTTTAGATTTTAGTCTTGTAATCTTAGCACAATTATCCAATCGATAAATGTAAAGCAGGTAATTACATTTATCTTCACCTCTGCTGTGGATACCATCTCCACTGCACCCAACTCAGGTCCAAGCTCTCCTGATCAAAGCTTTCTCCACTTTTTCAAGTCAAGGTTTAGCTTCAACTGGTTGGGTGTAAAATTAAGTATGGATATGGTAATCGGAATGGTACGGCCTCGAATCCTGGACCTTATAATAAAATTTATTTCAGGAAATCACACATTAGGGATTTTGCAGAAACTACGTGGCTCGGTCTAGGGGGGGGGAGGGGTTGGCTGGAAGGCTACGTTGGGCTACGTGGGGGGAAGGGGGGGGTTTCGAGCCAGGCCACGTAGCTTTCCGTTCATATTATTTGCCATAGTTAAAATGAGATTCAGGACACACAACAGCATGTAAATATTTATTTCTGCCATTTAATTATCCCCGTATGTAATTTATGATAATCTGACAAGAGAAAACAGTACAAAATGTCTTCTGGAGTCAATCGGGAAAAAGGCTACGTGCTACGTGGGAGGGGGGGGGGGGGGGTAGAGGCAAAAGCCACGCGGGGCTACGTGGGGGGGAGGGGGGGTTCACAGGAGGCCAAAATGAAGCTACGTGTTTTATGCACGCTCCCTTAAGACCTGGGTGTAAACTTTCTCTTCGTTATCATTAATCCTAATTCCGTTGTTCAGCTGTAAAACAGTGAGGTACTGTTATTTAAAGGTATTTAGATGGTCATGTAAGAAGTTCTCCTGTTGTTTGGTTTGTGTGAAGTAACTTTCATGAGCTCGTGGCAGTTGCGCAGTATCGACCATGTTGTCTGTAAAAGAATAAAAGAAAGGGTAACTTGAAATCGGCGCCAGAACTTGCGGCACATTATCAACAACGGCAACAAATGTAATAGCAGCATCAATGCTCCCATCTCTCGTCGAATGGTCAACAGTATTTTATGCACTTCACTCCTAATCTGGGTGCAAATTTACGATTTAGCACAAGATTTTAGCCAATGCTATGACTGTACGTCTTGTGGTGTACGTATTATTTTGCTATGGAATTGTTTAATGCACCATGTATGCTATGACTGTACATCTACTGGTGTACGTATTATATTGTTATGCAACTGTTTATCCGTAAATTGACAACTTTCCACATCCCACAGAGCCAGTCTCTTATATTGGAATCAATGGAAAATGAATGTTTTGTATTGTATTGTATTACCTGACGGTGAAGATTTCTTTCACAATCAGTAATCGAACCAGCTAGCCCCGAACCAAGTGCATGACGCAGTTCCTGCGTACTAGCTACCGTGGTGACGGGGGCGGGTTTTTAGCTGCAAACTCGCAGTGCGAAACGACTATTACGCCTGGTTTTGAAGCAGACATACCGCTATCAACGCCATCAACTGAAAATTTGCAGGCGAGAGGCGATAATTTGACGCACAAAATTGCGTATAATTTAGCTGAATAGCAGCTATTATACGTGATGTTATCGATTTATAACGACGGAACTGCATCAGTACGTGTTATCGGAGAAACAAAAGGAAAATATCTCCGGCCCTAACTGATATTTAACTTTAAATAAATATAATCGTAAAAACGGTTACCAACTGAAATTCAGAGCAGAGAACTGGAGTTTCAAAAATGGGAGAAACTGTAATGACCATCTAATTACAGAAGACATTAGTAACATTTGCATGCAGACTGCTTGCTGTGACGTTATGAATACAAATTGCTTCTTGGATTTAGAAAGACAAGCTGGTTACCTCCCGGCTGTTTTCTCGCGCAAGCAATTACAGTTATCAATAAGGAATCTGAGAAATATGCCATTGCTTTTAAGGGCTTTGCCACCATTTTGACTTTCTCATACAAACATCTCTTAACAAAATATCGTGAGAAAGAATTTTTGGAAATGTCCTTCGGAAGCAGAAGTTGATAGAGTAGAAATTCCTGAGTAATCGATGTTTTATATCGAGATTTCCACAAGAATGTGTAACTATACCAGATATTTAATCACTTTATTCTCTATATGTGAGGCCGTGTTTTAGTCAGATGAAATATCAATAGCAAATCAGAGAAATATGCCACTTGCTTTTCGGGGGTTTAGCGCGATCTTGACTCAATCTCATGCAAACATCTATTTTTTAATTATTTTTTTTTTTAAATATTGTTTTAAAGAATTTTTGAAATCCTCTTCGGAAACGGAAGTTTACATAGTATAAATTCCTGAGTAATCGATGTTTCATGTCGAGAGTTCCACAAGTATGTGTGACTGGACCAGATATTTTAATCATTTTAATTTCTATACGCGAGGACGTGGTTTAGTCAGGTAAAATTTCGAATACGAATTTGAACAGATCTTCATGCCTAGAACTCCAAGAAGATGTAATGAATATTTTTAATATGACGAAGTATATTTTAAAAAAATTCTGGGTGATAATGATATGCTTATCACCGAATTTAGTTAAAAAATTAAACTTTACGGGCCTTGACTTGATTAAACATTAGAGCGAGAACTTGTAATCCGTTTATTTATGAGGGTGCTCAAAAATTTCAAACATGAATGCTGATGCTGTCGGTGATATGTATATTGATTTGCTAAAATGTCATAGCAACACCTGTACGATTAGTGGCTTTAAAGCATACGCTTGTCGTATTTGTCGAAATGAACAGTATTATTTGCAGACATCGTACAATTCTCATATCAATGTTTGTTTATCATTCATGATACAACATTACTAAATAAATGCGTTCCAAAAGTCTGTAACTCTTTTCACGCTTTTGGAAAATAACATTTCTTTACGGACTGAATAAGAATCAAGTGAAAGTAAATAGGATTAGATAATTATGAGCGTCGTGTTTCAGTAATGAGGCAAAGGTCTGTCACCATTTACATTCAACTTTTATATGTAGGAAGTCTTCAAGGAATTAAAGAATTTTCATATTCTATTAAAGTTAAAAAAGAAACGTTCATATGCTACAATTTGCTCTTGGTGATATTCTGTTTGCAGATATGAGTAAACTATTGTCACCAAAGATAGACAGAAGCAGAAATCGTGACTTGTATCACAAATTATAAAGATAAATTTCAAAATAGGAGCGTAACTAATATAGTAAATAATATAAATCTGTTATTAGATAGCAAAATCACACTCGATGTGTGAAGGGAACGAGGTAGAAAAATCACTTGATTGTTAAAAAAATATTTTGTTTTTCGGAAAGAGATGTCTAAGTGTCAAAACCTGCTTGGGGACACAGAAAGGACTTTCCAAATTTCATACGCAAGTGAATCTCAGATACTGATAATTATAGAAAGAAGAAAAATGGGAAACCTGAACTGTAGCAATATAGTATGTGGAAATTTAAGTGAGCACAACAAGTACGGAATGGATATATTCTGAAAACGATGATTTAAGAGACCGAGCGTGTTGGGTGAGCAGTTAATAACGCGCTGGCCTCGCAACCGTGAGGACGCCGATTCGAATCCCCGTCCGGGCATTCCATGGTTTTCACAAATCACTTCAGGTGAATGACGGGATGCTTCCTACAAAACTCCATGGCCGAATTCCTTTTTTTATTTATGGCTTTACGCCTAGTCGACGGCTAAGGTCATTAGAGGCGGGATGGGACCGGGGACAAGGATCGGGAAGGAATTCGGCGATGGCCTTTTTGAAGGAAGCATCCCGGCATTCGCCTGGAGTGATTTGGGGAAAACATGGAAAACCTAAATCTGGATGCCCGGAGGGGGATTCGAATCCGCGTCCTCCCGAATGCGAGGCCAGATCGTTAACCGTTCACCCACCACGCTCGGTGGCCGAATTCCTTCCCGTTCCTGATCCCCAGTTCCATCTCGTCCCTAATGACCTCGAAGTCGACGAGGCGTAAATTCATTAAAGAAATTAGTTTGTAGATGAAGCTTACTAAAAGAAGGTGTACAGTATGATGGTGGATGACGTTTGAAGAAATAAGATCCTGATTAATATTTTTATTGAGGGCAGGGGCGTAGCTACTATGGGGCTAGGCGGTGCAGTGCACTGGGGCCCTCACGCTCAGGGGGCCCCCAAGCATACCTCAAGGGGCCCCTAAGCGCACCTCTAGGGGCCCTCAAGCGCAGTTTAGAGGGCCCACGAGACTTCACGTCAAACTGGTGACCCCCCTCACTAAGGGCCCTCGCTGCTCAGTAGGGGCCCCAACCACTGCTCAGGGGCCCCTAAAGAACAATTCAAGGGCGCCCGTCCTCAGTTCAGGGGGCCCCTACCAGCACACAAAGCAAAAAAAAAAAGGTCGCCCGTCTGGCCTGATGGACCAAAATAAATTTTTTGCACCGGGGCCCTTGTTGACCTACCTACGCCACTGTTTGAGGGGACAGCTGAAAGGGTGAACAATAGAAGGAGACATGTAATGGTGTATATGGAAAAAGGGTTTTAAACGGGTATCTGGTGTTGAATAAATTAGTTTAGTATAGGAAAAGATTGACAAAAGCATCAAACCAGTGGAGAGATAGATGATAAAAATCTCCCCATCACATTTTTGGGGAAAAGAGTGATACTGATGTTATATTCCAAAGGAAAAAAAGTAATATTTGTATCAGAGAAATGATTCAGCTTACTGTCATGATAAAAAGAGACGCTTTTAGCGGTAGTGCTGAAAGTCGTTTACATTTCTGGAAGACGACTTTGATGGTTGAGAGCGCTCTTGGTGCACAGTAAACAAACTGATTCTGGCGGAGCCTTCCATGCGCTGTGTACACTGGCGACACAGATACCAACTCCAGCTGCTGTCGCAGCAGTTTGCTCTCCGCACTGCTCCGGCTAGAGCAGAGTATCTTGCGTCACTGGCACCGCAACTTACAAAAGTATCACGTATCTATAATATTGTAAGTCGGTCTGTTAGTGCCGGCATCACGCAGAAGCTACCGGACACATTTTGGTGGATATTTCTCATTTTGAAAGCTTAGAGACTGGCCTAAAATTTGAGGTTTTACATCATAACGTTGCCCTCACTCACAACGATGCAGAAAACTGATATCTGAGCTAAGCAGTAAGAAATAAATCCGATGCTATACTAACACCTTCTGCGGGTGTTTCTATAAATTACTATCATTTAATCGCTGCTTCATTCGTGCGTTTGCTCTTTGTTCACCTTCTAGTTGCAAAGGCGGGCGATGAACAGGGCAAGGAACAGGAAGTGATTCGGCCATGATCTTTGAACGGAACTATCCAGGAATTTGTCTGAACTTATTTCGGGAAACACTGATCGGGATGGCCGGACGGGGATTTCAATCCGCGGGACGGCGGTTCGAATCCAGATTTGGGTTTTCCATGGTTTCCCAAATCACTCCAGGCAAATGCCGGGATGCTTCCTTAAAAAGGCCATGGCCGAATTCCTTCCCATTCCTTGCCCCCATCCTTTCCCGTCTCTAAAGACCTCGCTGTTGAGAGACATAAAGCAGTTAAAAAAAAAATCAACTCGAGCTTTTCCGCTCTCCCACCAGACTCGTTGTCTGACAGATGTTTCGTATCCCAGTTCCCTCACTTTCCTGGCACAACCCCTTAACATCAACAAATTATTTCTAACAAGGTTTTTTTTTTTGTGACAAGCCATCTTTCTCCCTTCCTACTTAACCAAAAACGATAAATGAGGGAACCTTTTTTTTTTAGATTAAAATCTCCGCTTTGGTAATATGATTAATTAAGAAAGATTTTTTTCTAAATTCAATCCGTAAATGAGAAAAATTATGAACAATCAAGGTCACAGGTGTGCTATAGTTAGGAGGCAAGCCGCTAGGCTTCACTGCCGTTGATAAGGAGTGATCGCATTTCGCTAGATAGCAGCTCCATATATTAGAGAGATATTTATAAATTGTGTGTGTTCTCTAGACCAGCGGTTATCAATTTGTTTTGGCCACGGAACCCTAATTGATCATACATTTTTTGACGGATCCACATTTTTATAAATGTAAGCTGAAAAACCAGTCTCGCATCGATAAGTCGTCACAAACGGAAGCAGAACCATGATAGCCTTCTCACGGTAAGGTTATGACTCTTTTCAACGAACATTTTATTTAATTCTCGGACGGAACACAGAACCCTTATGACCCTTCCACGGAACCCCAGGGTTCCGCGGACCACCATTTGGGAACCACTGCTCTAGACTGCAACGCTTCTCAAAGTGGGGTACGCGGACCCCTACGGGTTCGCCAGTTGAGCTTAAGGGGTTCGCGACAAGATTTACGTAATGGTGGAATGGAAGGGAAAAGATGACCATGACGACAAGCTGGCATTCGATTTCAGGCACAAGAGTGTGGGAAGATTCCCTTTTTTAGGTAAGGGTGTCAGGGATTGGAATAAGTTACCAAGCGAAATGATGAATAATTTACCAAAAACGGTGAAAGAATTTAAAGTTAAAATTTGTAAAGGGTAAATGTAGGTGGTTGCAGAAAAGGGGGAAGATGGGAGTTTAGGAAAATTGCCACAGGAGCATGCGCTCCATTGCAATTTAATTTAAATATTGCTCATTGTTGCCCATTGTCGCTAGTAGCGGTAAAAAAAAAAAAAAAAAAAAAAAAAAAAAAAAGGAAAAAGAAGGTCGCAGTTTTATCTCAAGGGGGTAGGAGCTTTTCGGATATTTTTGGTTCTGTTAGGGAAACATTTAATAATTTCTAACTGTTCTGCAAGACATTGTAAGCGTTTTGCTAAGTAACTGTTTCAGTTGGCAAATAAACAATTGCTACAAAATGAGATAGTTCAGAGTCGTTTTCACTTTCACGGCCGGCGTGGGAGTAAACCATTACATGTAAATTATAATGCAGATTACTCTTTGTTTTTTGAGTTGTAAATTACCCCGAATTTGAGTCATATTTGCTTCGTAAGACGTTGTAAATGTTTTGCTACGAACCTATTTCAGTTGACAAATGAACCGGCTCTTCTTTCGTCTTACTACAAATCACCAACCTCTTTATTCATCATATATCATTCGCAAAATTTTCGCCCTGACCACTTTGTCTCCATTAAATGCAGGACTACGAAACCTCTACTACTAGCCTAACAGCTTATTATTGTATAATATCTCGAGATATTTGCATCTTATGCCGTCATCAATTAGTTATAACTCAGCGTAAAATCGAATAAAACGTTTAGTATTCTATCTGTGTACTTTGACATTCCATGTCGACCTCCAAATTAGATATCATGTCTAGATCGCTCCGCAACTGCACACAGTCTACTCTTGTAGTAATCTTGTTATTAAGTACTAATTCATCTCTGGTAGCAAACCACAAACATTAATTGGAATAATGAACAGCAATAATTCCAGTAAACTCTCCTTTAGCTTTAATGCTTTCTCTTCCATATCTTCTCATAGCGCATTTCCTACCTCCTATCTCCTAAGAATTCCTCCACTCAGAAAGAAACTATCTGACTAAATTCGATAGTTTTAATCCTATTTACCATAATAATATAATACATACTATATAAAAATCCTTGGAGAGATTCAGTGCCAGATTTGGCATTATCAGTTCGTTTTATCCTCAGTATCTTGTACAGTTAATGCAATTCAAACGCGTTATTAGGTGTCCTAACCACATTACTCTTTTTCACCTCATAAAATTGTCAATAATGTAGACGCAGTAAAATAAGAGAAATACTGCAGGCAAGGCGAACGTTTTGGCTGTCCACTACTTCGCTGGTTAATGTATTGTTGTATGCGGAGGCTATCAGGGCTGTATGTGTTGGCTGTGGGCCATAACCCAACTTCCAGCCACCCGGCTGATACCAGATCTAAACAGCGTGAATATAATGAAAGTAATATCCAAATATATAAGAAAGTGGATAAGTAATAGATAGATACAAACAAATGTAATTAAATATACAGTTGAGATGGACGTTGACATGAAACGTCGTTAGAATCGGTGTTTGTTAGGCGAATTCTGTTGGGAAAATCATATTTTCCTTAATTAACAAATATATGTGTATGAAATATCCGAAAATATGTCTGTACCATTAGAATTACTGGTACTGCAAAAACACTAAGTGATATAGTTTCTGAATCTAAAAAGAAAGAATATAATCTTAAAGAATACAGCCATCAACCTAAGTGGAAATGACTGTAGCATACTCACCTTAGAAAAGTTGATATTAATAACCCATTAAAAATTAATAATTTGTTTTACCGAAAAACGATAATTTAGTTAAAGCCTAGCAGCAGTAAGTAGTAACTATGATCGAATAAAAGCAATTCATCAAATTTGTATGTTGTATTGTACTCAGGAGGGTAGAGACAATATATAGCATACGCGACGCTTACAGAAAAAACATTATAGTTCTCATAGCTCATCTTGAATCAACGAGCACCTAAATAAGATACCAACTTACCTATAAATCGCGCTGAAATGTAGGATGAAGGTGGTCAACGACTACATCCAGTTTACTAGATAAGATCATCCCAACAATATCAGTAACGGTTATCATACACTGACGGTTGAAGGGTTTTTGTGATCACGTTGTATGTATTCTTGCTTCGCTAAATTGGAAAGCAAGAAGGCGTGCTATGCACCAAAAATTGCTTCGTTCAGATTAGGTACAATTTTTATATTTTGCTTGTAAATACAAAAAAAAAAAATCAGCTTAGTTTATGTTTTCTGAGTACTGAAATATTCTAAAGGAAATACCAACACTTCCAAGCGGCGACACTCTTCATTAATAAGGTCTGACATAAGTAAGACGTTACTTATATTATATACAAAAAGGAAGGCCTTTCTACCTTATAGAAAGGGAATCACTGAGAGGATAGGTAAAGTACTGGCTAAATCAATATTCAACCTATCTTCAGCAGGAAGGGTAAAGTGTGAAGAATTTTAACACAGCGAAAGATCGCAAAAATCCGCTACAAGCAACTGTGGTGTACAAAATTCCCTACGATCGATGTCATGTGTAATATTGGCGAGACATCTGGAGCGCTCACCATTAAACTTTCTAAAAACTTCAACAAAAACGGGAACTATCGACTGAGTCAAATGTGGAAGTGTGTAATCGCAGACTTTACACAATGACGCCCACTAAATTTCATAATAAATCTAAACAATTAGTGATTCGGAATCAAACATAAACGAGAATGGTATTTCGGTGGTTGTACGACTTTCTTCACGATGCAAACGTCTTGAAATTTGGATTAATTGCTTCGATTTTTTTTTTTTTTTTTTTTTTGCTTTACGCTTCGTTGACGGCTAAGGTCATTAGAGGCGGGATGGGACTGGGGACAAGGAACGGAGGAACGGAAGGAATTTGGCCATGGCCTTTTTGAAGGAAGCATTCCAGCATTCGCCTGGAGTGATTTGGGGAAACCATGTAAAACCAAAATCTGGATACCCGGACGGGGATTCGGACGCAGGTTCACCCACCAAGCTCGGTATATAGTATAATGCATTCTTCGCGTTCTTCACTCACATTTTATTGAAAATTCGCTCCATATTAAACAAAAAAATGAGACGATTCTGCACCCTCTAAATGTTATCACACTGCAAAAAAACATAAAAATTGTCGGTACATGGATCATACCAACCTTTTTTTTTTCACGATGGTTGGGATTAGGTCGGGACCAAGAGAAATTTTTTGTTTTCGTAAATTTCGTTCCTCAGCGTCCATTTCGAAAATCTCGAATTTGTGTACAACGAAGCAATCGATTGTCTCTGTCCGTGTTTGTTAAAGCTGGGGCATGAATTTTCTATTTGTAAATTTCCCGCCTTTGTTTACAACGGAGAGAAGCTAAAACGCCAAGAAAACATTACAAACAAGGAATTAAACAATATTTTAAGAGATTTATATTAATTTTGCAGCACAGGAGACATGTGATAGCTGTATTACACTCTTATATATCAATATTTTTAATTTTATTTGTGGGGACTTTTTTTGTAAGATGTGAGCGGGTAGCGTGAATAATACATTACATTGAAGCACTTAATCCCCATTTCGAGATGTTAGTGGCATTTTTTTTATATAGGTGGAGAAAATTGTGGAATCCACCGTATTTCTAAATACAGTGAGATCTTCATGATTATTAATTAATGTATATCGCATTAGTAAGACCACAAGATGAATACAGCGCTAAATTAAAACCTCCCCGTCTTGCTTGAGAAATTAGCATACCAATGAACGCCCCAGCCCCTCCTACAAACAGCTCGGCAGATTAAAGAATTCTTTTACTCATTTTATTAGTTTTCTCATTTGCCGGGTGATACGTTTTTTTGTGCCATAAATCGTCTTGCCATCGGAGATTTTTCCGGAGAATCGTACATTACTCAGGCGTTCTGCTGGGTCGTTTGACTGAAATAAAATAGATATAATGCTGGACGAAATAATGTTTTGTTTCTGTGACATGTCCCTGCAGAACGCCAGAGAAGTATGCAAATATAATCGTTATTAAATAGTAAAACTATAATCAGCTGTTTTAAATTGTGGCTCATTTATATGCAACTGTTGTGTAGCTCAAGTAATTCCAGCAATTTGACAGAAATCATTGAAGGAATAGTATTAATGCCTTTCATACGCAACTGGCAGATTCACATTCACCGTTTGCAGTCCTGTATGGGACACCACGAGAAGAAGAAGAAAAAAAATAAAACCGTTGATAGGTGAAGTTCCAGGTCTATTCTTTCGTTATTACTAGCAGTTTTTGAAATTCATGTTTGATTTACCCATATATTGGAAGGAGATGATTGTTGAAATCGACAACTATGTGATATTGACAACCCTTCTCCACTTTATAGATACCTTGCTATAATACTTGGAACTTCGTCTCTCTGCGGATATATATAGTCCTTCGAGAGGAATTTTACTACCCACGCCATTTTCTTAGCGGCTGAATCTACGTCATTACTTTCGCAATAGACTTATACTTCAGCCAGCACCATTAATTACGTGAGCTCAAAATAGCGTGGAGGGTCCGGCAAAATCTCACCAAATCTCTTTTAAAGGAAGGGGGGTCGATAAAATCTCGCGTCAACTTGTTATTCCAAAGAAAAAATCACCTTACGTAATTAATGGGCGCCCTTAACCGCATTATATCAAACTATCTCTTTGGTTTCATTGAGGTTCGTCCGACGGCACAATATATTTTCGAATCTTTTACCTTTTGCTGTGTGTTACCTGTAATATGAAATTTTTACTTCTGGTTCTAGGTGTTATCCTTACAGCTTTTTACGTAAAAAAAAAAAAAACTAACTTAGTCGACAATCCTAAGGTTCGTTGAGTCCTCCCGAAGGAGGCACACTAAGCCATTGTGTCAGAGATAGGACGGCCAGTTCCTTTTCTCTAGGACCTCCAGTTTAACGTGACAAATGAACCACGGAACGACCTGACGTAGCTCTCATATCAAACACAACTCTTAGAAAGTCATATACCCTCCGGGATTTGAACCCGTGACCGGATCAACAACCTTGTGATAGCAAACGTCTTAGCCACTTTTATTTCCATCACTGAACTACCAGATGGTATTCATATAACCGTCTGCGAACTGTTTTTACTCTGTTCCTTTTGATAGTTTTCGTCCTAGAACGAGAATAGGAATTTTTAGTGAACTTAGGCATTCATATGGTGCTTACTTGCTGCATCCCTCTTGTCTTTGATGCGCTTTATAGTAAAAATTTTAACTTTTGTCGGAACGACCGAAAATTCGATAAAGATTCTCCTTTGTTCCAAAACTATCTTCTCACAGTTGTTCCATTTTTAGCATATTTTCTTTAATTGCTAAAGAAATTTTCGTTTTTCTTCTTTTTCCTGTTCTTCTTCGTATACACAGTGTCAACAATTTTCTCTGATTCCGGTATATGGTACTTACGCCTCGTCGATGTTATTAGAGGCGGGATGGGACTGCGGACAAGGAACGGGAAGGAATTCGGCCATGGCCTCTTCAAGGAAGTGTCCCGGCATTCGCCAGGAGTGATTTGGGGAAACCATGGAAAACCCAAATCTGGATGCCCAGACGGGGATTCGAACCGGCGTCCTCCCGAATGCGAGGCCAAATCGCTAAATCAGAAACTGTATATGGATGTATGTGAAATGCCATTTACTACGTTACCTTTCAGTTTCCTGTGTAGACGATATATTTTATTAGTTCAGATTATTTAATCAGTTCCACGAAAGTGTTCGCTTCAGTGGCGTTAGTGCAGAAATATGCTAGTTCAACCGAGTGGAAACTGCCACCCGATCCACAACGCATTACGTCTGCGCGTGTTCGAAATCGCATAATCAGCCGAGTTCACTCTGCAGCAAACAACTAGCAATCGCTCTCACTTGTTTCTGTTCAATGGAAGCGGCAAGCATTGACTTTGGTCACCTATCGATCTATCACAGCTATTACCCGTCGATTCTAGTTTGACCATTTGACATAGAATGTTTCTCGGTCAGAAACAAGCTTTTGCTCGCATTACATTGCGTGAAGTCCACAGCCGTATCTCACTTGTAACTGAAATATTAATTATGTTACAATAAACATGAATAGAACGAAAGTTATGGAATGGCAAGGGAAATATCCTATGAGAGTTAAAATAGTGGTAGACAATCAGCCAATAGAACAAGTCTCCAGCTTTACTTATTACGGATGTGAATTATCTTTTAATGAGGATAACGAGGTGAAGAAGAAACTTCGCCAATTTCAGTATATGTGTGGAACAATTCGACGAACACTGAAAGGTAAAGCACGAGAGAGGACGCAACTCAAGTTTTATACAACAATAGCAGTACCGACTCTGTTATATGGCAGTGAAACATGGGTAAATAAAACACAATACAAAAACAAAATTCAATCATCTGAAATGAAGTTTTTAAGGTCAGTAAAAGGATATTCCCTACATGATAGGAGGAGGAATGAGGAAATAAGGGAACAGCTGAATATCTCCCCGCTAAATGATAGAATTACCCAAAAAAAGGGATAACTGGAAGAATCACGTCCTACGGATGGGAAATGACAGATTTCCTAAGATTGCCCTGGAGCATCATCCCACAGACAGAAGGGACATTGGAAGACCTAGGAAGAGATGGTAGGAAGAATGAGATCGGAACAGGCTTTTGGCCTATCCATGAAGAGGAAGTAAGTAAGTAAACGTGGACTTGTAGCGGATTCATTGAAATACAGCAATAAGATAACTCGTATGATTCTCCGATCCTACGCAGTGCAAATCTAGGTGTCAGTTAGCAGAGGATGAACTGAAGAAACAAGAAAACGAGAGATACTTCGCAAGTCTTAGGGATATTATTGAGGAAATGGATTTAATCAAAGAACAGCATACACACTACAGCCATCTATCATATAGGGACATTACACCAGGATGTGACTACGACATAGTGATGTATGTTCACTTAGAGGGCGGGGTTTTATCAACCGTGTGGGGGCGTTATGACGCAACTGATGGATGCGCACTCGCGAAGTACGTCACGAGGTTTCTGTTCACATAGATCATTCACTACCTGTTTGTCCAGATCACTCACTACCTGTTTGTCCAGACTCTGTTTCATGCAAAAGAGTTCTGATTTTCCGCAATCACCCACCTTTTCTGTGATGCGTTAAAAGTGGTGTTTTCCCGCAAGTATCTTCAAAGTCTAAGAACCAAAGCAACAAACGTAGCCACTGAAAATGCCTAACCTTGTGGGACGTGCGCAGGATTTTAATACGAAGAATGTAGAAACAATCATTTGGCTACTGCTTTTTGCCAAATACGATGTTTAAAAAATGACTGCCATTAGTCCGTTTAAGATAACCTGCTTTGTTGAAAGATATTTAAAATTTATTTGTTTAGTCATTTCGTCAATAATAATCTATAATTTGTTTACGAGTAGAGCTCTAAACAATGAAATGTTATTTCTTTCCCAAAAATGCTAAAAAAAAGTATCTGCCTTTTTGATACATCTTAAGACTCGTTACAACTTCATATGCAGACAAATCGCAGTTTCCGAAATGAAACACTTTGTTATTGTTTCTTTTTATTTGAAGCTTTATGGCTCGCCGACCAAAAGAGAAGATTGTGAGGAAAGAACGGAAATGGCCTTTATGAAGAATCCGTTTTGCTACTTCCCCGGATAGACTTTGCTAAAAAATAAAATATGGATGTTATAAATTAACAGCTTATTTCTGACTATCATTTGAAATTGAATGTTTATACCTTTGGGGTAACAGATTTCATTTTGAGTAGAAAGCAACCAAGCGATGTCTATGGAACCAGAGAGTTATGTTAACTGGGCTGGCTCAGAGGTAGGAAACTCTTTGCAGGATTCAATGGAGAGAAGTTACGCGTATTGTATTGGCAGTATGAAGGGGACAGCAGTCTAAACAAGACATAAAAGAAATATATGGAATGTTGATTTTAATATATAAAAAATAATTGTGTGATCAGTCATTATACTTTTAGAAGGCGTGTAGAAATAAAAATAAGCAACAATTTATTTGACTAGTAGTTTACGTCAGCTTCATTTACGTAAGTTACATTTGGCTATTGTAACTGTATAGTTTTAATGTCAAAACCTAGGATCCGATCAAGATGATCCCAAATTCCAACCTCACACATTACCCCTCAACTACGAGGTAATCAGTATAATTGGGACAACGTTATGGGAAACGAATGTCACAACTGTAACACAGTCATAAAAGAAATAAGTCATATATATATATATACCAGCATTCGATTAATTTATTTTTTGTTATGGTTTTTATGGTTTACCGACGTTGAGTGCATTACATTGTGAGGAAACTACCAGAGATTTAGTAAATACGCAACAGAATATGTTAAATAATGTGTTGGCATGGCTGTGCTGCATTTGCATGTAAGGATTATCGTTGGTTTAGCAAGAAGAAGGGAGTAGTGGTGTTACTAAAGTAGTAAGCAACAGAGAACAAAAGAAGAATGTTTAAACTGATTTGAGAAAAAAGATCTGTAAGGTTTCATATAGCCGTAATCTATCATATAATTCCCTAAGCTCACTCATTCACTCGCTCACTTGCTATTGGCTGGAGGACTGTGTTACCTGTTAGCCTTCGATCGCAAATTAACAGCGACCAGAGAAATCATTAGAAGAAATTCGAGGTTTTGTCCACAATTTAATAGCTTAGCGACTTCTACTAAATTACTTGCCACAATATATTCATTAAGTTTGCTTTCCGCAGAATTTCATAGTGAAAAAAAATATTGATAAACTTTACAGCTGAAAACACGTGGAACCGCTTTTAAGTGACATGTTGCTAATCAAAGCAACATAAAAACTATAAAACTTAAATTACTCATGGTCTCTGTTGTAACCAGGAATGACAATTGTCATTCCGTGCTAGGCTAAATTTCAATTTAATTAAAATTTTCGCAAATGTTGTTGGTTGACCAAAGTTTATACATTACGGTTTATTTGCTTTTTACTATTTTACTGACCGCTTTCGTTAATGACCTTTGTTCATGTTCGCTTAGTTACTAGGTTATTTAAAGTGAACATCAGACCAAATATGTTACGGAGTCAAGTATTGTGGCAATTCATTTCTTCGGAGTTGCTCAACTGTTTAATAATCTGTAATCTGTATTAAGAACTCTGGCCGTTACAGACACAATGGCCAAAGATTACATAATGAATGTTTGCCTGGCCTCAATAATAATAATAATAATAATAATAATAAAATAATAATAATAAAAACATGATGTTTTCGGAACAAACAGGAATTTTTCAAATTTTGCAGAGTAAACTTAAAGGGTCAAATACAAGTCAAGTTTGTATTTCAGCATGTTCGAATCTAAGGCCTTTGAAACTATTATTCGATAGCGCGATCGTCCCTGTCCGTGTTTAATACATCTGTTAAGAGTTCTTCAAGCTCAAGAGATTTCGGTTAGCGTTCTCGCCTCGCATTCGGGATGACGGCGGTTCGAATCCCCGTCCGGGCATCCAGATTTGGGTTTTCCATGGTTTCGCAAATCACTCCAGGCAAATGCCGGGATGCTTCCTTCAAAAGGCCATGGCCGAATTCCTTCCCATTCCTTGCCCCCATCCTTTCCCCACATCCTTTCCCCGTCTCTAAAGACCTCGCTGTTGAGAGACGTAAAGCAGTAAAAAAAAAAATCTCAGGAGATTTTATTCACCCCAAGGTGAAACGCAGCTCGTATTTGGTCAGATTAGGTCAACCAGTCATACTTTTTGAACCTAAAAATTGAACTGTTCTACACCCCTGACGATACGCAACAAACGGTCGCGGGCTTACTCTAGTTACCTGAAATAAATTATTAATTTGTTACTGAAAAGAAATTTGAACTTAAGTATTATTGATCAGGAAAGTAAATTGCGGTACTTACGACTTACTTTAGGAAGCAGAAGATAATGTTAGAAATTTTGATATAAACATTTACCTCAATATCTCTGGTCTGCAACATCGTAAACGAGTTATTAATGATCCACTCACAACGTACAGAAGAGTACAAGGGACAAGGAACGTGAACGAATTTGGACTTTTGGAAAAATCATTCGCGTATTTCTCAGGAGTGATTTCTATAAACTATAGAAAATGGGAATTTAGATGATCGGACGTTGATTCGAATCCTCTTCCTCCCGAATAGCATGACCGAACGTTAATCGCATACCAACAGGCTCCGTCATTCACTGCAGTGTGCTGCATCGCACCAATCAGAACCTTTAAATTCTGATAGTTTTCATTTTTAAAGCTTAAATATACAGGTATTGTTCCAGCTAATTGAAGAGCAGAAATGGGGCTTGGGAGATATCTTTTTACCTGTGCACCGATTTCCGATCGTCGAGTTTTTACTCCGGAGAGTAGTAGATCGGATTTGGTCAGGTCCCTGGGGTGGCCAAACAATTTGTTGTTGATCGAGTTTGGGCTCAGCTGATCTCTGCATTACACTCTCTCAGGAAAATCGTGACCATTCCCTTGCCTGCACAGTTATAAAAATATCATCAACGGAATTACTTTCAACTGAAGCAAAATATTATATTATACCAGCAGTTATTTGAAGCATTGTCGTTTATTACTATTTGCATCATATCAACGAAGTTTATGGTCATCATAGGTTTTTTTTTTTTTTTTTTTTTTTTTTTTAATTGGTTTTCACATCATATTTATACATGTTCTCTTATCAGGGGATTGCAGAAAGGGATCTTTTATCTCCTTACCTCTAATATGAGATTTATAGTACGCACATTTTTAGCCTTCTGCTTCATTATACCTGTCTAACTTTTGTAATGTGACAGCTTATATCTGCCCTAGATTTTATATTATTTGTGATAAGGTTGACGTGTCAACTAGGAAAGCAGTATACGCTACATCCGTTAGAAACAGAGAGTAAGGGTGGCAGTTTCGGCATAGAAGAAGCTGTTGGAAAAGGAAATGTACACATTTTTGCGGAAAAAAATAAATGAGTAATTTAGTAAATTTGATTCCCCAGTAGCTTTCTTTCGAACTATAATCATATGATTAGTGGATTTTTGCGGTATGCCACGTTGTTTATTTAATAGAGTGAGCATTCGGTTGGTATTCTACAGCCTTCGTCAGAGGATACCAGCCGAAAGCTCAGTTTTTTAAATAAACAACGCGGCATACCCCGAAAATCTATTAATGAAAAAAGACGGCCGCAGAAGTCTTAGGAATCATAAAATCATATGTATTATTCCCTAGAAAATATGGCGTGAAGATACGATTCTTTTTTAGTTTTTAAAAATTTCTTTTTTGAACTCATTTTCATACACAATATGGGCATGGAATCAGAACTCGAGAGTTCACGAAGCTTTACTGTTTTTTTTTTTTTATATCAGAAGTACAGGACATATGTTTTGTGTTGCTACTTCCCAAATATTTAAAGCTTTGAACTAGTTTCATATATTCTCATTCTCTGTGAGAAAAGCATAGAGCAGTTATTACATTTTAATTAAATAACAAGGGGCATTACTTATAAATTTAGTTGGGGCTATCGTCATCTTGTGATAATAAAAAGTAGTGTACATTTAATTTTGAACAAAATATACCATTATACCAGCACTATGTACTGCTAACCAGAAAAAATAAGTGCCAAGGTTTAACTAAGAGCTTTGCGTGGGAGATGGGCTTCAAGTAAAACGCGCCTTATGTGTAAATCACAAGCATGTCTGCAAGAGGGTTCTATTTTCTACCAGCGATACGCTGAGCACATCCGGAAATGGTACGAGATTAAAATTAACTGCGATTCACTTTAAATGTTCTGGTGGAACAATCAGAGAGTACTACTGCACCTTTATCGAAGTTAATTGCATGAAATGTTCGGGGATATCGTATCGACAGCAAATCATGTAATCCTATTTTCTGCTCGAATTTCGGCATTTCGTGCTAAAGTCTTTTTCAGCTTTTTCCTCTTCACAGGAAGGCAGAGAAGGCATTAGGCCATCATTCAAAGCGCTTTTAACGCTCCATTTAATCTAACAAGCAATTATTAGATAAGGAGCTACTTGCGATGAAGTGTTCGCCTGGTGTCTACTTCATAGCTTGGGATAAGGAAGGAGACTGTAGCGATTAAAAGGGAAGAAAATAAGTAATCTTTCATTTTGGGAAATACTCATTACTTACACGATGTTTCATTTTTTTAAAAAAAATAATTATGTTCATGTTCATAGCGAAGTTATATAATCATTCAGTTGAGTAATCAAACGTTATTCAAAACAAATGGCAGTGAATTCGTGAAACTAATAAAATCTTAAGTGTGTGGAAATATTCTTCCTAACTTGTATTCAAAACCTGTAAGAGGTTTGAGATTTTTTATTTTATTTATTTAAAAAATGTCCTTTAATGTTGGGAAGGAAGGAATATAGGATATTTATTACACACTTTTACAATCTTAAAGTTTACTTTGTGCTTATACAAAGACACTAGTTTGCGATAAACATTTTCGGGGTAATATATCCCGTAATTCACAAAGGAGCTCGTCATCTCATGAATTTACTTAAAGAAACATGTGTAAACATGAATTTCTTAGTGTTACTACTTTATAATTATTAAACCCGTAATGAAACACTGAAACATTTTAAACAGAACATAAAATGTAGGACTAGTTCTTAGGATGGAATTATTAATTTACGTATCTATCCATACTGTGTGATCCACGGTATTGTGGGTGGCAGAGAGTGCTTTGCACCAAAATCAATCTTTTCTCTGTATTTCCTTAATGCCATGAAGAAAGAGGGCGTTCTTATGAGCATCTAAGTGGCAGTTTATTCCTCTAACTTTATCTCTTGTGTCTTTGCGATGCAGATATGTTGGTGGATAAATTATTTCTCCGCAGTCGCATGTTTTCCAACAGATTCCGACAGATAGCCACAACTCAACAATAGAACCAGGTTGGTGACACTATAACATGCGGTCACAAGTCGACCAGCTCTTCTCTGTACTTTCTCGAAACTAGTAATCAATCATTTGCAATTCGAATCCTATACAGAAGAACTCCATATGTGGATGCACAGAGTTTTATATGCTATCTCCCTTGTATACGCATTACATTTTTTTGGAATTCTCCCAGAGAATAGCAATCTAGAACTCACTTTAACTAAGACCGAATCCACTTCATGCAGCTCTGTATTACTAACTTACTTTCTCTTCATGGGTGGGCCAAACGCTTGTTACGGACTTAGTTTCCTGATCATCTCTTCATGGATCTACCGATAGCTCTTCTTTCTGTAGTATGGCCCTGCAACGCTAGGTCGCTAGCTTCGGAATTCTGTCATACTCATCCTTCTGGGAAATTCTGTTATTCTAAGACAAAATTTTACTGCTCTTAGGAACTTCATTTCGGATGACTGAATTTTATTTTTGTATTGTAATTTATATACTCACATCAGAGTCGCTACTGCCATTGTTTTATAAAATTTGAGTTGGGTCTTCTCTTCGACTTTACCTTTCAGTATTAATCGAATTCTTCCACACAT
Source organism: Vandiemenella viatica (assembly GCA_031002005.1). NCBI lineage: Eukaryota > Metazoa > Arthropoda > Insecta > Orthoptera > Morabidae > Vandiemenella > Vandiemenella viatica. The sequence continues at coordinate 114,875,450 of CM061914.1, read as the reverse complement.
GTATTGAGATCGGTGAAGTTTCTTCTTCACTTCGTTATCTTCATTAAAAGATAGTTCAGAACCGAGGTAGTTAAAGCTTGAGACTTGTTCTGCTGATTGATTTTCAATCACTATTTTGATATTTTCCTTGTCATGCCATAAATTTTGTTTTTATACGAGACAGCTGCAAATTTTAATATGTACTGTACGTACTTCTGATGTTTAATATATGTACTGAGTTTTTGATTCCATCTTCATTTTCCTGTAGTATAAATTGGTCATGTGCAAATAGTATAGTTTTTATGTGCTAATAGGGTGTTGAGTGGTATACTGTCGAAATCTTTCTGGACCCCCCCCCCCCAAAAAAATGCATCTAACTGCGATCGGGAATCAATAATTATCACGCTGTAATTCACATGATTGATTCTTCTGAAATAGTTGTTGGTCCATTGTAATTCATTTGTTTACATTTAATAATTCCATTACGTTTGAGCAGCTTACATTTTCTCAGAACTTCAGCACTGCAGATAGTAGTTGATGGAGTCATTTAATAGGGTATGTTTTGACTTTCGAATAAGCTTCACATCAACAGTTTAAGGGTCAATATTTTTTGCTAATTACAGATCTGTTCATGAATCAAAACACTCGTATCTGAGAGCAAGTCGCAAATTACTGAACGCCTGACCATTTAAACAATGTTATCATGCAATATGTTGCAACTGTTTGTCCTTGTTTTTCCTTCGACTCTACCTTAGATGCCGGTTTGGTTTTGCAAAAAAAAAAAGGTTACTCTATAACGCAAACTGCGTCTGGTTGGTGAGCAGTAACTTGTGGATCTGGCATTCTGGGTATGCAGAGTTTGGTATTCGCTCCGGCAATCCAGATTGGTTGCTCTTAACCACTCCATGCGAATTCCACATTGGTTTCATCAAAAGGGACTTTATTCACCTCCATCATCTTCATTTCTCTCCCACTGTAAACATCTCCTTGTCGACTAGCCGTAAGACCGGAAGTAAAGTAAGAGCTTCAACATAAATCCACTGTAGAATCAATAATATGGGAATCTACATTATTGATTATATCTTATTTCCCATTTGAGAAAGAAAAATTTTGTGCAAAAATAAATGCCTTTAGAAGTAATACCCTTTTTCTACTAATATTTGTTCAAGGCTGAAGTCATTTTTTACTACTTTCTTTAGTTCCGATCAATGATAATCGTCTGCAATTGTTCGAAATAGCCAAAGCGAAGTTTCTCAGCTGATCGTGCCACAGCAGCAAGCGCCTGCCCGGAGCCGTGTAGAAGAGCCCGCACGTCATACCGGTACCGGTATCTCCCAGATGCTCTCCCCACCACGTACGCTAGTCAGAAATAACATTCGCAGTGGCTTCACGTAGGTCAGGATGGCCGAGCGGTCTAAGGCGCTGCGTTCAGGTCGCAGTCCACTTCTGTGGGCGTGGGTTCGAATCCCACTTCTGACAAGATTTTTTTCGTAGGTCCCTTTGTGAGGAATAACGAGCAAATGATCAACGCGTAAGAGACATCACCGGTTCATATAGTGTTCCCTATTTTTTAAATAAATTTTTACTGTGTGTGTTGTTTCACTGTTTTGAGTGACTTTTTTAACCCTCAGGATATATATATATTTAACCTACAATTTAGCCTCATTATTCTGCTCAGATAAATCTGCAATGGACTATACCATTTTTCATGTAAGATGTTGGAAATACAAAATATGTTTCCATTTAAAACAGTGGTACAGTTTTTCTTGGCAAGGTCAACAAAATTTCTCATCCTGGTTGATAAAATTAGAAGCAAAAAAAAAAAAAAATTTAAAAACGAAAGAAATGTTTGGCAAAGATTATGAACATTTAGGTCGTAAATGCAGAATGGTCACTTGCGTTGCCGCTCTCCGAAGCTGTTGTCTAACGGCTCATTGACTTCGCCTTGGATATTAATGGTCCTCCTTGAATTCAGATTTCATTGCACTTTTAGTAATCTGGCTCTTTGCAAGCTGGTTTGCATTGTAATGTAAAGTGCTATTCTTCTCCTTAATTCGCAGTTTCGTAGACTCGTATCTAGCAGGTTTCTTTTGTATAAGTAACAACACTGTATATGTCTTAGCAGCATGCCAAAAAAATAATAACAAACAGAAATACGCATTTGCCCATTTAAATTTCTTTTTGTGTATCGCTAGGAAAGAAGACTTGTGTTTTAATATTGTTGAGAAAAAATCTTAACTAATTACTGTAGAGAACTGCTGGTAATTTTTTTTGTACAACTAGATTTAGCCTGTATTACAGCATTAATAAATTAATAAATTATCAGTATATTTTCAGATAAATCTTATATATAAACCTGTTACAACTGCCGAGTGCGGTTGGTGAGTGCTAACATTCTGGAGGACGCGGGTTTGAATCCCCATTTGGCCATACAGATTTGGGTTTCCAATGATTTCCCGAAATCGCTGCAGGCAAATGCCGTGATAGTTCCTTCAAAGAGTCATTGCCGAATTCCTTCCCGTTCCCTGCCTCCGTTCCTTGCGCTCGATTTCATGCATAAGGGAGCGGGAAAATTTTCTTTTGTTGGTAAGGGTGTCAGGGATTGGAACAAATTAATAAGTGTAGTGATGAATAATTTACCAAAAAGGAATTTAAAATTAAATTTTGTAAATTGGAATAGTAAATGGGGAGGAATTTAACATTTCAACTATAAAATAAAATTTATATATATGTATATATATATAGAAAGGTGTAATTAAATGACTAGGAAAATATCCACCGGAGTGTTAGCTCCATCGCAATTAAATTAATAATAATCAATTATCATAATAAGACAGCAAAATTATGGATAACATTTTCCTAGAGTATCATAATTTTCAAGAAATTTTGTTCGTATTCGGCTAAGGAAGAATATAATCAAATAAAACCATGATCAAAGTTAGAATTATAAATAACAAGCTAAAATATCTTTTAGTTGACCAAAAATTTCTTTAAGTTAGATTGGAGGTTTTTAGGAGATAGTTAAGAGATATCAGAGATATTTGATGTTTCATAGTACAACTTACAGTTCGCGAAACGTCAATTTCCTATAATAATTAACCTTCGAGAGGCACTTTTTGGACTGTTAAAATTTGGTGTAGTGGCCTGATTAATGTTTTCCTTGTATTTAACGAACTATATTTCAGAAATCTAAAGAAATAGGTAACCAAAATTTCGTAGTAATAAAACAATATTATCAGAATCTAAAAAGAAAAAGAAAAAAATGGAATGTTTATCTGCGTTGCAGTGTGATCTTTGATGGGGATCTTATAAAGGTGTGTTCATCGGAGATGTAGTGTAATCTGTGACAAATGTCTGTTTTCATAGCGAAAGAATTACTGTTTCTTGCTCCGTTTCTTGGTAAAGTAGACTCGTAAGATATAACACAGATTTTAAGCTTCAAAATTATGGAAACACCTTCCAAATTGACGCAATTCTCCCCCAAATCCACAGAAATATGCAGCTCGCTTACAGATTAAAAAATAAAACAATACCTGTTCCATCTCTGCTGCATCAAAAAATTGTTTGGCCTTCTGCAGTACATTCTTATCATAACATGTACGAAATAGACTGAAGACGGGATTTCGCAACATGGGCAGGAAAATAACGGTAGAAGAGACGTTAAATAATTGCTCGCGTATTGCAGCCGCTACAGAAGGAACTTCTAATAACTTCCACTCTAATGGGCAGAGTTAAGAGCTTAACAGGGAGGGAGCTGAAGTTTGCCCGAAACGAAATGAAAGCGCAATTCCAGTAAATCCTCCTTCCTCGCCCTAGGAAGCGGACAATTAGATACCTTAAAATGTATTTTAGCTAGCAGGTCTATTTCACGGATATTAGTTTATTTTTACCTCTCGTGGATAGGATTACCGTTCTCATGTTCATCCTTATCTTGTCCCGAAATTGCTTCCGGCATGTTGACGCAATTTATTGACTCGAACAAAGGACTTGTTTGTAATCTGTCAACAAAGCGCTTGCTTAGACAGTTGGCAAAGCCAGCCTGAGGACTTTATGTGTACTGCGCGTCAGCTGCTTGGGAGGCAGTAGTACAGTATTAAACAAAAGTCAAGAATTTATCGAACCAAAAATAACCACAAGATGAAACACGTAATAATATATTAGACCTGTTAATGGATAACTATGATTGAATATTCTTCCCCATTGCGAGGTATCCTTTCCTTTTTTTACTTCTATTTTCTCTCTCTTTTTAGCGTCGAGCGTTAATGAAAACCTGATTGGTCTTACCACTTCTTCCAGGTTCTTTACAATCTCTTTTGTAATTGATAGCACGCTCTGGACCTTAAATGTGAGGCCCCAGGATATCGTCACACACGTTTTTTAGGTTATCACCTCGCAGATTAAATTTAGTTATATACTTCTCTATGAACTCAAAGTATCTGTTGTTTTATAACAACTACTATTTATTAACACTTAGAATCAACTCAAATAATTACACTTCCCGCATTCACGAAGTCAGATATAAACAACGGAGCTTTAAAACATTCATTAATCTCACCGCCATCCTTCTTATATCAATACGCATCTCTTTGGCTAAACAAACAATACCATTACAATCATTACAAACATACACAACAAAACATATTATGAAAACTTAAATATACCCCTTTTTACACATACTACTACACTATACGGCCTTGTATTTTTTTTAAAAAAATACATTCATGCATTGCATAAAACGAAGTTGTATAATTATTATTATTATTATTTCAATGTCTGATGAAGTAGGACCTCACATCATCAAGTAGAAATTTGCTTATAGGCCTAAATTAAAATAATTTCTTTTGTGTTATAACTACTTAAAAAAAGTTTGTGAAATAAGTTGATCATTTTCATACTTCTCTCAATAATAAAAAAAAAAAAAATATGGGGACGAAAAACGAAAATTTAAAAGAATGAGTAATATGTGTTTATAAAGTATTCCACAAAAACATTGTAAGTTTCAAACTAAATAGTACTTCAATGGCTAGCTCCTCTCGAGCGTGAAGATTCAGTACATAGATTATGTATGAAGTGAAGCCGAGTGTGGTTGGTGAGCAGGTTTGGGTTGTAGGACGTAGAGCTACTCCTTTGCCTTCCATGACGTCGGCACCATACTGGAAGTGGTGCGATCAGCGATACGGTTCAATTGACTTCACCTCCTCATATCCTCTGCTGTTCGTTTGATAGTAGGCTGAGTGGGCATGGAAATCCCCTTGGTACATCAGTTTTTAGGAAAAATCGATGGGAAATGAATTGCTGCTGCCCAGCTCATTGTCAGTAGCTGAGTCGACTGAAGTCCGTACTGCACCTCAAACTTCGCAATACACTGAGTTGTAGTGTAATATAAATTTCAAGTGATCCAAAATAAAAAAAAAAAATAAAAAGAAACTGTATGTTAGGTACCAGTATCGAAGTAATACCTTAATAAGCAGTGTAGGGCAATGTATTATCGATTTTTTTTTGCTGTCATCAGTCTCTCGACTGGTATGATTCAATCCTCCACCCCTTCCTATCTTGCGCTAACCTTTTCATCTCAACATATCCATTGCAATCCACGTCGTCAACTATTTGCTTCATATATTCTAATCTCTGTCTTCCTATGCAGTTCTTACCTTCGACTGATCTCTCCAGTAACAACTTTACCAAACCTGCATGTCTCAGAATGTGACCAAACATCCTCTTTCTTCTTTCTGTAAGACTCTTCCACTAACTTCTTTCGTCGCCTATCTTTTACAACATTCGTGCGTTTCCTACTTTATCTATCCATTTAATTTTCAGCATCCTTCTGTAGCACCACATTTCAAATCCTTCAATTTTCCTTCTTTCTGGTATTCCTAAAGTCCATGCTTCACTGCGATAAAGTGCTGTGCTCCACACTTAGAGTTTTAAAAAGTTCTTTCTAATTCCTACATCAATATTTGAAACTAAAAGATTTCTCTTTTTCACGAAGGCTCTTTTCGCTAATGCTATTCTGGTTTTAACAACATTTCTTCTTGGGCCATCGGTTGACATTTTACTTTCTAAGTAGCAAAATCCGACCCTATTTTTATATTTAATCTACTATTATTGATATCATTTCTGCTACATTTAATCACTTTTGTCTTGCTTTGATTTATATTTAGTCCAAAATCTACCTTCAGAATTTTGTTCATAATATTCTCTAACTTCTCAATATCGGCAACCTGTTCGGCTATCAAGACAATGTCATCAGCAAATCGTAACATACGGATTTTTTTTTCCCTCCTTAAACACTTATGCCACATTCAAATATTTGTTTCACTCCCTTTATTGCTTCTATAGATACAAGTTAAATATTAAAGGGGATCTAATACAACCTTGTCTCACACCCTTTTTAACTGGTGCATGCTCTCAAGATTTTCATCTTTTATTACAGCTACTTGTTACTTATAAAGATTATAAGGTATGTGAACAGTTTTTTACAACCTTGGGTGTCACTGTGGAACTGTTTAAAGGACAAATAATTCATAAGCATATATCTAAATTTTTATTGTATTTGATATATTGAATTCCGAACTTCACCTCTCACCCAACGCGCTCCGTGGATAGTATTATTCTGCTTTTAATGAAACAATTTTTGGTGGTCTCGTTCAAACAGGATATCACCTGCCGCAATATCTCGCTCATAGGTCAACGTGCTCGTCGATACGTTAACGCGTTACGCTTAGCGAGTAAGATTGTCAATTTCGTGGGAGAATGATGTATGTGTGTGCCTGAATGGGAAGGTGTGCCATCATTCCTGACGGTGACTCCGACCCATAATCGGCCAGCAGCGACCACAGTGTGGAGATGCAATAAGTACCAAACATCAGCGCTGCGGGACATAACGAAAATCAGCTGAAAAAGCATTTGGACACATTCATTCAACAATGCATAGTAACGATTAAGCAATTAATTAAGCTTTGGATGACACATCTTGTGAAACACCGGTTGGCAAATATCACCAATTTTCCTACCGAGCGTGGTGGGTGGTCGGTAACTCTCTAGCCTCGCATTCGGGACGACGCGGGTTCGAATCCCTGTCCGGGCATCTAGATTTGGGTTTTCCATGGTTTACCAAAATCACTCCAGGCGAATGCCGCGATGCTTCCTTTTAAATTCCATGACCGAACTCCTTCCCGTTTCTTGTCCCCAGTCCGTCCCCACCTCTAATGACCTCGACGTCGACGAAGCATAAAGCCATAAGCAAAAAGAACAATTTTCTTTTCCCATGTAGTGATGATACGCCACACCCATATATTAATAATTATAAAATAACGTATTTGTATTACGAATTACAAATGTACAATACTAATCCTATTTTATGAGTCCCTGTGAAGGCCGATATTGGTCGATTTAGTGTCGAGGTAAATGAATAACCATGAAGTCAAGAATGGAGAAGATAAGAGAATGCCTAGGACGGCGTAAACATACTGTACTGGTAGCCTGGATGGACCAGTAAAAATTTTAAAGCAATTAATTTGACATAAGTCATGGCAGAAGTGGAAGTTGTAATTAGTTTGTTATTACGTATGAAAAGTTGTGAAATAAAAGTTGTTTTTGGCTTAACTTGGAAACTTGTTGATGAAAACGTGATCTAGTAGTATTTGGAAGAAAGATTAAAAAACAAGATGGTATAATATAAACATTTCCTTTCGGATTAACAAAGATGAAGAAACGAAGAGTTTTTAGTAATTGTAACTCGATAGGTCAACTATGTCTAAAATGTAATGCTTCCGTTCAGGCTGGGAACTATCAAAATGACATACTTTTAAAAGTAAATTAATAATATTTAGTTTAAGACAATGTCATTAAAAGTAAACACTTGATACTGGCATATAAAAGTAAAGATATTCGAATAGTTTCTTGATAGTTTATCTGAGCTGTATTTGGTGTTGAGGTCAGGGCAGTAGGCTACACCCAGTTTAAATGATACTCTGACTTCAACTTCCAGCTGCATGTTTCCGACAAATAAATGTGTGGTAAGTTGCACGTATAATTTTGAAAATTTCGTACCTAACGATTAGAGTTCAGTAGGTATTTAGGCGTTTAGTACAATTTGAAAGAGAAGTTAGTCTATAATTAAACAGTCAAATGACTAATTTAGAAGAAAATCTCTTCTACCACATGTTTACTAGAGAAAGAACAATCGTGATAAATTTAGTGACACTCCGTTGAAGAGATGGTACGCTTTGCTATTTACAGCTGGTGGTAAGTGGCAAAGATTTTCTGAATATAATAATTCAAATGATAACCGCAGTACCTGCACTACTATAAATCTTTAAGTAGGCTGCGTCTATCTGTCATTTCGTCCAGGCATCACGCAAAACCTATTGAACCAATTTGCATGAGGTTTTCACAGTTTGAAAACGTATGGTCTAGTTTAAAAACTGAGCTACATCTTATAACTCTACGTGAACAAAGAGTGGAGCAAGAAATGATAATTCGTTCGTACCGAGAACAGATAGGCGTCACAGATCACACTGCTTCTCAGATGAACACTTCTTTACGAGAAACCCACCAAAGATCACGCTACAACACAGACAAACAATCCATAATATTTTGGTAGTATTGTTTTTTGAAGATGTAACTTTGTTTATTTATTTCATCAGTTTTTAAAAAAAATTTAGTTCGTTAAAATACGTGAAACACTTTAATTAAACAACTACATTAAAGATTAAACTCCAATAATTGTGACAAAATTGTGGAATTTAATTTTCGATAAAGGTTACAAAGACAATGCAATACAGACATTTATGCTTTGCTGCTAGGGAAAAAAAGTAAAACCGAAATAATATGCTCACCAAAGTCCAAAGCAGCAAAATAATAATAATAATAAAAAATTAAATGCTAGTTAACAATAAATTTCTGGTATATGTTCTTTTCGTGTTATCCTTGATACGTGTTCCTTTTTAAAGGTCTGTTCTTACTGATTGTTTCACTTTTTCAATAACATCAGCCGGCCTCGGTATCGTAGGGCCTCCACGTGCCGAAGGTCGTCGGTTCGTGTCCGGCCGAGGGCATGGGTGTTTAAGTGTTGTGTTAATGTCGTGTCCATCCTGTAGTGTCCATACTTAGTAGCAAAAATACACTGGAGAAACTGATACATTAAAACAAAGACAAAACAATTCCATTTCTTATTTTTTTTTTTTTTTTGTTGTAGTAAGTACTTTTCAATTTTAAGCTTACGTTCACGCTTAGATCAAACAATCTTGACGTGTATGAAACCGTTGAGTACCGTTTCGACTTTAATACTTTTATGGCGTCATCATGACCATATGCATCCCAAGAAATTGACTTATTTAATAACCAAAAGCTTATCGACTGTATAACGGTTTAAAGGAAAGAATTTTTCGTTAAGTTTTTTTTACAGAAGGAAAACGAAAGCAAAGTACGTTCTATAAACAGAACTTATATTTAGAATTTTATTAAGCGCGGGAACACAGCGTTGCAGATGAAGGAGAGAAAGCGCAGCGTCGGACGTGAGCAAGTGGCGGTCCGGCGTATGATTTCCCATGAGCCAGTGCGCTGCTTATAAATGTGCCGTTCCGAGCTGCTGCGTAGGCCACATTTGTCGCATATTAAGCCTCAGCCAAGCACACTCCTCTAGCGTCTGCTGAGTCACATTTATGCGCAGTTGTTTCTTGCTGTCTCGCTACTCAGCAGTAGCAAACCCCAGGAAGAAAATAACAGAAATAAGTGGGCTTTGTATATTTTTAACACGCTTTTATTAGCTTGGCATTTGTGAATGTATGTATGAATGTAATGGAATATTTTTTTTTATCAGGCTTTAATTATGATATTGTAGACACTACAGTGAGGAGAGAACAAGACGAACACAACACTTAATTAAAACCATCCATGCCCCAGGCCAGACTCGAACCGGCGGCTCTTGCAATGCGAAGGCAGTGCGCTAGCCCCTACACTGCCAGGACCAGCTGTAATGGAATCTTTCAATTCAATTTTTACCCACTCAAGACCTACGAATTATTTAAAATTTTGCGTATATATTACGAATCGATGACAGCACAATAACTTCATATGTGTGTCGTGTAATTCTCAAAGAGTTTTATTTATTTAGTTATTTAAATTATGCACGGATATACAGGTAGCTAGCAGTTGCTAAGAAACGGGTCGTAAACGTGAAGACTGTAAAAATCACTATTTCTTAAACGAATGAAACTCTTCTCGAAATGTTCCACTAAATGGGTGTACATAGGAGACCACAGTGAATTTACATGACTCACGGAACCACTTAATTTACCTACCCTAAGTTATTGGTGACTTTAAGATTTAATATCGGAAATTAGTTGAGCAAGAATGCAATGAATACTTGATAGAGTAATAATTTCACGATACCGTATTTGCTTATTTTGTACCTTGTGTTAATATACACGGTGAGGTATAAATGGGAAAAAGTATCAAGTTTTCGAAGCGCTTCTGGTAAAGATCTAATCTCTTCTTATAATCCCCTCTTGCTTGTTATTGGGTTGTGTAACAAAATAGTTTCATTCTTGAGATTCTGTAAAAATCGATCCAGCTTTCTATATTCGAAAAAATGGCAGAATTTCGTGAAATAGCAAACGGACTAAGGAATTCTGACCTCTGTTTTATGTATTAAGAGACATTAATTCAGTTATCTGATTAGATATGATAAAGGAGCTGGAATGGGATTCATTGCAAGACAGAGAGATGAGGAGGGTCATGGGAGTGTACAGGGCGTATACTGGTGATGAAGCATGGAAAGATATTGCAGTAGGTATGAAAAGTAGTTCATGGAAGGGAAAAGATGACCATGACCACAAGCTGGCACTCGATTTCAGGCACAAGGGTGTGGGAATATTTTCGTTTTTAGGTAAGGGTGTCAGGGATTGGAATGAGTTACCAAGGGGAATGATGAATAACTTACCGAAAACGTTAAAAGAATTTAAAGTTAAAATTTGTAGAGGGCAAATGTAGGTGGGTGCAGGATAGGGGGAAGTTGGGTGTATAGGGAAATTTGCCACCGGAGCGTGTGCTCCATTGCAATTAAATTAAATTAATTTACTAACTTTTTTGTCCTTCCTACCTGTTCCTGTTGGAATCCAAAGAAATCTTCATTTCGCTCTCTTTGCCTATCTTCAAAGCACGTACGCGCTCTCACATCTTTACAGAACGAAATGGGCTCAACAGCTTTGTATTTGTGTCTCCGGGAGAAATATTCTACATGAAATATTGTTCGACGCCTCTGGCTCATTAATAGTGCTTTATTAACCCGAAAAACTAGCAAAACATTGTCCGCCGTCACCCAAATATTTCATTCCATCTCTTTCCAGTGTATTTATTTTAATTGCACAAACCGTTCTTATTTTTGCACGATGGTTTTAATAAAACGATAATACAATATCCCACGCAACACGCAAACGATGTTTGCTTTTGGCTCTGAAAACACGATGAAAACCGATTACAGGATATATTTAGAAGGGCAGCTCATTATTGTATTATTCAAAAGGCTATTGAAGCTTTGCTCATTAAACCAATAATGTAATATGGCTACCATAGTTCACAGGCTCCTGCAAAAAACAACGGAACTAATATTACTCCATGATGAAAAAAAATGTTATTTTTGCGGCTGATAAATTGAAGTAGCGCACATAAAACGGGAAACGAGTGTATTTGCTGTAATGAGAGGTATACGCAACATCAATACTTCTTCCCTTATTCACCTAATTAGGTCAATGATGCGTCTGAGTTACATTACTGCGAAACAACGTCATACAAAATTTTTTCGGTGATCCACGGTGTAGGTATTGGCTCCACGAAACTCGATGCTCATGAAACGTCTCCCATCAACACATAAGAGAGTCTAAAGCTGTCCTCTGCAACATAGTACATAGCGCACCGCACTGTCTCCTGTTGCAAACGTCGCTACGATTCGAGTCAGGCCAAGTGCATGGGAAGTTTTAATTGAGTGTTGGATTTGTATTGTGTTGTCTGCAACAAGCCACCCCCCCCCCCTACAAAAAAGTATAGCCATCACTAACCTCAATAGTTCTATTAATACAGACGGAGCATGGTGGGTGAGTGTTAACGCTCTGGACTCCCATTCGGGAGGTCGAGGGTTCGAATCCCCGTCCGGGCATCCAGATATAGCTTTCCCTTGGTTTTCCAAAATCACTCGATGCAAATGACGGAATGCTTCCTTTTAAAGGTCATGGCCGAACTCCATCCCGTTCCTTGCCCCACATCCCTTCCCGCCTCTAATGACTTCGACGAGACGTAAAGCCATGAGAAAAAAAAAAAAAAAAAAAAAAAATTCCGAAACTGGTGCCCGTTATTCCGAACCACTGCAAAAGTGCATATAGGCCTAAATAATTTTTTAGCAAAGTCATTAAAGCGAGAAATTGAATGAAAAAGGCGAAAACTAAGACACTTTAAGAATCTTACACTTACATAAAATTATAATGTTCTGGAAAAGTCTGAAAATACTAGAGTAATATTGTATTAGTACCATTCCTTTATGGCGATATCACATCAGAAAAAACTAAACAGCAAAAGGTGAATTGTCGGGAGAGCCAATCGAATCTACACATCCAACTTTTGTGAGATTAATTTTCTGTGCGATCGCTTATGAAGAAAGATGAAACGTAATGGAAATTTTCTTTTCACTAAGCTGAACAATATGAAGAGAAATTCTTTGCAATACGTTCAGGTAGATTTATGGGATTTTGCAGCAAAAAGAGCTAAAAAAATGCCGATTTGATCTTTGTTTTATGAGCACCTAAATACCGATTCAGCAATAGTTTTGTGCTCGTTTTAGAAGAAAATCTGCTTCCACGTAAATTTTTCACTGTGGTGTAGTCCAGCCTAACGCTGTTTGTGCAGAAAGCTGAAACATCCACTCTTAACTGAGGGAGTCCAGTTCAGCATAAAACATTATAAAGTTCCGACAAGAGAAATTCTTCTTGTTTGAAACCTCGGCGCATTGTGGCCGCAGCGGAGAAAGAAACTTAATTTGAAGGGGGATGACGTATAACCGCGCTGGCAGGGCCCAGAAGGGTTGCCAACTTCTCGCCTCCGGAGAACTGATTGTTGCCTTCAGTGTTTTTGACACCTTATACATTAAGCTATTATTTAACTTAAACAAATAGTCTGCCAAATTCACGTTCCTTCTACTTAAATACAGTGTAAACTCGAATGATCTATACTTCGATATATACTAGTATCCGTTTTTTTATATTTTCTTTTTTTCTTTCACTCTCCTGGCTGAGGCGCGTTACCTTATGCTCCTTTGAACTTTTGTATGAAACATGTTATATAAATATTTATATTGTATCAGTGACAAACATATTATTTTTTTGCAGTATTATTAAGGATGAATTAACATAAAAATACACTGAAGAGCCAAAGAAACTGATATAGGCTTGCGTATGCAAACACAGAGGTACGTAAACACTCAGAGAACGACGCTGCGCTCGGCATCGCTTATAAAAGACAACAGGTGTTTGGCGCCAGCGTTAGATCGCTTACTGCTGCTACAATGGCGGGTGAGTTTGAACGTGGTGTTATAGTCGGCGCACGAGAGATGGGACACAGCATCTCCGAGGTAGCGATGAGGTGGGAAATTTTCAGTACGACCATTTCACGAGTGCACCGTGAATATCGGGAATCCGGTAAAACATCAAATCTCCGACATCACTGCGGCAGGAAACAGATCCTGCAAGAACGGGACTAACGACGACTGAAGAGAATCGTTCAACGTGACGGAAGTGCAACCCTACCACAAATTGCTGCGGATTACAATGCTGGGCCTTCAACAAGTGTCAGCGTGCGAACCATTCGATAAAACATCATCGGTGTGGGCTTTCGGAGTCGAAGGCCCACTCGTGTACCCTTGCTGAGTGCACGACGCAAAGCTTTGCGCCTCGCCTGGGCCCGTCGACACCGACATTGGACTGTTCATGTTGCCTCGTCTGACGAGTCTCGTTTCCATTATTGTATCGAGTGTATGCACGTATACGGGTATGGAGACAACCTCATACATTCAACAGGGGACTGTTAAAGCTGGTGGAGGCTTTTTAATGGTGTGGGGCGTGTGCAGTTGGAGTGACATGGGACCCCTGGTAAGTCTAAATACGACTCAGACAGGTGACACGTACGTACGCATCCTGGCTGATCAGTGATCACCTGCATCCATTCATGTCCATTGTGCATTCCGACGGACTTGGGCTATTCCAGCAGGACAATGCGACACTCCACACGTCCAGAATTGCTACAGTGTGACATCCAGGAACACTCTTCTGAGTTTAAACACCTCCGCTGGCCACCAGACTCCCCAGACATGAACATTATTGAGCTTATCTGGGATGCCTTACAACGTGCCGTTCAGAAGAGATCTCCACCACCCAGTACTCTTACGGATTTATGGACAGCCTTGCAGGATGCATGGAGTTAATTCCCTCTAGCACTACTTCATACATTAGTCGAGTCCATACCACATCGTGTTGTGGCACTTCTGCGTGCTCGCGGTGACCCTACACGATATTAGGCAGGTGTACTAGTTTCTTTGGCTCTTCAGTGTATATAGAAAATGATTCGACTTATTAAGTAGATGAAACAAGGTGGATTAATGACTATAAACAAAGACATGATGAGATAAATGTATGAGGGATGTGGGGTAGGGGTGGATGGAATAGCGGGTCATTGTTGTGTTGTTGGGTGACAACAAATAAAAATTGAAAGTTTATTTTGGATTCAGGGATAAATTTAGTGCGCTGATGGTGGAGGATTGGAATTATTTGGTTGTGGATTGCGGTTTGTGAAAAATACTCATAAAAATTAAAAACCTTTTGAGGCAGCAATACAAAGTTAATTTATGATTTATTGGATTAAGTGATCTGATTTTTTTAAGTTGATTTTACAGGAATATTTTTATAACAGGTAGAATCAGAAAAAAGTGTTAAAAGCAGCAGTTACGCTCCCGGGCTCTGTCAGATTGGGCTGAAATTCTCGGGTAATATATTTATGTTAATGTTTGTGAGTCTATTGTGCTGTCTGCTAATGAATTGCATAATTTGCAGAGGATAAATATATTTTTGCTTTGGATGGACGTGATCTACACTGTGTATATAATCAAAGTGTCTATCATATCCGATCGCGTTTGTGGGCAGTTTCAATGGATCCCGTTATATACATATATATATAACGCCCCGGATAAATTTCGTCCTCAGTGTGAAAGTGTAATTTTGTGTTTGGATGACTACGACGGTAGGGTAGAGTGTGGTTTGCGTAACGGATGGGAGATGAAATAAGGTGCTGTCCAATTCACGCCTACACTGCCGAAAGACACCAAGGGTCCTCCCAGTTTTCTGTCTCCGTACTAAAAATGAATCACCATCAACAACGGCGTAAGTCCTCTCTCCACATGCACTGCGGAAAGTTTAGGGATTTAATTCGACACTTTGGTATTCAATCTTGTGATTAGGTATCGTGCACAGCCACCTCTTCTACCTTGGCGGCCATATCCCGATGATGATAATAATTTATTTCACTACCATGCCTCGAATCAGCTTACCCTGTTTCAAGCGCCGGACATCATCTTGGTGCAAAACCGAATTGACCCAGTAGATTACTGTAGTCGTACAAAGACTGTATAACAGTGATATATTCTGAGATTCTTTGGTAATAGTTAAGAAGTTTGACAGTTGTAAAGGTCATTTTGAAGACCATTACTATTTGAGGAATTATAGAAATATTCGTTCGTCGAGCTAATGGCAATCGGCGATCATTGACATCCTGAGCGCGCCCGGGCAGTGACCAGCCAGGAATCTGTTCGCTTACAGTCAGAACCTCACTGTTCAGAGTGCAGTCCCCTTCCTAACTGTAGGTCAGCCGAAGTGGCTTGAGAGTCATAAGCTATCAAGTAGTGGCTTTACTGTCTAGCAGTAGTCGAGCATACTTCGATAGCCACCTGTTAGGAGCCTGCCACCCTCCCACTCATCTCCCATCCGCGGCGACCATGTGCCTGCGGTTAACTATTCCAGTCTGCAGTCATAGATTCACTAACTACCGCATAGAGGCTTAGATAAATTGGCTACAGTCGGAATCCACTTTGCAGCATTTTATAAACTGTGTTACTCAATAAACTGGTTCCATTGCAAGACTCGTGTTACTTCATGTAGTAAGAGCTCAGTCAGTTTCTGAACTTTGGTCTGTGGCCGTCAATCCATAGTGGTGTCAAGCATTTGACCTAACAGCCCAACGGAAAGGTTCTAGTAAAGCTGCCAGAAGAAGAGAAGAGGGCGCTTCGAACAGAACTGGAATTCCCTAAGGTCCCTATCCATACACGCCCACAAGCCTTGGCCAAACAGCCCCTGCAAGCTTGTATCTAAGATTTGATGGGTACCTATCAGGCTTTGAGTCCCCATTTGACAGTTGACTCACTGCCTAGAGTGTCGTATATACTGTCACCTAAGCGCTGGGAAAAATATTGGGATTTGCTTCAGGCGTTTTATTTAATATGTCTCTATGCATCTCTCATGTTCTATTAATCATAAAGTTGGTTGTGGAAATTTATTCTACCGCCAGCAGGATTAAAAAATGTGACCCCGGTTGAAGCTTCAAGCATGGAAACTGTGCTTTTGATCTGTCTTAGGAAGCAAGGACCCGCGAAATTGGCAGAGCTAATTGTCGTCCAATTACTGCTGCGTTCCTGGAAGACGTCAGTCACCCTGCGGCTGTTGTGAGTGGTGAGATCCCCTTTAGTTCTGTCTGCCCCGCCCACTCGCAAACTCCAGCTTTGGCGCACAGATTCGCGACTCTGTGCCAGCAAACGCAATCTCCGGGCCATTAACAGAGTTTGCAGGGCTGCGGGTGGAGGGTACGCCCCAACCTCGCTCTGCGATTGTGATCTCCGCGACGGCTGTTTAAATTAACAGACACTTGCGCCTCGGGAGTCACTCTCCAATATGCTTTATAAATGATTAATGTGTGCACACTGGTCCAACTTGTTTAAACAGGTGCAACACTTCTGTTCCATGAGACTAATCCATAAGTTCCCAATCTTTTTTACCCTACCATTCCTATTTAAAAAAAAAAGTGTCACTACCTTACTTTCGAACAAAACATTAGTCACCTCCCCCTTTTAGAAATAGAAATTAGTGACTCCTCATCTTGTTATAGGCCCTAACGCTACAACTCCATTGATTCCCAACCCCCTTTTTGAAACACTGATTCGATAGTGTCGCTCTTGGATGAAGTTTACAATATCATATCTACATCTACATCTACATATATACTCTGCAATCCACAAAATTGTGGGTGTCAGGGTGTGCTCAGCACCAAAGCTAATCCCTAATGGTACGAAGGAAAAAAGAATTCATATAAGAATCATTGCAGCACCTTATTTCTCTAATCTTATCTTCCCTGTCATTCCGGCTCAAATAGGTTGGTGGACGAAGTATTTCACTACACTCAAAAGTGAAAGTGGGAGTACGCATGATTACCAATAAGTTTAAACGAAACGTACGTCGTCTAGACTTCCAGCCTAGTTACTAATCAGTTCTGTGACGCTTTCATAAGGACTGTAGCAAGCGGTCACGAATCGAGCGGCTCTTCTCTGTACTTTCTATATACTTCCGATCAACCCCTTACGAAACGAATCACAAACGAATCACAAATGACACAACAATAGTCCAAATGTGGACGCACAAGAGATTTGTACGCTATCTCCTTTGTTTGTTCATTACAATTTTTCAAGATTGGACCTATGAATCGCAGCCTAGAATTAGCTCTACCTACTAATGAATTAATGTGTAAGTCCCATTTCATGTTCCTTTGTACTGTTACTCCCAAATATTTAATAGAATCAGCCATATCAATAGCTGAATTGTTTAACTCGTATTACTGAACAATTGGATTCTTTTTGTTAGTTATGCTAATTGTCTTACACTTTTTACAATTTAGCGTAAGTTGCCACTCAAAGCACCATGCCAAAATAATATCCAGATCACGCTGAATTTCTAAGCAATCGGCCTAATTTCTTACTTCCCTATAAATAACCGCATCATCAGCAAACAATCTAAAAAGGCTTTTCACTTTGTCTCCGAGATCTTTATAAAAATTAAGAAAAGAAGTGGTCCTATTACACTTCCTTGAGTTACACCCGATGTCACATCTAGATTAGAAGAACTTTCTCCTTCAACGTCAACATACTGCGACCGACCAGTTAGAAAATATATAATATAGAAAAGGAAGACAGCTTTCTAAAATTACTTTGTTAAAAGATATAAACAATGCTGGTGTGTTGTTATGTGAGTGGAGACTATCCCGGCGTATTGATGATATGAAATCTTCACAGCAGTTCAGACGGATAGCGTCGTAAAAAGACAACGTTTCGACAGCAAACTCTGCAGTCTTCATCAGGTCTGCTGCTTCAGATATTGCTACCTGAAAATCACAAACTAGCCTAGGAACAGTGGCATGTTGGTCAAGAAGGTACATATTGAGTGTTATACAACCGAAATGTTTCGGCTTTAAGACCATAAGAACGATAGATCCTGAGCTAAACCTGTTTCCTTTACACTCATAAGCTCTGTGCTGGAGTTGAAGAAAACGACTTTTGTTTCTTGTGCAAAAATTGCAATTAATGTCAATTTTCCCTTTGCCTGTTATTATTTATATGATTTCCAATTTACATAACTTTTTTTCTAAGTAAAGTACATTGTTTTCAAAATTAAGAGCATTTTTAGTCATTCATTTCTTATATTGAAGCCAATTGGCCATTTTGCCCCATCATGTCGGGCAAAGTGGCCATTTGGTTAGTTTTTTCGAAAATTAATTATTTTATCACTGAACTTAATTCAGAAATGACTAAAATATTCTAGTGTGTGCTAGGATCGTTGAAGTATGTAACCACTAATTTTGATGCCTGTCGGTTTACCGTGAGCCAGCTTAAAATATCATCAAACCTTAGCTGAACTAGTACGAGAATGAAGTCATCAAATAATGTTTAATATATTGTTGATATATGAATTTTCTAGTCCCTGTTACTTCAACGCTCTTGGAAAGTAAAGAAGGGCAATATTTAGCTTCTACGATAAGAGGCCTATTTGAGGCGGTAACCAAAATATTGCAGACATCAGATATGACGGACGTTCAGAGTCACATCTGTTCCACTGACTGGCTCAGTCACCTATTTTATTACTTTAATTCCAGTCGAGGAACTTGCTGACAGCCTGTGCTTCTGCTAACAATTCCTGCGACAGTGCCGTTTCGGTTATCTACCTCGCAGGCGGCAACCGACCAAACACTCCATTCGTTTTTATAACGCCTGCCACAAAAAAGAGAAATGTCTCTCGCTTCGCAGGGAACTAGTTATACAAACAGCAGCAAAAGTGAAAATTTTAACTTTCTTGCTTTCAACAGGTCTATACGTGACGCGATTCAATTCAGCTTTAAAAAAAAAAAAAAAAAAAAAAAAAAAAAACGATTTTTTTAATTATGTTAATCACTGCTATTATTGAAAGTAATAAATTGATCACTGCTGAGAATATTAAAAAAGATGCTAGTCAGATGATCATTTCTAACTTTTCCATTGATTAAGTATAGTTAATGGCAGTTTCCTTTGGACACCATTAGTCATATAATTATCTCACAATTCCTTTAACTAGAAGTTTTATTGGAAAGGTAGAGCTGGTTATATATTTGAATTTACTGTATATTGCTAGATTGCTGCAGGCACTTTAAATCTCCTGTTTACATCGTAAGATAAAGTTGTAGTCATTTTCATGAAAGCAGAATTATAGGGACCCACAGAAAAATGATGGATTAAAAATACAAGGAGCTTCTCAGAGGTAACCTCTTTTGCTGACCTCAGAGTTAGAGGAAAGGTGAACTACACTCTTCCACTAGCCTTAGCCTCCATGGACAGAGTCGAACACTTTTCATAACAGGCTGGTCAGGTCTATGGGAAACATTCAATAGTTTAACGCTCGATGAAAAAAATCTTTTGTTCCTCTGGATTTTAGCTCCTACGTACAAGTCGTTAACAATCGCTCCACCAATGGGGTATGCACTTTGTTTAATAAAGGTTTGTGCGAAATCGATATGTGGCATTGTATTTTGTGACGTCAAATACTGTGATCACTGAAGGGGCCGTAGTTGGTTTGCTGTTAATTTTTTTTATCTGCTTAACGTCTCTTAACAGCGATGTCTTTAGAGACGGGAAAGGATGGGGGACAAGGAATGGGAAGGAATTCGTCCATAGCCTATTGAAGGAAACATCCCTGCATTTGCCTGGAGTGATTTGGGAAACTATGGAAAACCCAAATCTGGATGCCTGGACGGGGATTCGAAGCTGTTAATTACAATCCCTACGAAAAACAAAGTTCGTGTATAAGCAAGAAACGAATAAATATAATAGAATTATTTCGCGATTTTGATTTTTAAATAGTAGGAAATGGCTGTAAATAAATTGAATAAGCTATATATAATTGTTAAATATATTAACTAAACAACATTAATTGGGAACATTAGGTCCGACATCATATTTAAAATATAATTTAGAAAGTTTGCAATGTTTAATATTTTACCTATGCTACGTTAAATGCTTGTAAAATTGTTTCTGTTTGATTTTATTTACTTATAAGAAGATCTTAATTGTTTCTAAGTGATTCATATAGTTTACCACATTGTTTGACATTCGATCAATTTCTGTTGATGACTTTGTTCGTGACAGTAACTTTCGATGCTTGTACATAAAGTTACGCTTATCGCAGCTGAGCAACCTGCTCTTGTTCGGAATAATACTAACAGAGTAGTTGTCAGTTTGTACCTCAATATTCTACGGGTGAAGTGTGACGTATTTCACTAATGTACTTTCCTGGTGAAATAAATTTGCAGTTAAAACTTAACGCTATCTTCGTAATTTAAAAGCTATCTACCATATTTTTGGAAGTTTTACGTAGTCTAGCCACAGACTAACCAACAATTCTTCAAATATTTATAAGTCCAAAGCGTAATTGCTACAATATACATAATAACTACGGTAGTGGAGATCACAACTGGGTCAGTGAAATCCATTAGATCACCTGGTTCCCAAATGAATATTTCTACACGACAAACAGAATTTGATGCCACGTTGTAGACATTTTGAATAAAAATTCTGGTAAACTTTCAATCCAAATGAAAGATATTGTGAAGGGCTTCTCACAGGATACCTATAACGCAGTTATATCATTCAAAATACCCGAGAACTGTAGCAGGCAGTAAGGACACGGTATCGAATAAAAGTATCCATACTATTATCATGAGTAGTATCGGTAAAAGAAGTATCGTACTCACTGAACCATTGGAAAAAAGTATCGATACCTTCGAGGTATCGAAATAATAGTATCGACATCATGATATTTTTCATATCAAACATTGGCATTGACACATTTTTTAAAATTCTAATCTTAATAACAAGCAACTGAGCGTTAATTTCAAATGTTAGATCTGTTTCAATTTTTGTAGCTGAATCGACCAATATTTTTGGGATGATGAAATTTTGAGGAATAAGTCTTGTTTTTACTGTAGTCCTAAAATGTGAGTGAATGTATTATAAATCAACATGGTTAAATTTAATGAGACTCAATTTTTATTTTAGTTATAAATCAAATCAACAGCTAAATGCCATGACTTACAAAACTGTGACAGTAAGTAACTGAAATATATACTAATCTTACACTTCCTACTCTTCACCCAGACAGTCAATTAAAAGTTTATTGTCTTTGCCATTGTACTATCTACCTTCGAAAATCGGTTGTTGTGACTGTCAGGTATTCACGGGCTTATTTATACAAGTAAGGGATTACTACTTTCATATCTTTCCATTGCTCCAAAGGGTCAGGCGACAATGGTGACAAAGTAGCCTGTTCAGAGGAGCCTAAAGTTCGACTTTTGCTTTTGTTTTGTATGTACTATCACTTACTGAACTTTCATTTACACGTATTATTATAAACTATAATTATGATAATTAATTAAATAAATAAAACAGAAAAAATATTAAAGAATGAACCAGCCACCAAAATTTTCAATAAACATAAAGGTATCATAAATATGTTAAACATAATATGTATTAACATAAAGAATTTTAAAAAATCATTACCATATGACCGAATTATAGAAACCAAAATAGATAACCCTAATGCCCCCTCGTATACTGAAAACAAAAAAAAAATAACTATGAAAAAAAGCTGCAGCCCGTAATTAATCAGCAAAAATAGATATAATAACATATAATGAAATAACAATATATTCCAAACTTAATAGAATTAACGGATAGATAATTTGCGGTTGCTATTACAACACCGCAAGTCAAAGCTTCACACACGCTCTAAAGAAACTAAGCTAGCAGAACCGTCGATAACTAGAGATAATGTAACCTACCATCTAAGTCTTAGAGTCAATAGTTCGAAAATCCTTTCCCTTAAAAAAAAGGGATCTGGTAAACAAGTTCTCCTATCATTCTCAAGTCAAGTTCTAAACACGACAACGATACCAACATAAAAGGTATCTCGATTCTCGTCTCCAGATGACCTATCTTTGTCTATGCGGCCATACATCATACAGCCATTTCTGTTGTAATCATATTTTTCATTTTCGTCCTATATGAGTAAAAGTATCATATGAAAAGTATCGGTATGAAAAGAAAAGTACTCGATATCATGAAGTATCGATACTTTCTCCGTGTCCCTAGCTGGGAGCAGACTGTTGTCCTGCTCTGTGGGGCACAGTACTGTCGCCCGGTGCAGTCTGCAGACACAGGCGGCATTCTCGTCTAATGCACCCCGGAGAGGACGTGCGGACTCCTAGTTAGGAACCGGCGCACTGAGCCTCTCCAGTTGAGCTCTGCAGGTGAAGAAGGCTCAACGAGGTCCGGAGAGGCGCAGGCGGATAGACGGTATCGACTGCAGCGCAGTCACCTGTGCCCACTACCCAACTGAAAAATCAGACGGAACCAGCTAAACCACAGGTTCTCAGGACATCCGTCCCCTTAAAAAACATACGTACCACCCTCGTTACAGGAAAAAAAAACCACACACACACACACACACAGTCTTCCTTTATTGTAATAAATAGTAGTCCTCCAACTATTTTGGTTCGCAATCCACTTCTTGAAACAGTGATTTGATGTCATGAAAGAAGAACCGTCTCATTTCTATCAATTGTTTGTTTGTTTACTGTATTAGGTACGTGACAAAAGTCGACGCAAGTGAAGGAGTTTATTAATGTCTCTGTGATATGTGCTGCTCCTTAGCTATGAACTGTCTCTTACGCACGACATTCACAGTTATTACGTTTGCCCTTTAAGGAGCAAATTAAAAAAAAAGAATCGTTCTTAATTTATAATGCAGCCTGAATGGAGACCTTAATCTTTTAAATGAGACCTCATTTATCTATTTCAATTAAGTGTCAAGGGAGATAAATGGATCGTAACAAAAAAAAAAAAAAAAAAAAAAAAAAAAAACACGTTATGGATATAATGATACTTTGGCCTTTAGGGGTCGAATTCCTTTCTTAAGATACGATGTAACCAAAGCAGAGAACTTCGTTTATCAATTTCGGTTAGGTATCCAGAGAAATAAATGGCTCGTGACACAAAAATCCTCATGTTAGAAATACTGACATTTTAGCTCTTTAAAGGTCAGATCTGAAAGAAAAAAAAAAATTACTTTCTTAAAATATGATATGATTGTAAAGGATTTTGGCTAATTGTCATCTGATTTCGCAGCAACTTCTGGAGTACCTCAGGGTTCACACCTGGGACCATTGCTGTTCAACATTTTCATAAATGATTTAGTTAGTATTTTTCCCAGTTGCCTTTTCTTTGCAGATGGCATTAAGATTTTCAAGAAAATCGTGACTCGAGACGACTGCTTAGATTTTCAGAATTGCTTAAAAGCTAATGTGAAATGGTGTCAACAAAACAGTATGAAACTTAATGTTAATAAATGATCCTGCATTACTTTTCACCACACTAAATCTGCATTACATTTTGAATATGAAATGGAAAATCAGCTACTGAGTCGCTGCACAACTGTAAGAGACCTAGGAGTTCTTCTGACGTACAATCTCAGTCAGGAAGAACATGTGCACAACATATGTGCCAAGGCCTCCAAGTGTCTGGGCTTACTGGCACGCACTTCCAGATTTATTAATAATATCCAGACACTCAGGCTCTTATACTGTGTCCATGTCAGACCTATACTTGAGTATTGCAGCGATGTATGGTCGCATCATCAGATCACACTAACTCATCAGATTCAGAATCTTCAAAATAACTTCATAAGCCTTATAGATTGTCGCATGGGCTTTCATTACAAAGACGTTCCGTTGGATGCTGTTGGAACCAACCTTGGCCTCCATCCTTTGGAGTTGAGATGGAATGTTCATGGTGTCCTATTTCTGCATAAAGTAATCTCAGGTGTTATAGACTGCCCTGAAATTCTCAGATATTATTTTCGTCGACCGTCTGGTACACGATTGAGAGAGCTATTTGGTCGTAGACATCTGCGCAAAAACTATGAGGCTAGCAGTGCCTTAGAACGGATACAGAGGCTAGGTAACAGAATACCTCCAGAACTTGATTTTTTCATTGACAGTGTTGCTGTTTTCAAGCGTGTACTCATACGTGAGTGGAGTCAGCAATGATGGACTTAGTACAGTCACTGTCTCTTATACCCTGTAATAATTTTATTTTTCTGTAGTTGTATGTTGAGTCTTATTATTAGTTTTTGAATATTTAATAATTTTTCTCTTTGTGTAATTATTTTTCTAGTTTTAGTAATATTATACTATACTTGCTATTTTTGTCATCTTCTTGTTTTCACTATAACTAATTGTTCACAAATAGTGATAATTGGGTTACTAAGTAGCTATCATAAGATATATTAATGTAAAATGGTTTTTCCGTTGGAATAAATAAATAAAAATGATCAAAGCGGATACCTTAATCTTTAAAATTATTCATCATTTATCGATTTCGGTTAGGTTTGAAGGGAGATAATGGCTTGTGACAAAAAACACAATATAGATTAACAGTTATTTAATTATGGAGGTAGTTAAACCAGCGGCGATCTCCGTTGCTTGGCCACGGCGCACACCCATTGTTTTTAGAGTGTGGGGCATTGTTGGTAAAGTATATTGATGTCTTCAATTCTGAAATGTTCTTATTCACCGATTTTCAAATGGAGTCATTATATTTGAGCGATAGTTCAGAATAAGCAATAAACTTACAAAAAGAAATGAGATCCCAGAAAAACAATTCGTGTAAAAATATGCCAAATTTCATGCTTGTGTAGTGAAAAAAGTTATTAGATCTTCTTCTGAGCCAATTCTAGGCTTTACAGTGTGTATTCACTCCACTTTGTGAAACAGAATGTTTTCTCTCGGTGTTTTAGATTTTATTTAGAGTAATGGTAATAATAAAATATATATATATATATATGGTGGCTTGGCCATTGTGCATGCCAGATTTTAGTAAACCTATATAAGTATATTAAATGCATGTCTTTACCAAACTTACAAATACTTTAAAGCCAAGATTTACCTTGCACTTTTTCGAATTTGGCAAGTATATATTATGCCTTCCATTTCAGTAAAAATTATGACATGCAGAATAGCCAAGGTACATAATTTTTTTATTCTAAATAAATTCTATAACACCGAGAGAAATCATTCTGTTCCACAAAGTGAAAACACATTGTAATGCGAAGACTTGGCATAACTTTTTGTCACTACACCAGCACGAGACTTGGCCTGTTTTTACAAGAACTTTTTTTCTGCGATAGATATTTCATCAATGTATTCATTTATGTCCGCGAATGGGCTTAAATGTAAACGACTATTATATACGTTCTTTATAGCCTGGGAGAGGAAATCATTATTGTAGGCCTGAAGTTTTTTTGGTTATACTCCCCATCGACGTCGTCGTCATTAAAGTAGGTACAGGATTGGGTGTGAGGCAATTAGATATTTTGGAGGAATGGAACGTCCTCTAGAATGCTACAGCCCTCGTAACCGCTAATCCAACAGGCTCGGTAGGCCTGAAGTGTAAATACCTTGGCATAACATTTGATGACAAACACAAGTGGGCAAGACACATATGTCTGGGTTGTTTTTTGCATCATTTTTGCACTAGAGGTCATTTTTCTGTATCTTTATTTTCCATTAGAACTACACTCCGACATCCATCAGCCTGTATTTGTTTACTTTAGAATGTGTAGCGCTGGGCAAAAGTGTTTTGTTTTTCGTTTGTCTTACGTTTTTATTTGGTAGGAGCGCGCTTTTGGATAGATGTTTCTGATTAGCTTGATATGTTTTACATGTTTGATTGTTAGCTATATCTTTTTGTGGTTGGGGGTTGTATTTCTTGTTTTCTTTTGAGTAATAGCAAAAAATTTGAAAACAGAATTACTCTGCACCTCGTTCCACTAATTGGACGTTGAACTGTGTTGTGTTGATGTTGAATTGTATGCAACGTATCGCCCAAACCATGGTAAACCCAAATCTGGGTGCCCGGACGAGGATTCGAACCGGCGTGCTCCCGAATAAGAGGCCAGAGCGTTAACCACTCACCCACCACGCTCGGTCATTTTTATTTTTTTTTTTTTGAAACAATTACATTCAGAGTAATTCTGTACAACAATTTTGAAAACAATTAAATGTTATACAAAATTACTCTGAATATAATGTCCAATTTCATTAACAAGATTCTACTAGATTACCGAGCTTGGTGGTGTAATGGTTAGCGTTCTGGCCTCACATTCGGGAGGACGGCGGTTCGAATCCCCGTGCGGGCATCCAAATTTGGGTTTTCCATGGTTTCCCAAATCACTCCAGGCAAATGCCGGGATGCTTCCTTCAAAAGGCCATGGCCGAATTCCTTCCCATTAATTGCCGCCCCCCCCTCCTTTCCCGTCGCTAAAGACCTCGCTGTTAGAGATACGTTAAGCAGATAAAAACAGAAAAAAAATTCTACTAGATTGTTTCATTTATCGATGTACTTAATATACAATTAATTATTTGGTTATATAAGCACTGTGTAGTTAAAATCTTAGTTTTTTGATGCGTGTGTTGAATTTATTTCGCTATTTAAGTGTTTATAATATAAGTATAATGAGGAAATGTGATAAACCCCTAGGGAAGAAAGCATCCAATGTTCTTTGACGTATTCATAGTTTACAGAGATGTCCGAAAATATTAGACGATATTTGCATAATGCTGTTATTTAGATATGTATTGTCATGCCTAATGTTTAATTTTTTGGTATTTTCCACAACGCTGCCCATTGCATTAGTTGATAAAGAGAGAAAGTAAGTATTTAAAATGCGGGTGCCTTCATATGGTGGAATCTATTATATCATGGCTCGAGCGGGATTCATATTGAATGGTGTGGGGATGGGAAAGTGAATTCTGTAATTAACTTTGGAGCCCTTTGTAGCTGGCGACTCTTCAGAGTTTCCGGGAAGGAAGTTCCCGATTGCCTTTCCCGGGCCAAAAATAGCGTACAAGAGGCCCCGGAGCTTTGTGCTCTATTCGAGCGATTTTCAGGATCCAATATTAGCCTGAGCAGCAAAGCCTGTTTGCTTAAGGAGTCGGTCCTTGCATTTAGCAACTGCAGAGCTTTTTGCGGCAGTCGCTGTTTAGAGATTACTAGACAGTTCACAACAAAGTGTAACTAAGTTGGAATTTTATCGATAGTTGGCTGACACAGTGGTATATTTTTTTTGTTTTTTTTGTTTATGGCTTTACAAGTTTACACCTCGTCGACGTCGAGGTCATTAGAGGCGGAATGGGACTGGGGACAAGGAATAGGAAGGAATTCGGCCATGGCCTTTTGAAGTAAGCTTCCCGGCATTCTCCTGGAGTGATTTGGGGAAACCACGGAAAACAATGGTATTAATCACATACAGAAACACGTAAGAACTAAAGCCAAGATTTTCTCTCCGCTGTTACCACTAGCTGACAGTCTGATAGCTCCTCCGAGATTATAGAATGGAAGAAAAAAAAGAAAGATACATCCACAGATTGAACTTTCAAAATAGCGTCATGTCATATTGTTTACTTTCCGTTGTATTAAAAGATTCTATTATCTTAATGCAGCTCGTTGTAGTAGCGATGTTAACACTGGTGTTCATGTTGATCCTTGCGGTTAGGCTTGCCATAAAGCTTGTGCAGTAATATCGCTGATGAAACTCAGCAAATGCCACACCATAGCCTGCTGGTAGCTGTTACTGTATTTAATAATAAAAAAAATTCAGAAATTAATCTCAAACATAATTATAATAACTAAATTTAAAAAATTGAATCTAGCACAGTAACCGCCTGGGCATCTCGGCTTGCAGATAACGTTATTGCAACAGCCAATGACAAAATATCTAGAGCGACAATGATAACAGCTATTGCCTACCTTGACTTTCCAAACACAGTTCCCTCATTGTAAATAAATACTGATAAAGTCATTACACAAATATCTAAAATGTTATAAAAACTTCGAGATTGAATTCCCGAAGACGAATCTGAAGGTTTCGTGACAGGCTGAAACAAGAACGATGAAAATTCCAACACAACACTCTCACCTGTGAGAACTTCGCAGCTGAGTAATCTCTGACAGAGGTGTCGGTGTCTCCCTGGAAGGTCTCAGAACGCAGAGGTGTTATAATTAAACGCACGTCAGTAGACACTCTGCTACGTTCTGAGCAGCTGGAGAGTTCAAGAGAGGATGCAGCGTTTGAATTCTAATCATCATTTTCGACTATTCCTGCTATAGGAACTGTTTCATATTAAGGGGATAGGGAATCGCCTATCTCCGCAATGTTAAACTATGCCTACCATAGGGAACATTTTCTCACAAACTGCTGGAGCTACGAAAACAAAATTTTTACTGTATGTGCATCGACATGTTGTAACAATACTGAAACAACAGTTTTTTTTTGTCAAAGTATTTACTTACAGAGATATTTCATATTTACCTTATTGTAAATTTTTTCCATTACTTTTCACTAGATTATCGCCTCTAAATGTTTTGTAAATAAAGTAATTAAAAAATCATTGTTTCAGTAAGTAAAATAAACCCATGTGAGTATGTCATCAAAATTTCAGACTTCTGGGTTCACCAGTACCTGAGATAATGCTCCTAGAAGAAGTAACAAGTAAACTTACGGGAAACGGAGAAAGAAGATTAAAATATTTCTGATCCATTGTTAATACCCCCTTCAAATTCTTCATAGTTATCTTCTTTTGACATTCCTTTGCACCTGTCTTGCTTTTTCACCAATGTCTTGATTATATTATGTAATTGGAAAGCTGGATGTCACATGAATATACTGCCAAGAAGTTTATGGTCAGGCATGACAGAAATGTATAACAAAAGCGCAATACCCGATCTCACAAATCTATAAAAATTAAATAGTTATAATTGTAGTAGAGCCTTGTATGATACGTCATTTTAAAGAGGAAACTTGGTGGAATATAATAAGCCAATAAAAGGAAATCGATTTTTTTCACCCAAAATCAACATGGACGACCAATGTCTGAAGCTGAAGAATAATAAATAAATAAAAAACTGTTTTCACAGTAAATTATTTTTGATTGTTATAAAGTTGGCAAAATTTAATATAAATTCAGATATTATTACATGTTTTCGTAGTGCCAAGGTACAGATACTGCTTCCAAATTAAAAAGTGTCGTGAATTTATTTCTTATATCAAAAGTTTCTTTTCGAGCATTAGCAAAGTTTCCTCTCGTTCATTCTGAGATTCACTTGGTATGAAATCTTATCCATCCGTAAATAATTACTAAAATTATGTTATCAACTAATCCTGGAGCAGAATTAAGTTTTCTAAAATAAATTCATATCATTGAGCTAAAACATTAAAAGCATTTTTCAGTCCTCTTCTCGCACGGTAGTCATCACTTTTTTTCCTCTTAATTTGTTTGCGCTTGAAACTCTGGATGCACCCAGAACCGTCTTCTTTTTGATCTTGAAGTATTGCTGGCCTCTTCATCAAGAATCAGTGCGATTGTAATTAACGTTAGCATAGAAAACGGCATTGTTCTTTATGAGCAACTGAAATGAAATGGCATCGTCTACGATTTGATCTGACCTGACATGACCGCTAGTGTGATTGCTACTGGCGAAATCCTGGATCGTGAGCTGAGTTGACCAATAGTGTGAACGGGCCTTCATAATAAGATTTACCTGGGCCACAGATGAACACGGCTGGATTGAGCAGGTGGTTATTATGGAGTGAATAATGAACAGTGAACAGTTGGTTTTTTGAAAGTAGTTGCTAGAACTACCAACGCACTCAAGTCCGATTTAATTACGATAGTACATATATATAATTGTATATTATCAACGTGTTTTTCTTCATTAATGCAGTTTCCATGAAATACCATTTGATTAGTGCATGGTGTTGATATCAGCTCTCAGTATTTTTCCTTACTGGGTGATTATTTTCAGCAAACAGCGTGAGCATCCAGAATCGCCCACGACAGAGTGGCTGAATTTTGCGCTGTCCAGGGTGTGCTGAAAGTATCTCCGGTGTTGTATTGTCTCCCTGTATTTCCGTATTACGCGAATTAACTGATTAGCATCTATTTTTGAAGGAAAACGCAATTAATAAGACAATATGGCTCACGAAATTTCGCAGTCACAACCCTGTATCCCGAAATTACGACATCAGCAACATATACAAAGCTGCGATGAGTGGAAGGTTTATTGGTAGCTCTCTAGTTAAATATTCCTAAGAGATTCTGGGATCATATCTTAATCTAGCTGGTAGGAGGTAAGAACGAAGGTTCTGTCCTACACCGTTGTGTCCATTAGCATGTCCTACCCCTACAGCAAGCGAGAATATCGAGGCAATGTCTTCAATAAATCGCAGAATGTAATCATCACAGGTGTATCTGATGTACAAAGCACCTTAGGCCCTGTTAGATGTAAGGTTCACTAAACACCGTCTACTTCAAACCCACGGAGCACCTAGTACAGCATTAAAAAAGTTAGTAATCACATTAAAGAGAAAACAGTACTGATGTGAAATGTGAACTATACATGCAGGTATTACGATATCATCGAGTTCTTTATCCAAATTCTTCAGGCATTACATTCTATTGTGACGGTTTTGCAGAGAGAATTTTATTAGTCCCTGCTGTTTAAAGAACAGTCCTTCTTCCTCTCTCCCAATGAAACTTCGCTTCTGACACAAGATTATTAGGACAGAGAGTGCATGTGAATGTGTTAAGACCGCGTGAGAACTTCCGCTTTAAGAGAGAGGCCAAGGTTACTCTGCCTGCCGCTGGGTGTCTGCACTCGTAAAATTATACGAGGGCTGTCCTGCGCCTGTCGTGTCTGCCACACAGCGAACAGTCGCGTGTGGCTGTAAAGCCGGCTGCCATTCGCCCGGGGAGGCGGATGTCTGAGGACTTCTTGAAGCAACACTGCACTCCTCATGTTCTACCTTAATCATGCTTCAAAATAGTACGTCGCTAGATTTCACAGCAAGCACATATTCTAGACAGGTAATCAACTCTTCACCACCTCACTGTTGCCGCGAAAGTACTTGTTTCTAATATGCCGTGACTCCAAAACTACAGGGTCCGGCAATAAAACCTCCCGCATTTGACGTAGCCGGTGTGCGGGTTGTAGTGAGGATACTGATGTGGAGTGTGTTTTGTTTTAAAGAGGTGTACCTGCCATTTTCAGTGTGCGCCATGTCGTGGCTTGGTGAGCATCGTGCGTTCGTTGTGAACGAATTTATTCGTAACAGTTGTTCTGAGATTTTCGGAGACGATTCGAACTTGGCCTACATGATAGTGTCCCGGATAGAAAAACTATTCAACTGTGAGTGTCAAACTTTAGAAAGACAGGTTCAGTGCTAAAAAGAAAACCTACAGGCCGTCCTCGGACTGCAACAACGCCGGAGAATTTGGCGCGTGTGAGTGTGTCTATGCAACATTCACCAATCTTTGGGGACCCTTAAAGCCTCTAGTGTACAAACATCGTCCCACCACACTTAAGCACTTAAAGAGGCCATTACCCAAGAATTGGCAGCCATTCCAAGAGAAATGACACGAAAATGTATGGAGAACTTTCGGGATAGACTTTGTCAATGTGTCAACAATGGAGGACGTCATTTAGCAGATATAATTTTTAAAATCAAATAATTAAAAATGGCAAAGTATGTATTTTTCATAAATAAAAATAATTATTCTCTATCATATATAGTTTTTATGTGGCAACATATTACAATGAGGGAGGTTTTATTGCCGGACCCTGTATAATAACAATTTTTCCCCTAAAAAGTCGTAGAACCGCCCTTTTTTTGGTATATGTATCGTCATTTGTGCTTACAGACATTTTCAGCTTATTAAATTAATTGACCTGTTTTCTGTCATGATAGGTTTTTCAAGTTCCCGTGACTTTTTCCTCTGTCGCTCCTTATTTAATTTTCAGAAAACTGCAGAATTTTACGTCATCCGTTTCTTGACCATATGACCAATAATGGATGATACATTTACTTGTTTAAAATTTTTCTTACAATAGAAACAATTAACAACAAACTTCAATTGACTGTCTTATTTGTTTAGGTGCTACTAGGATAAAATATACCTTTCATATTGTGGTGCTATGAGCTTACTCATGTCAATGGTCAGAAAGAAGTAAAACAAATACTTTAAATTTTACTGAAGTTTAATCACAGTAATTTTTCATTAGTACAATATCTTAAAGTTAGGTTTTTTTTTTTTTGCTTCTGGCTTTATTCCTTGACGTCATCGAGACTGGAGGCAATGAACGGGAAGTAATTCGGCCATGGCCTTCTGAAGAGACCGTACCTGCATTCGCTGTTGTGATTTTGGAAAAACCAAATCTGGATGGCCGGACAGCGATTAAAACCCATTTCCTCCCAAATGGGAGATCAAAGCAATAACTACATCCGTCCAATATCTTTGTTTTGCACATTTTTTTTTCGTATTAAAACTGTATATAGAACAACATTTGCATTCTGAAGTATTTCAGCAAACTGTGAAAATAATAGGTGATAAAGTATTTTTAAATTAATAAATTTAAAATTATCGCGCCATCAAACAATGAACGGGATACTTCTATTGTAGTTTAAAACTGATGATCTTATTTTGAACTTAATTTAATAACTCGATTGCATATTAAAACCAACGATATCAAGGCAAAATTAAATTTTAAGATGGTAATTTCAGCAAGAGAGAGCTAGTCCTGTGACGATACTCCTCTAATATAACTGGGACAGTTAAAATTATCTCAAATATATAATTCTCCTAATAGAATGGTAACGGGTATGTCACGAATCACCCACATAAAATACAAATCTAAGGAAACTGATATTCGTGTAATATAAACAACCACTGCACCACTAAGTAATTATATCTAAGACTTAAAACACAGAAATAAAAGCGTTATACAATAATGTCGCTGGAAAACCGTAGGAATGAGTATTAGCTCGTCTTTCGGATTTGCCTCAAGGCTTGCTTAGCTCCTACTCCCGACTTCCAGAGTGTCCTTTGTTCTCATTAAGAGCCGCAAGTTAAATACTAGTCGTAAAGTTGCCGTTTACGACCAGTGGAGGCACCTCGTTTAGTGCTCCAAGTTCACGCTAAGCAGCCATTGAATTCACCTTTGGTCTTTGCCACCATGTATCTACTCTGTTGTTGATCTACAGAATAAGTCTGCAATTTCCAGATAGTGTGTGGAACGTAATACGCTGGACCCATTTTACACCTCATGCATTTTATTTTGATCTCTAACCGCAAGAGGAAACAAAGAATTTTTAAGCAGTCGCCTGAATCTCATATTCCCTTATTTTGTCGTTGTGTCAGATAAGTTGACGGAAAAAGTTGTAACTGCACAATTCCGATGTCTTTGCATCGTTGTAATGAAATTTCACAGAAATATTTATTACATTAACAGAAAAACATATCCATATGCAAATAAAAATAATTTTTCTTTTTGCTGCCGTCAGTCTTTTGACTGGTTTGATACAATCCTCCATCCCTTTCTATCTTGTGCTAACCTCTTCATCTCTACATACCCCTTACAACCCACTTCCTCAATTATCTGCTTCATATATTCTAATCTCTGTCTTCCTCTACAGTTTTTATCTTCGACTGTTCCCTCTACTAAAAAATTAACCAATCAAGTATGTTTCAAAATGACCTACTAACCTCTCTGTTCCTTCTGTAAGCTTCTTCCACATACTTCTTTCCTCACCGATCATTACCAAAACTCGTTCATTTCGTACTTTATCTGTCCACTTAATTTCCAGCATCCTTTTATAGCACCAAATTTCAAAAGCTTCAGTTTTCTTTCATTCTGGTATTCCTAAAGTCCATGCTTCGCTGCCGTAAATTGCTGTACTCCACTCATAGAGTTGTAAAAATTTCTTTCTAAGTCCTAGATCAACATTTGATACTAAAAGATTTCTCTTTTTCGTGAAGGATCTTTTTGTTAGTGCTATTCTGCTTTTAACATCATTCCTGCTTCGGCCATCGGTTGTAATTTTGCGTTCCAAGTAGCAGAATTCACTTACTTCTCCTATTGCATCCGATCCTATTTTTATATTTAATCTACTGTGATTGGTATCATTTCTGCTGAATTTCATCACTTTTGTCTAGTTTTGATTTATATTCTGTCCAAAATCTTTCTTCAGTATTTTATTCATACCATTCAGTAACTTCTCAATATCCACAGCCTGTCCTGCTAAGACAATGTCATCAGCCAATCGTAGCATACTGTTTTTTTTTTCTCCTTGAACACTTATGCCACATTTAAATTTTTCTTTCACTTCCTTTATTGCTTCGTTCCTCTACTTACAAGTTGAATATTAGCAGGGATAAATTAATATAAACAGAAAATGAAATATTTTATCGCATACTCCACGTAATTTTATATATTTTAAAAGGTTGTTGTTGTTAGGTCTTTAGAGCGCTTGTTTTCAAGGTATTCAAAAGTACACGCAGTTTTATTTGCAGACTGTAACAGCCCTCAAACCTAAACTTTAACTAGAATTGTATTTTATGAAGCATTTCTACCAAGCTAGAGTGTGATTGAAAATGGTTTTGTATATTTGTCTTCTATTTTATTGTAAATCAGTGTAAATGGATTTTTTTTGTAAAAAGAAATTGTGTAAATACCATTTAATATGTTTACGAACAGAACTATGCCAGAGAATAGCTTAAATGTTTGTAATTGTAAGTATTAAGGTGAGCTACGACGATTAAAAGGACTTTTTACTACAGTTAAAATGATTTACGTGGATAATTTTGTTTAAGTATCTTTAATTTTCATTTCCAAGCATTTTGTAATGATTGTAAATGATAATGTATTAATTCTGATTGTTTTTAATATGTTTTCAATTGTTTAAGTATTGTTAACGTTCGAGAAATATCTGTCGGAACCCTTTGTAGTGTTCTAGAACTTTCGATAGAACTAATATAATGCTATCAGCAGACACTAAGAGAGAGTTTTTTACAGAGAGTTTTACACTCTGTTTATGTCGGCCACGAACAGTTTTAGTAGTATTGTCTTTGGAAGAATTATCGACTGCAATCGTTGGAGTGTTGTGTTTGTAAGTGAACTGTAATTAGAAGTCCGATTGTTTAATAGCAATAAAACAAGCTAAAATTTGAAACTGGATCGAGGACTAGTTATTTATTATATGTAATTAAAACCACGAGCAATTTAATAAGACATTTTTTGTTTATTTACCATATGAGCTCCCAAATGTGCGCTCCTCTCTAACTTTTGTACCATACGACCGAAAAAAATCTGAAGAAAGGACTTTTCACTGAGATGTATTAAACAGTTTTTCAGACATTTTCACATCATAATATCAGCAATACACTCATTTTTTGGTCCATGTGTGAAAATTATAACATAATTACACAAATGCAGCGAAACTACTATCAATACAATCTAAAAAGTAGGTTATTTTATTTATTTGTCGTATGGCAAGCAACTAATACAATAATAAATATATACAATGACAAGAACGTTGGTAGCGTCAAAAAGTAGATAAGGTAATCAGTAAGTTGTAAAAATTTGTCATAGATATTTCTTCTTCAGTATAAATTGACATTCATGTTAACTAAACAGCTAGTTAACTAAAATGATTAAAAAATGGAATTCTCTGCAGATTAAATCCCGCGAGTTAACTGAGTCACAACGATAATAACAAATTACTGAACTATGTGTTAACAGTACAGCAATTACAGTTTGTGATGCAAATCAAACAGAAAGTTCACAGACTCTACAAATATTAAATACTACGTACAGGTTGTAATACACGAATATTCAGTATTTGGTCATTAAATTAATGCTGAAGTATTTGAAAATAACATTGTCAGTACCTATTGGCAAAAATATTTTTTGAAAAGTTGTAGAAATGGAGAGGCAGAACTGATCACCCAAGTACTCCTTAAAGAACCGAGAGATCTTTTAAAAAAATCTATTTCAGATTGAAATATGCGGTAAAACGAAAAGAAAATTAGTTTTTCCTAGAAATTTTTTGTTTGGATTCGATGCACAACTGTGCCACTTTTGACCATTTTCTGCTTGAATTTCTCAGTTGATTGAAGTTTATAAGCAATCTAGATGAAACTGGAACATGTATACTTCAAAACAAGGCGGTCTGGTAGCTCAGGAGTTGAGGTGCTCCGAAGGTTTCTCTCTCCGGTTTCTGGTTCAAATCCCGTGGTGAGCAGGAATTTTTAGGAGTTGTGTTTGATTATATGAGCTACACCGAGATCTTCCGTGGTTCTGATTCCATGTTAAATTCTAGGCTCCTAAAGAAAGGGATTACCCTCACTGCCGCTGACACAAAAATTTGGTATGTCTCCTTCGGAAAGATTCGACCAACCTTCGGGTTGTGGATTAAGTTAGATTTTAGTTTTTGAAGTGAAAACTTGCTTAGGGGCGTTGGGCAATTTTTGGATGGGTAAGATCTTATGAGTTGACGTCACCAACATGCTGATGTTAATAGTATGTCTGTAGCGGCCTGGTGGCTCAGTGATTAAGGTGTCTGAATGGGGAACAAAAGGCCCCCAGTTCACATCCCTGTGTCGGCAGGCATGTTTCATAGACGTTTAACCAGAATTTCACGGCTGGCACAACTAGATGGGTAATGTGAAGTACGGCAGAGCGCTTCCGTGGTTCGGCTTCCGCGTTAAAACTGTAGGTCCCTTGTACCGGGTTAGGTTTAAGGCGCTTAAGACAGGGTCGGAAAGCGCAGCCAACAGAAACCCTGTCACTAGGTCATTACGTCCACACGGAATTATTATTATTTTGTATATCCGTAGCTATAAGTATGATATTTATAGCTTTAAGTTTTCACTTCTGTTATCAGTCACTTGTATTAAGATGAGAATCTAACCCGTTTTTCAGGTGATGGCCCCTTACTTTACAGTTAAAGTGAATTGCGTTTGTGAATTATAATAACTGCAGACATTCAGACTGGAATACATGTATTTTAATTCTCGAAAGAGCACTGTATGACAGCAGCGTCTTTAAAAATATCTGTAGGGTGATTTGATTGTGCCAGCCAACAGATTCGTGCGAATAGTCAGCAGCATCTCGTTTACCTCAATCAATGGAGCAGCCGCTTCTAAATTAACTGCACGTCCAATCAACGACGAGCCGCACACGACGTAATCTCGTTCCCGAGGCGCCAAGGACAGCTTGACGGCGAAGGAAAATGCGCTGAAATCGCTACCACACCCTATCTGAAAGAAAACTGCTAGCGACTTCCAAACAGTCTACAACTCACAAAGCTTCGCGCTTAACTGTCCCTGTAGTTTTAAATTATTCGCCACTTTTTCTTCAGTAATTGTAACAATAATTTGATGTTATTGCGATGGTGCGCAAGCTCTGGTGACAATATCCCTATACACTCATCTTTCTCCTTTCCTCTTCCCACCTAATTTTGCCCTCTACAAATTTTAACTTTAAATTCTTTCAGTGTTTTTGGTAGATTGTTCATAATTTTTCTTGGTAATTTACTCCAATCGCTTACACCCTTTCCTACAAAAGAA
The DNA here is from genome assembly GCA_031002005.1 of Vandiemenella viatica. Taxonomy (NCBI): domain Eukaryota; kingdom Metazoa; phylum Arthropoda; class Insecta; order Orthoptera; family Morabidae; genus Vandiemenella; species Vandiemenella viatica. The sequence continues at coordinate 114,837,347 of CM061914.1, read as the reverse complement.
AATTTTCCCACACCCTTATGCCTGAAATCAAGGGCCAGCTTGTGGTTATGGTCATCTCTACCTTTCCCCTTAATTCTACCATCAATATCTTTCCATGCCTCATCACCAATATACGCCTTGTACACTCCCATGACTCTCTTCACTCTCCTTCTACTTCAACGAATCCCACCCCAGCTCCTTTATCATATGAGTTACCGATTGTGTTCTGCACTAATTTGCAAAGACAAATCCAGCAGCCCTTCTCTGTATCCCCTCAAACTCCTGTATTTCATGACCAATATGTTGGTCCCATACTAAACTACCATATTCAAGCACTGGTCTAACCAGCAATTTGTAACCTAATTCCCTTAATTCTCTAGTACATCCTCTCAACACTTTTTCCGACAAGTGAAGGATTTTGAAACCTTTTCCTATCACCTGTTCAATGTGTCCTGCTTAGTTAAATTTGTTATCAAATGTTATAGCAAGGTATTTACTCTTACATTTAGAGTCTTCAACAAGGAATTTCTTCCTCACTTTATAATCATAATCAACCTTTAGCTTTTTGTCTATTTTTCCTCGGCCTTACCCGTGAGGAACTTGATGTGCGTATCAATGCGTTTGTATTTCGTTTCTCTTCTAGTAGCAGGCATAAAATGTATATGGTTGTAACCTTACATTCCATAATTTCATTACGTTTATTCGAGTATCCATCATTGTTGTAATGGTTGGGTTAATGTTTCATGTATAATTTAACGTACTATACTTCATAAACCCAACTTAATTGGCTGCGGCACTGTGATGATGGCCGGAGCTGACACGGGGTTAGTTCATAACCTTATCACCTTTTTCGGTGGCGATGAAATTCCTGGTGTTTGAAAACTTTTTATGTTGAGTACTACTTTATACTTTTCCAATTCCCTTTTATTCTATTGATGATCGCTACTCGGATCTCAGCTTTGATCATTTGAACTATGTATCTCAATACGTTTACCTCTTGAACTGTATTTTATGTTAAGTCTGTACTATTGTGCGCTACCTTTATCACACTCATTAAGGGTTTCCAACAGGAAGGATTACTTTTTTTGCATCATTTTTTACACAAGACGGATCTCAACGACAACCACAGGTACAAGGGTGTAGGAAGATTTTCTTTTTTAGGTAAGGGTGTCAGGAATTGGAATAAGTTACCAAGAGAAATGATGAATAATTTACCAAGAAAGTTGAAAGAGTTAAAAGTTGAAATTTGTAGAGGGCAAAAGTAGGTGTGTGTAGGAAAGGGGAAGATGGTTGTGTAGGGAAATTGCCACCAGAGCATGCGTTCCATTGCAATTATAGTCATATTAAATCATTCGGTTATAACTTAATATCACCGTCGGGATGAGTAGCCAGATTTCAGAAAGACAATAAAGTTTTGGTCAAATCATGCAACCGGGTAATGAAGGCATGAATCAGTCCCGTGATCCCTTACTATACTGGAATGGGGATTTAAGTAAAAACTGTTTACATCATACAATCATTGTAAAAAAAACTTCCAGTACTTGTCAGAGTAACTTAGAATTATCCAGCCGCCATCGCTATAGTCTTCTGAAGCAGCACCTTAATGCGGTCGCTGGACAGAGGTGAAAGAAGACTGCTAATTAGATGTGTCGTAAATAATTGTGTTTTGTACTAACTATTAGCATTAAAGAATGTAGTTTTCTTTTCTGAGCCCAACGCTTGTGTTGGCGAGCGAGACGAGTCCTCGCTGCAAGGACAAGACACATTAGCAGTTTGCTCTGAGAAACCAGCGCCACCGTAAGCACACGCTGGAGCATGCAGAGCCCATTCAAACACCAACTGACAATCACGTGAATGTCTGGCCAATGACAGGCGTCATTACTCCGCCCCTAGATCTCAAGGAAGCGAATTCAAACACAGTAGGCTCAGTTGAATTTTTGGAGAGTATTTCAATAATCGCATTAAGCAAATTGTATCACTGTTCCTCCCACCGCTGCGCTCCGAAATGCAACTACTACGATTTCAGACCAAATTATCTACTATTTTCCACTATCGGAGTACCTTTGAAAATGTGTAGCATTGTTCTATAGCTTGGAAGTGTATCGAAGCTGTAGTCTATGTTTATCTACAATAAATCCAACTTAACTACATCTCTTTCCACTAATTCCAAAGTATTTACTCACGTAAACGTAGTTATTTCTAAGCGTATATTTTCCTAACCAAATGTTAGAGATGCCGACTGGAATTCCTGCAGGAAAAGCGGGGCCTACAGTAAGCGAGCTAGGCGGACCCACATTGGGGTTAAGTTGTGCCACCTTGTTCGGTGAACCAAACGACAGGTGGAAATACTTCTACATCTACATCCATTCTCTGCAATTCACAAACATTGTGGGTGGCAGAGGGTGCTAAACACCAATATTCATTCAGCGCATTCCAGTCCCGAATAGCGCGAGGAAAGAAATAATGCATAAAAGCATCAGTACGGCATTTTATTTCTCGAATCTTATCCTTCCTGTCATTGCGACCCAAATAGGTTGGTGGAAGAAGTATCTCACTGCACTCATAGATCATATAATTTAGCATATTCTCCAATACATTCAAACGCAAATGACGTCGTCTGTATCCCAAACGATCACAGCACAATCTATGTATCAATTCTGTGACGCTATCATAAGGGCTGTAGCAACCAGTCACGCACGAATCTAGCGGCTCCCCTCTGTACTCTCTCCACTGAGTCAATGAGGCCCTTGCGATACGGATCCCAAACTCCACAACAGTAATCCAGATGCGGACGCACTAGTGTTTTATGCGCTATTTCCTTTGTAGGAGCATTACAATTTCTCAGAATACAACCTATGAATCTTAATTTGCTTTGCCTACGATGGAAGTTAGGTGCAAGTCCCATTTCATGTTGCTTTGTACTATAACCCCCAGATACTTGAGGGAATCAATCGTGTCAACAACTGAATTGTTTACTTTATACTCGTGAGAAAACTGATACTTGATTGGATATGTAGTTAGCTACCATTCGCGTTTAGTTTGACATTTAATGTGAAACCAGTCCTTTCAATTAATCAATTTCAACTGGCTCAAATCTTCGCAACATCACACAGTACGGGAGTGTGTTGTCTGTGGTTATTTGTACCATTTGTATGTCTGCACTTTACTCCTTACCTGAGGCGTATTATAATTCTAGTAATGTGTATCTAATTTTTACACACCAAGTCTGTTAGTTTCCACCTGAATTTTCTTTGAAGTTCCCGACGAATGGATGAAAAATAAAAATACTTATCTAATTTTAATTATAATCTGTTCAGTTAACAGAGTCGGTTCAAGGTCCTTCTGATCTATCCCCTACATGCGAAGAGGAAATTTGTCACTCCCCTACCTGGGCACAACGATCAGCTCAGAGAAAGAGGGAGGAAGGGAGGGGGAACAACGAGAACATGATCTTGGGCCGCCAGTTCGGAGTGAAAAGGGTATAGCGGAGACGCAGGTATGTTTTGTCGATAAATCAAATAAACTTGGTAACATGATCTGTAGTGAGGATGTTAAGAGACAGCCGAGATCTGTCTGCAGTGACTCAGGGGGCAATCTGATGGCACAAGGCGACAGGCGTTTACTGAGGGCAGCTCCTTCTCTGAAACCTTATTCCGCGCTAATGGCAAGTGACGCCCTTCTCTGCACTGATCGTATCGCTACGGGCTACGCCTTAATCAATACTTCATTTTACTAAATACCCCTCTAACCTCAGCAGAGTCGCCTTTCGTTCCACACAGTTCCGCATTTAGAAAGTTTCGGTCATTGTGCTCCAAATCTGAACATTGTATACGTTTCGTTGATCCGAAACCGAACAACGTGTTTAAAATTGTATTCTGAGTAAATAAAATGGAGCTTTAATAAAATACAATATTTTTTCTACCCAAGAGTGTGAGGTAAAGATGTTCACTGCTCGTTAAATACAGAGATAAAAAAAATTTCACTTTAAAATATTGACGTGAGCGGCCGTCAAAGATGTTAATTTTAGACCAAACGGGTCTACAGGGCGATTCCGTGATGACGTTGTAGAAATATTCGTCAGTTTTCCTTTTAAAGTTTCAATTTAGAAAAAATCCTTTCTTAAAATATGATGTTACCAAAGAGAAGACCTTAGTCTTTAAAATGATACCTCATTTATCAATTTCGGTTAGGTATGAATGGAAATAATGATTCGTGACAAAAAAAAAAAAACAGCTTTTAGAAATAATAAAAATGTCTCAGTTATTTTATGTCATGTTAATGAGCGTAAATTTAGTGTTATGAACCGTAAGTTTTCGCCTGATTTTCCTTTCAGTTCCTGTCGAAAGGTAATATGGAAACCGAGATCGGACTATTTTCGTTCTCCACATACAGACCTCTGTCAGCCTTTAACCACTATCTTCCAATGACCTCAATTTTTAAACAGGAATCCAAGAAATTTAATTGCAGAGGATATACTGATGTTTAAGATGAAATATGCAAGGTCGTTGGTGCCTAATGTGTTCCTTAATGACATTCTGCTCCAGCTTTTATTACTGGAGCAGCTGACTACGAGCTAAAAGAGCGATATTCGAATCCCGATGATGCGCAGGATTCCAACGGTTGTTCCTCGAAGCTAACCGTCCGTAATGATCCTGTAAACTAAATTGTCGGAGACCAACGCAGTCTGAGCATCTTTATCACTGCAGAAATCATAAAGGATAAAGAACTCTTATCTACTTCATTCTCAACTAAAGGCCACAGAAGACGGAAATAATATTTAGGTGTATTGCAGTTTTTAATCTTTTCGTGTAACATCTGTGTTACTACTTTAATTACTATATTCATATCTATATCTGTGAGATACAGACATAATTTTCACTACAGCCAGAAGCAGCTAAGTTTAGTTCAATAGGGAACTATTGGCCTTTACAATGATTTAAGCATATTGCCAAGATTTTTTTTTTTTCTAACTGAAGCTCAAAAGCTTCATTAGGTGGAAGAACACCAACGTCTTCATGTCTCCTTAGAATTTAATTTCATTTTATTCATTTTTGTCTTTTATTCTATGTCTAGATTTGTAACCCGCCACATGTTTAAGATGCAGCAGTCAACCACTGCTCACTATGTCAACATACTGAAGCAACACTACTGTCCTCTACGTTCTGCCAGAACACTTGATCAATACGCTGGTAGCGTAGGTCTGTCTGTCTGACTGCGTCACAGCGAAAGACAGGCCCCGCGGTATCTATCATCTTTGGCTAACGATATGGATAACGGAGACAATGGAGGCGAAAAGGAAACGAAACGGAGAATAATCTGCACAAATTTTCAATGTGTATCATACGTAATTATTATAGACCATTACTTCTGCAGTAGCTTGTTCAAACAATATTTTTTTTTGTCGGTTTAATTAGAACCGGAGGAGGATGGGGGAGAGGGAAGGGAAGGAACTCAGCCATTGCCTTTTGACGGAACCATTTCGGCAAACCACGGAAAACCGAAATTTGCATAGTCGGACAGGGATATGAACCCGTGTTCCCCCGAATACAAGATCATAGTGTCCCCGCTCACTCACTACGCTGGATTGCCAGTGTAACTATTGTTTGGTTTCTATTTATTTCTGATGGGTTTTTTCTCTAACTAAAGTATCGACAGCAATCCAAAGTTTTCTGGAATATGTTTTTAGTATACGCATGGGTTTGTTTTGAAATTTCACTAGCAAAGGTATAGCACTTCACTTTTTTGTTATATGGGATAGCTGATCACATTTTTCTTCATAAATAAGTCACTTTTAATGTTTTACTATCTAATTTCTCTTTTAGAATGATAGAAAGCAAGTTCCTTATGCTCGTTTTTGCTGTTCAATAGTTATTCCAGTGATTTTTCTTTTTTAAACCTTGGAGTAATTGTTATTCGATTTTTTCCTAGTTTTTTTTATTATGGCTTTACGGCTCGTCGATGTCTAGGTCATTAGAGGCGAGATGGGACTAGGGACAAGGAACAGGAATTAATTCGGCCATGGCCTTTTGAAGGAAGCACCCCGGCATTCGCCTGGAGTGATTTGGGGAAACAATGGAAAACCCAAATCTGGATGCCCAGACGGGGATTCGAACCGATGACCTCCCGAATGCGAGGCCGGAGCGTTAACCGCTCACCCACCACGTTCGGTTTTTTTCCTTGAGACTTTGTGTCTGGTCGATGTCGAGATCATTAGAGGCGGGTAAGGACGAAGAGTTAAGGGATTCTGTCATGGTATTTTGAAGGAACCATTTCTGACTTAGTGATTTGGGGAAACCAGGGTAAACCGATATCCGGATGGCCGGGCGGGGATTCGAACCCACGTCCTCCTGAATACAAGGTCAGAGCGTTACCATTCATCTACCACGCATGGTGTTTGTTATTTGGAGATAATACCTTAATGAGGTCAGAAACATTAGATAATAATAAACTGAACCATTCGGACAAGTATGGTAAAATTGCCATCTGCTACCTCTTCATACCCACGAAATAAGTTTAAGCTGAAAGGGTGTCACTCATTTCCCCTCCATTCGCTACTCCAAGTTCCCACTCACGTTCTGTTACACCTGTCTTGAACATTCCTGGTGCTGCAGGTTAAACAGGCTTGCTGCTTTCCTCTTGGCTCTGAAAACCCCAGAATGTTGGTTTCTATAAAAGAAAAGGTTTGTGCCTTTCTCGCAAGAAAACACAAAGTTATAAGAACCAACACTTCGTTCTGCACGACAGCCAGAAAAAAAGAAAAAGAATAAAACTGGAATACCGCTCGAGGCGGCGGATTCTTTTTAATTTCTTCCACCACTCTTATAAATAGAGGCCAACAGACTTCTGTTCACACTCTTCCAGTTTATTTCTTGTCTCGAAAATACACTCATATGTAACTCTGACATAAACTTTGCACAAGAAACAAACTGGAACAACGTCAATATACTAACATTTTTAAATAGCATATCTTTACTCCTTGAGTGTCTTGGGCCACTCAGTACCCTCAATATTTAGTGAGTAATCTGGTGCACTAAACGCGATCTAAACATTGCTTTCTTACCGAGGTTTCGGAAGTTTGGAATTTGTTGTTCCAAGGCCATACGTTTCGAAAATTAGTTCTTGATCGATATTTAAGGAAATTAGTGATCACTGCAGCATCATTTATAGCAAACGCTAGATGATGTCAACTTAGATGTTAGTAGTAAAAGTCTTCTCAATATTTTGTGGTGCAAAAAATAGTGTTCGCTCATTAAAAATTAAATTTAGTAGTCAGTTATTCTGGACTTTTTTTTAATATGTGTACGGCCGCACGTGACCACTGGCCACCTGTTACATAGGTAGCCAGTGTGGATCATGAGGTGGGGGACATGTTCTGAACCCGAATTTAGAACCGGATTTGTGAAATCCGGAGAGTTTAACTTACTGGTGGAATGCTTGTGTTGTCATCTTTTGTTCTGTATTTTAAGAACAAGATGTGTGCTGGGTAGGTGCACAAGGCTTTGTCTTAGCTTTGGCCATGTGTAAGCCTTGGATATGTCCAGTTATGACTTATAATACCAGGTCGCCACTTACATTTATTTTAACCAAAAGCTAAGGAAAGGTAATAAGTAAATAAGGTTTAAGAGTACGTTGTTGTTGAAATCACTAAATTCTTGAAATCTTACAAAGTCAGTAACTGAATAGGCATCAGAAAACGCCACAGAAGTAAAGTTTGCATGTTCGATTAACCGACTCGAGCCAAACCACACCCCATATTTCACTGTATTACTGATTATTATTAAAAGTACATTTGGAAAAGTTCGTCACACGCTTCTGTTATGGCGCTGGGTTAGCCAGTGACCGACACTTAAGAAATCCCGAGGCCCCATACTAAATACGAAATACTATTTCAAAACTGCATCGTTGTGATCCCTACTGAAACTCTAAAACTTTGCGATGCCTCCATCTCGCCCACACTATAGCACAGTAGAGCTATAAATGAAAACTGACTAGCCGACTGAGTTACCACTCTCATGGTTTCTGGAAGACTGAGCTTACATATTGACGCGCTCACAGTTTCTGGACGACTGAGACCGAGTGAAGGTTCTAGGCGGCTACCTGATCTCTCACGAACCGTGGGAAAGTTCCAAACTTCCGTTTCACATGGGTAGTTTCTGGAAAGCTAATCAGATATCGAATCGCATGTCTGAAGGGTTTCATCATCCAATTTTGAATTTGACAATAAAAATAATTCTATCTCTCTGAAATTTTGTAAATCGCTAGCTCTTATAGCAAATTTCTACTTTGGTTATTATAAAAAATTTCTTTACTTTAATAATTTAGCTGAAAATAAATAATTTAGATACGAACTTTCGAAACACTACTCCAGGCGAATCCTGAAGGCTGATGCAATGCAAAATACTATCTCAACAACTCTAAAAACCTGATTTCTAGCTTGAATTACCATAGAAACTGACTTTAGAAATAAAATACAATCTTATCCAATCTAACTCTCAGTTCTGGGAATAAAATTTTGTCACGTGCTTACAAAACTTAATAGATACCTAACAGTATGATAGGTGTGTTTTTGTTTGTGTAATGTGTAGTTTATTTTATGAGGCGTAGATTGGGATCCATCCCAGGATTCACCAAGTTGACTGCAGGAAACCGCCTAAATATGGTAGTGTAGTATGGGACCCTCATTTTGCGTATCAAATACAGGAGTTGGAGAGGGTGCAAAAAAGGGCTGCTAGATTTGTTTCTGGAAATTATCGCAGAATGCAATCAGTGACGGATATGATAAAGGAGCTGGAATGGGATTCATTGCAAGACAGGAGGAGAATGAGGAGGGTCATGGGAGTGTACAGGGCATATACTGGCGATGAGGCATGGAAAGATATTGCAATAGGTATGAAAAGTAGTGCATGGAAAGGAAAAGATGACCATGACCACAAGCTGGCACTCGATTTCAGGCACAAGGGTGTAGGAAGATTCTCTTTTTTAGGTAAGGGTGTCAGGGATTGGAATGAGTTACCAAGAGAAATGATGAATAATTTACCGAAAACTGTGAAAGAATTTAAAGATAAAATTTGTAGAGGGCAAATGTAGGTAGGTGCAGGATAGGGGGAAGATGGGTGTGTAGGAAAATTGCCACCGGAGCCTGTGCTCCATTGCAATTAAATTAAATAAATAAAATAAATAAAAACCCAAATCAGGGCGACTGGTACGCGTGGTCCTGGTCTCGATCCTGGTACGGTTGAACCTCCCAGATCCAGTGCGATGGCGACATAGCATAGCCACACTGACGGGTATTTGGGTGATTTATTACATCATAAAAATATTTGCAGGTACCACACAATTAAATTTATGGAATAATTTTAAGGACGGATTTTCAGATTTCAGACGATTAAACACGTTATTGATTCTCTGAGTCGCTTTAAAATCCGAAACAAGTCACGTATGCAAACAGTTAGGTTAAAAGCGTTCTCCTTGTTGCGTCTCGCGAAGGTGAAACATCATATTCAGTTTTGAGATTTCGGTGCTAAATATTGATGGGACATATTCGGCATCAATCTCGAGAATAGTCCTCCTCGGAAACTACTAGACAGCGAGTTGAATGACCGTGATAGCATTAATATTTTTATTACTATTATAAATGCGAAGGGAACTACGTTTCTCTGTTACGTTTTCACGACTAAATGGCAAAACCAATCTTGATGAAATTTGAAAAGGAAATGCTATATATCATTAAGAAGGATATAGATTGCTCTTTTTCGGGATAAATAACATTTTTTTAATGAAATTTTAATAACTGACCGAACGGTGACAAACAGACGGACATCGTGCGTAAATCCCTGTAATGTTATATCGGTCATTAGGGCTTCGTTACTTTCGCAGTCTGTTTGTGTATGATCCGTTCATGTACAGAAATGTTTCAAAAAAGGTGATCGAAGTGATCCTGGGAACTATCGTCCCATATCTATAACATCTGTTTGTAGTAGAGTTATGGAGCATATTATATGCTCGAACATTATGAATTTTCTAGATTATAATAATTTGCTTACAACAAATCAACATGGATTTCGGAAGAAAAGGTCATGTGAAACACAGCTGGCCCTATTTACACACGACGTAATGAAAGTTATCGATACAGGTTCACAAGTAGATGCAATTTTTTTAGATTTCCAGAAAGCCTTTGACTCTGTGCCACACAACCGCCTTTTAGCGAAGCTTCGAGCGTACGGTATATCGGATCAGCTTTGTGAATGGATAAAGGATTTTCTAACTGGTCGGTCGCAGTATGTTGTCGTTGAAGGAGAAAGTTCTTCTAATCTAGATGTTACATCGGGTGTACCTCAAGGAAGTGTAATAGGACCACTTCTTTTCTTAATTTTTATAAACGATCTCGGAGACAAAGTGAAAAGCCTTTTAGATTGTTTGCTGATGATGCGGTTATTTATAGGGAAGTAAGAACTTTGGCCGATTGCTTAGAAATTCAGCGCGATCTGGATGTTATTTTGGCTTGGTGCGCTGAGTGGCAACTTACTCTAAACTGTAAAAAGTGCAAGACAATGAGCATAACTAACAAAAAGAATCCGATTGTTCAGAAATACGAGTTAAACAATACAGTTATTGATATGGTCGATTCTATTAAATATTTGGGAGTAACAGTACAAAGGAACATGAAATGGGACATACACATTAATTCTTTAGTAGGTAGAGCTAATTCTAGGCTGCGATTCATAGGTAGAATCTTGAAAAATTGTAATGAACAAACAAAGGACATAGCGTACAAATCTCTTGTGCGTCCACATTTGGATTATTGTTGTGCCATTTGGGACCCGTTTCGTAAGGGATTGATCGAAAGTATAGAGAAAGTACAGAGAAGAGCCGCTCGATTCGTGACCGCTTGCTACAGTCCTTATGAAAGCGTCACAGAACTGATTAGTAGATTAGGTTGGGAGTCTCTGGTAGATAGACGACATACGTTTCGTTTAAACTTATTGGAAAACATGCGTACTCCAACTTTCACTCATGAGTGTAGTGAAATACTTCTTCCACCAACCTATTTGAGTCGGAAGGACAGGAAAGATAAAATTAGAGAAATAAGGTGCCGGACTGATTCTTATATGAATTCTTTTTTCCCTCGTACCATTAGGGATTGGAATGCACAGCAAAGAGATTAGCTTTGGTGCTGAGCACCCTCTGCCACCCACAATTTTGTGAATTGCAGAGTATATATGTAGATGTAGAAATAATTCATAATGTAGTATAGACGTGATTCACGCTGCACTAATCTATGGTCTCGTGTTTGTATATACCTAGTGCACCGTATTCCAACCCCAATAGGCTTGAGGCCTTAGCAAAGGACAGTAAACCAAAAACGTTGTGTACGAAACGGTATTGCCGTAAAATATCCCCAGAAAGTGACAATTTTAAGCCACAAACAAAAGTCTGCCGGAGGAACTGTGGTCTCACACAGTTAACCCAGCCTCTTTTTAAACATAATGCAAATTTGTTCTCGTGATGAGACAGGTTCAATGGTAGAATGGTATGGTCATAGCTTCACCGTCATATTATCCCTACTCCGTGCTTTTTGTAAGACCTTTTTCATAATTTACAGCTTTATATATCAAATTCAAGCAATAAAATTCTTAGTTCAGAGATACGAAGTCATGCGTAACAACTGTTTCATGTGTTAACAGTTGTTTCAATCAGTCGACCAATATCTCCTTCCTGTAAAACGCTACATGTCTTCCAATACTCTCCACACAATAAACTGCTTTTTAACTGTGGCGTACTGATATAATCCATTTGTTTTGCTGAATTTTACGTAGGTTTCTTTGTTTGGCAACAAAAAAACAAACCAAAAGTGGAGATATTTTTCTTTATTGAAGAAGTCTGTGTCAATTTAAATGTTTTGCATGTAGTGTCTCAACACACATACTGTTATTAAGTCAGGTAAACATGTGCACAGTTAAACAATATCTCTCACAAAATATATATGTGTGTTCATGAAAATACTCAGAAAAGTATAAATATTTTTTTTCTCGTTCATTATGTGACTAAGATATGTACTAACTGATAAGCAAAGTATCTGTAAATGCGATCGAACGTGAGGGCTCAGTGGTAACGTTTGGGATTGTGATCCCCGCCCAAAAATACAGATCATGGTTTCCCGAAATCATTCTATGCAAATATAAGGTCACCGTTGGGCATAAGACAAGTACGTCATTTACAATAAAAAATGGATTACCTCAAGGGTCAGTACTAGCTCCATTTCTCTTCAACTTCTACACCAGTGACATGCCAGAAACTACCGGCAATAAATTCTGCTACGCTGACGACTTAGCTATCGCCGACCAAACTGCCACATTAGAGGAAGGTGAGAGCATTCTCTCTAACGACTTAGAAACCTTGAATGCATAATAGGAAGACTTTGCCCGAACCCGATGAAAACAGAAGTATGCCCATTCCACTTGAGCAATAGAATAGCACATCAGCAGCTCAAAGTGAACTTCTGCCACCAGAGGGTGAAACATAATTTATATCCTAAGTATCTTGGCATCATGTTAGACCTTTCCTTAACATTTAAATAACACCTCGAAAACACAAGTCAGAAACTCAAAACACGAAACAACATCATGAAGAAGCTAGCTGGTACTTCGTGGGGAGCTGATGCGGACACACTACGAACAACCGCTCTCACCATGGTTTACCCTGTCGCTGAGTACTATGCTCCAGTGTAGCAACGTAGTGCTCATACTAGAAAAATCGACGTCCACCTGAATTAGTGTATGAGAGTAATAACCGGCACCCTAAAATCCACCCCAGTCCCCTGAATACACCTAATCAACAAAATACCACCTCCAAAAATAAGACGCCAAGAAGCAATGGCACGAGAGTGGGTAAAACTACACCATCCTGATCATCCACAGGATCTCCTAATCCACGAGGTCCTAAATGACTTACCCCCCACTCGCCTTAAATCCATAAATCCGGTATGGCAAGATGTATTTGACTTTGATGTCACGGAAAAATGGCGACAGAGCTGGAACTACGCATATGTAAAACATCCTGATATTAAAGATCCCACAACTGGACTTCCAGGATTCCATCTAAATACAGTAGAGACCAGTGGGTCACACTAAATCGCCTAAGAACAGGCCATGCGAAATGTAACGCCTTGTTGTATAAGAGGGGTCTACAGGATTCTCCTGCATGTGACTGAGGAGCTCTTTCCCAGAGTGTGGAGCATATTATCAGGGCATGCCCTCTACGGAAGTATGATGGACCATTTGAAGATGTTTTTGGAGCTACAAGTTCTTTCATAGAATGGCCGGAAGAACTGGATATCAACTTGTGAACGCTACCAACGTTCTTGTTATTGTATATATTTATATGTATTGTATTAGTTGCTTAGTCATACGACAAATAAATAACCGGAATGGTCCAGCGACGGCATAATTCCTTCCCCTTCATTGTTCCTCACAAAAAATAAAATATTAAGGCATTGGTTAAATAGCTTCGTTGCCGAAGGCCAATAGATAAAATAGACATCTACATCTCTATATGTACATCTATACTCTGCAATTCACAAAGTTGTGTATGGCAGTGGGTGTTTTGCACCAAACCTAACTCTGTGCATTCCAATCGGTGGAAGAGAGAATTCATATAAGTATTCGTATGACACATAATTCCTGTAACCTTATCCCTCCTCTCATTGCGACTCAAAGAGCTTGGTAGAATCAGTATTTCATCGCATTAGTAATTTAAAGGTATTTTTCGTGTGTTTGCCATTAAATTCAAATGAAACCTACGTCGTCCAACTGCCAGAAAATCATAGCTCAATCCATGTATCAATTTTGTGATGCTTTCGTAAGAATTGTGGCAAGCAGTCATAAATCGACTTTCTCTGTATTATCAATCAATCTCTTGCGATCCCTTACGACACAAAGATAGTCTGAATGAGACAGGAAATTGGTTAAACAGAAAAGTCATGAACAGTAAGATTACTCGAACCGATTATGTCTTAACTCCAGGTGGTTATACAGCAAAAGAGACAGCTTCGTCACTAGACGCACTTTATTTACATTTTTTAATGTCTGTGCGCTGAAAGACGAGTCCAATCGATTGGGCAAAAACAGCTGCTGTGGGAAACATCAAATTCTGCCGCTACGAATATAATTGCGCCACATAGCGCAATGAACACAATGTCAACAGCCCTTCCATTGTAATGTGCGCTTGATTGTAACGCGGCATATTAATTGCTGGCGCGCAGTTCCGATTTGGATGTGAAACAGCTCGTTCGCTGTTTGGCTGTGTAATGGCGCTGTTCTGTTAAAGAACAAATACGCAATTCGAGAATTACGCCCTAACGATCATATTATACCACACTGATCAAATATGCATTAGTCATTCACCGATTGTTCAAACTAAAAAGGATTCCTTCCTGATACAGCTACCAAATGTTTTAAATTAAAGACTCCCTGTTGTTGCTTGAATTCATGCATATATTATGAAGAGAGAAAACCATAATTAATTATATATGCTGTGTTGTAAGGAAGGGCTATTTGGGACATGGAGCATTCTGGATCCGTAGATTTTTCGTGATAATATGGTTATAAAATCATACCAAGTGTTTCGTATTAATATGTAATTTAATTATGAATTTCTTTAATACAGTGGTTACATAGAATAGGATTATGGTTACAAAATAGATAAATTACAAGTTTATCGCGTGTATCAAAGGTTAATTTTATTTTCGACGCTGTAGTAGCTATCGCGACTGCCTCTTTCTCCACCGGTCCGAAATTGGTACTAATCTTTTGAAATTTGGATTAACTGCTTCCATGTGATATTCTCTTTACGTTTTGCGTTCTCCTTTTTTGAAAAAGTGGTAACACATTAAATTAGAAATGCCGAACTATGAGACGTTGCGCAACTGCGAAATGTTACCAGCACTGCAAAAATGACACAAAAATGATCGGTACATGGAACATATCAGCTTAAATAGTTTCGTTTTGTCATAGTTGTCGTCGTTAGTTTGAAATTCGGCGTGGACCAAGAGAAAAAAATTTGCGGAAAAATCGTTCTGCGCCATCCATCTCGGATATGACGCATTTGTTTATAACGGAAGCAATCGATTGTCTCCGATCGCTTGTATCGATTCTAAAATGGCGAGCGTTGTTCTACACCTCGGTCAAATATTTTCTATTTGTGCGAATTTTTACAACGGAGGGAAGATGAAACGGCAAGAAAACATTACATCAAAGGATTTAACAAACATTTCAAGAGATTGTCATTGATTTTGTAGTGTCGGCGACATCTAATAATTGCGGTTAAGTATCAAGGGAGATAAATGGTTGGTCTTAATGATGTGACCAAAGCGTAGACCTTGATCTCTAAAATATCATCACATTTGTCGATTTCGGTTAGATATGAAGTAAGATAAATTGCTCAGGACAATAAAAAAAAATACAATTAAAGATACTTTTGCCCTTTACGGGTCAAATTTTGAAAAATTCTTTTCTTAAAATATGTTGTGACCACAGCGGTGACCTTAATCTTTAAAATGATACCTCATTTACTTATATTGGTTAGATATCAAGGCAGATAAATGGCTCGTGACACAAAAACGAGTTGTAGAAATATTAATTTGTTTTTTCCTTTCTTAATACATGATATCACTAAAGCGAAGATCTTAATCTTTAAAATGATACTCCATTTATCGATTTCGGTTGGGTATCCAGGATATGAATGGCTCGTGACACAAAAAACAGTATTTTAGAAATATTAACATTTTTTCTCTTTAAGGTTAGAATTATGAAAATTACTTCCTTTAAATATGATGTAACTAAAGCGGATTCCATAATCTTTAATATGAAACCTTATTTATCTATTTCAGTGAGGTATAAAGGGAGATGATGACTTGTGAGAACAGAATATCTATTAGAAATAATATATTTGATTATATGTATATAAACATTAATAGTAAGCCACAACAACTACAAGTTAAAAATCAGTCAGGGGCTCTTGAGCGTGTGTTCTAATGTCTTGCAGTACAACTTGCTGACATAGGTGCATCGTAATACCTCAACTAACCTGACGAAGAGATGTTTGAAATATCTGCAGCTCGCACAATACGCCGATCGTAATTTCAATCGACCGCTGACATTTCAAGCGCTAACTTTAATATCCCGCTGTCCAGTGTGGTTGAGGGGCTTATTGCGGTAAAGCGAGTCATGGTTGACAGATCGCCATTTTGCATCCGGCCTCGGATAAAGGTTAATATGTTTGAATTATTACTGTAGTGTAACCGACAACAGCTCATGTACACAAATCCGAATACTTATCGAAGAATATTCCATACTGTCTGTGTGACTACTGCAGAAATTGCATATAGATCATAATCACAAAACTTTGGTATTCCCTGAAAGCAAAAATCTAGCAGTACGTCTATGCTCCACGTGAGGTTTTTTTTATCGTAAATAATTTCCAGTCAGTCAAGATACACCACGCAAGAGACAAGTTTCCTCCAGTACAGAATTTGTGAATGTCTCCTTGCGCTGGTAACTTGAAGCATCGAAAAGTTTTATCTAAAAGCTTTGTCAATCTTTTTCACTGTTTTCTTGGCTTTCAAAGGTTGGCGTAGTCAAAGTAGAATTTAAATTGAATTCTGTAGATCAGCGGTTTCCAAACTATGGGTCGCGACCCTCTGGTGGGTCGCGGCGTGTGTTTTGGTGATTCGCGGAACAATCGAGGTTTTTGCCACAAAAATATATTTTTCATTTCATCTATTTCTTGCTCGCAGTGGTCTTTTTTTAAATACATTTGGGTGCAGTAAAACACAATGATAAACTTACCAATCAACCAATAAAATCTGGTCTGCAGGTGATTTCCACCAAAAAGGTTCTTGGTAGACCAGTTGCATTTTAATATGCTTGTAAAGTTACTTTTAATCTTGGAATTTCAGCACTCACCTACCAATCTGATTTCCACGTGGTTTCCTCCAAAAAGCGATTTGGTTGACCAGTTGCATTTTAATATGCTGACCGAGTTACTTCTAATCGTGGAATTTCAGCAGTCAACTTGATGAGGTGATGGTCTGTGCAGCCGCATCCCGGTCTATAATATGTTTTATGTATTATGAATTATTATTTTTGTTGATAGTATATCCTTTGTACCTTTTTGCCCTTTCGTAGGATAGGATAGGATAGGATAACCGATAGCGTATCGAGGTCATACAACAGTTCCCATTCTGATATTAGGTGGGTCGTGCACCAATAAAGTTTGGGAACCGCTGCTGTAGATGATATTTAAGATGTTACTGCTAGCACTAAATAATTTATTTGCTGAAGAACTCTAATTTTTAAATGGAATATGTGATTGCAATAAATGTTTTACCAAGAACAAAACAAAAGGGATCAAGAAACATAAAAATCGCTTATAGCTATATTGGCTGGAAGATCCCTAAGCGTTGTGACAAAGATTCCTTTTATTTATTTATTTTTTTCGTAATCCGTCTCTTCCGTGATCACATAATCTAAGCCAATAATCTTTTCTGGTAACGAAGATTACCATTTTTACGTAGAATCCGAACCACTAAATGTCATAATGAATGTTAAAAAAATGTAAGTCTTGCAGAAACGAATATCAGTTAAATAGTCCTTAAAATTTCTGATCATTTGGAGACTCACCGAGCTCCACTGATACACCTTACCACTGGTCCACCAGACCATTCATAAATAATTAAAAACAAGTATAATGAAATACCCGTCAGATTAATAGGCGTAATTGTCTTGTCAAACAGTTCTTAATGTGTTAAAAATGCTGTCGAATAACATATCGCAGCAACATGCTGATGAGAAGTATAATTTCCATAGATAATTAAGGTGCAAACGTAACGCTACAATGTGAGATTTTCCTTACAAAACAGGTGCGATTTTTGCATACCTTAGAATTTTTATTGATGAAAACATTTGGAATTAAATGTTCATGACCAGGTTGATTGTTTAAACGTTAAAAGTTTTACTTTACATGTCGTTTTCACAGCTAATGAATACACACAAAACACTGTGGATATGAAAAACAAAAAGAGAACAACGTTGGCTCGTATATGAGTAGTTGACAGGAATTTCACAGACAAAAAAGTGAATACAAGTGTTCACTATACTAAATTTACTGTCTCCGTGTGAAATAACTCGAAATGATCACAAGTTTTTATAATAAGCCTTCAGGCAACAGGACAAATATATAAGTAGCAAAGATGCACACAGGCAACTCATCTCGGCACTTTATGACTTGGTTGCTACTTGAACTGATCTACGAGAACTGTTTACTGATTAAGTAGTGAGCGAATAATACTGGAAGAATAAGGCATTGTCCTCCATTGTAGAAGTTTCTCTAATACGAATGGCTTTGTGGCGGCAGAACGTGGTGATTCAATACGAGAAAAATAATATCTCGTGTTTTTTTAGTGATTTATGAATCGTTGGCGTCGATGTCATTAGAGCCAAGAGAGTATTGAGCATAAGGAACAGGAAAGAATTTTATTTTACGATCTAAGGGAACAAGAGAAACAAGAAGTTAATTACACCTACAGCTCTTATAAGTTTGTAGCGAATAGCAGAAGTTTACATACTGGTAGAGTGTAACTCAGATTTCACTTTTGAAGTAAAATAATTCTAAAACAAAGAGTTTTGGTGCGAGGTAAGTAGACTACGAAGCCCTGTAAACCCCAACACACACCAACATCCGCGTGAGTGAAGCTGCTATCTAAATAATACAGGGCGTTCGCCGGAAAACGCTACCCTCCCAGTCTGTTGCCGTCGGCAACTTCCTCGGTCAGTCGTGCCAGCAGTTTCCGCCACGCGGCACCGTGAATCACCTCCGCTGCCCCAACAGTGCAGTGCAGTGACCCTTACATTGTTAAGAACGGTTTCTTTGCATTGTAGATAGTTTGTGACTTCAGTCTCTTATTAATCAGTGTTGTGAATAAACGTTTCTTTGCGGTTTGGGGCTTCATACTCTTATTAATCTGTACCGTGTTTGAGTGTGAGTAAAATTATGGTACGTTACAGTTTGCAACAAAGAATATTTCTCTACGATACATATGTGAAGAAGAAGTCGTTTAAAAAGTGTCGCAGTAAATTTCGTCGCGAATTTCCTGGCGCTTTACTGCCAGCTAAATCAACAATTCTGCGTCTGGTTAAAAAAGTAAGAGAAACGGGTTCATTTTTTAACAAAAAGAGACTGTCGGTCAACCGTATTCTCACAGAGGAGAAAATTGACGATATCGCTTTTCGACTAGAACAGTCACCCAAAAAATCATTAAGTCAGTTAGGGCAGCGTGTGTCTCGAAATATGTTCAGAAGATGTGAAATGTGCATTACACAAGAGGGTCAACACTTCCAGCATCTTTTATAAGGTAAGCTAATGAATTACGTCACATTTAAATGCTTAGCACACAAGTTTATGAAGTTTATGAAGCGTAATTATTATGAAATAGTCCGCGGCCGACGGTCGAACAATGCCGGAAACTGACCGAACGCTCGCCGGGAGCAGTTTCTTCCTTGTAGCGCTAACAGTGGGTTGCGTTTCCCGGCGAACGCCCTGTATAACAGTTGTTACTGGAAGAATAGCTATAACTGCAGATTTATTTGTTTAGTATCTGGGTGACCGTTCTTCGCTCGGCATCTTTGGATTTCTGTTCAATATGCAGGATTTTGCGCGAAGTTTGATTAAAGTTAAACTTTTTTAAGGCATCTTAGGCATTCTGAAGTTCTCAGTTCCTTGCTCTAATCAAAGAGATGTTCAACTAACATCAGTAGACTTACTGGCACATGAAACGTCGAGATGAGGTTAGAGCCATTTCCGAGAAACCAAATACAAGAATTACTCCTTTTCTTCTAAAATGGTATAAACACACTTGAAAAGCAAAAAGTTATAAGCAAATGAAATTTCATCCAAATCGCTAGGGCCATTTCCAAGATCGTTCGATTTATCACCTCACAAATTGCTTTTAAAGAAAAACGCTATTATTTTAAACAGCAATCTTAAAGTTAATCAGGGATTGATTAATGGCGCAAGATTAGTGGTTATTTTCTTAGACGAGTAAATCAGTGCTAAATTTATTCACGCCGATATTACCATGTTCATACCTCGCATTGACCTCATCTGATGATGAAACATTGCCTTTACAAATAGGAAAATAATTCCCAATAAAAGTAATCTTTGCTATGACCATTAATAAAGCACACGGTCAGACGCTTCAAACCGTGGGATTATATTTTCTAGAATCTGTTCTTTAGTATGGGCACCTGTACGTGGCTTTTTCACGAATTCGTAGATTCATCAATATTTATGTTTTTGTTAGACACATACGGTCAAAAAGTAAACGGCGATCACATTATAACTGCTGATATTGTTTTCAAAGAAGTTTAGTAAAGCAAAGAGGTTTGAAAAATCACCTGACAAAGCCAATATATATTTTTTAAATACCTAATTTTATAATGTTTTCAAATTAATCATGTAGTATTTAATGATAAATGATTTTTTATAATAAAAATGATATTTATTATTACTCTTCAAAATAAAATACCTTTCGTTAGTAAATATACTTGCATTTACTTATTTCAACATTATCATATTTCTATTCAGTGACAGACCACGATACTGTGCGAAATATTAACACAGGTCAGCTAGTATACAAGAATTTTCGTTTGAAAACAAGAATTCCTTACTATAACCAAGAGAAACATGATTAACATCAATAAGCTTCCTGGTACCTGAAACTTCTATGAAATGGCATTAGATCCGTTTGAGCTACCGGATACAGCAATTGCTCTTTTTTTGTGTAAAATCTCGTTTTTGCCGGGGAGATACGTATCTAGATTAACTTCAAAAGCAAAACGTTATATAAACATGAAATTTCACACAAATCGTTTCCGATATACCAAATATTTATATATATACAAGAATTACTGTGTTAAAGGTACAATATTTATTTATTTTTTTAAAAAGAGAAGAATCCGGCCATCTTGTTTCAAATGTTTAGAATTTTAGCATGGATCATGAGATGCTTACTTATTGGTAAGAAACCTTACACCGATAGTATTGGTATGAATGTAAGACTTAGACTTATGATTAGTTCTTACTGAAAATGTTAAATGACTAGGGAAAAATGTATGAACACAGAAGGTAGTCAAAAAGTTAATAATAAGGTTATACGAATACTGATTCATTATACGCTAATCTGAGGCAGTGAATTTTTGATAAAAATTAGTTTTTTATTTTTGAGTGGGATTTATACAATGCATGAATTTTTATGATTGACAATAACTGTACTTAACTAGAGATCTAAAACTAAAAAAATTTAAAAAATCTCATAAAAACACCGATCGAACTAAACTATGCGATAATATTTTTGGTGTAGAAACATTTTTGCTACTTCCATCTGTTGTTGAACTACAAATACTGGAAAGGGTATACTAGGTCGTCGAGCCATATGAGATACCAGGTGGCCGAAGTCTGCAAGATGACTTGGAACGAGAGGAAGATGACTATGAAGGACGAGGAGACGTGGCCATGGTGCTTGTGTTCCGCCAGAACGTAGCCTGCAGTCATGGCCCCCGTCAGCACAGTGGCTGCCACGCACGTGTGGTACACGCGGTGCACCTCCAGCAGCCTGAACCGGCCCGAGCGCACCAGGTACAACCTCCACAGCACCCACCACAGCACCAGCACCACCTGCAATAAGGGACACTGATTAGAGAGTGATACAACCAGCAGTGCAGTCGGCACAGTGGCTGCCACGAACGTGTGGTACACGCGCTGCACCTCCAGCAGCCTGAACCGGCCAGAGCGCACCAGGTACAACCCCCACAAGACCCACCACAGCCCCAACACCACCTGCAATAAGGGACACTGATTAGAGAGTGATACAACCAGCAGTGCAGTCGGCACAGTGGCTGCCACGCACGTGTGGTACACGCGCTGCACCTCCAGCAGCCTGAACCGGCCAGAGCGCACCAGGTACAACCCCCACAAGACCCACCACAGCCCCAACACCACCTGCAATAAGGGACACTGATTAGAGAGTGATACAACCAGCAGTGCAGTCGGCACAGTGGCTGCCACGCACGTGTGGTACACGCGCTGCACCTCCAGCAGCCTGAACCGGCCCGAGAGCACCAGGTACAACCTCCACAGCACCCACCACAGCACCAGCACCACCTGCAATAAGGGACACTGATTAGAGAGTGAAACAACCAGCAGTGCAGTCGGCACAGTGGCTGCCACGAACGTGTGGTACACGCGCTGCACCTCCAGCAGCCTGAACCGGCCCGAGTGCACCAAGTACAACCTCCACAGCACCCACCACAGCACCAGCACCACCTGCAATAAGGGTCACTGATTAGAGAGTGATACAACCAGCAGTCCAGTCAGCACAGTGGCTGCCACGTATGTGTGGTACACGCGCTGCACCTCCAGCAGCCTGAACTGGAATGGGATTCATTGCAAGACAGGAGGAGGGTCATGGGAGTGTACAGGGCATATACTGGCGATGAGGCATGGAAAGATATTGGAGTAGGTATGAAAAGTTGTGCATGGAAGGGAAAAGATGACCATTACCACAAGCTGGCACTCGATTTCAGGCACAAGGGTGTGGGAAGATTCTCTTTTTTAGGTAAGGGTGTCAGGGATTGGAATGAGTTACCTAGAGAAATGATGAATAATTTACCAAAAACGTTAAAAGAATTTAAAGATAAAATTTGTTGATCTCAAATGTAGGTGGGTGCAGAATGGGGGGAATATGGGGATGTAGGGAAATTGCCACCGGAGCCTGTGCTCCATTGCAATTAAATTAATTAATTTAATTAATTAATTAATATGATTACTTCTTGTTCAAAAATAATTACATTTTCTTTTTTTTATGATGCACGTTGTGTTGAGTGAGACGACCCTTGTCGCCCACTTGTTGTATTCGCCCTTCGTTAAGGAGTAAATTGCGAGACGACAGTCGTTCCTTGAGTACTTTCTTCATACAAGCAGAAACAGAAGTGATTGATTCGTTTATATAATGTTTCTTTTTAAAAAATTAAATGTCATTTACTATTTTCAGTTATGTACCTTGGACACAAGTACCGAGTAATATGATAGTTTCACCGCTTAGCAAGATTATTTTGCAAACTTATGTGATTTTCTGTAAGGCATGTTATGTGCCATATTTGATTATTTGCTTAAACTAGTAGAATTAGATTTAAAAATAAAAATGTAAAAACACAAAGTTATTGTAATTCGTAAGAGATTATTTTATAGATGATCTCTAAGACAGTCTAGACATTTTTAATTTAATGTAATTTTGTTGGCTAAAATATTTTTAATTATTCACTTTTTATTATTTATTGGTGCCCACGACTTCGTGTCTGTAAAGAATTTTGATTGATAAATACGGACATGCAACCAGCATAGTGCACGATGGAGACTCGAGGCTAATACCCTACACAAATACCAATGATCTGCGCAGGGTATTTATGGCTGCAACGTGAAATATAGGGACACACATGTCTTTGGTCGAAATATGAAAATGCCCTAGGTCGACGCCTTTCAACCTTCATATCTCCCACACCGACACGCACCAACATAGTGCACGATGGGAGACTCGATACTATTGCCACACACAAACACCAGTGGTATGCGCTAGGTGGTTGTGGCGGCAAAGAGAAGTATAGGGACACACATGTTTTTGGTCGAAGTATGGAACTGTCCCAGATCGACACTTTCAACCACCATACCTCCCACATCCACACCCCCACAGCCACCGGCATTCGGCCAAAGTTGTGCACGATAGGAAACTCCATGCTACTACCACACACAAACATCAGTGGTCTGCGCTAGGTAAGGGTAGCTGCAGGGTGAAACATAGGGACACATATATATATATCTGTTTATCAAAAAGACATGTTTTTGATAAACAGGCGAGGATTATATTTGCCTCATTCCTTACACATCAAATTATTTTATAATAAAATTCATACAAAATATTTACTCATTAAATCATTATCTCAAATTGTCTATTATTTTAAAACTTATCTTTATAATATATTTAAATAATTTATAAAATCATTATATAATAATATGAACTAAAACGTAATCAAATAAATAGCTGTTTTATAGTCAATTAATATAAATTCAAATAAATATTACAAATAAATTTAGAGCTAATCCCCTAAATAATAAAACAATAACTATAAAATATAAATAACTAAAAAATTAAAATCATTGTTAAAATTAAACTATATCTTAAATGACGGCTATCACCTCTAGATATAAATTAAAAGTAAATATTCAACATTAATTTATAATATATATATATATATATATACACACACACACACACACACACAAGATATTAAAGTTGATTTATTAATTCATTAAATAGACGTTTATTATTTAATTAAAAATCTCTACTAGATCCTCCTTTTTTTCTGGCTCGGCAACATCGAGTTCATCAGAGGGGGAAAGAATCGGGACAAGGAACGGGAATGAATTCGGATATGTCATTTTAAAATAACCATCCCGGCATTCGCCTGGAGTAATTTGGGGAAACCATGGACAACCCAAATCTGGATTCACGGATGGATGTTCGAACACACGTCCTTCCCGGTTGGTCCCGCGGGATTGATGCCACTGTCGCGTGATTGAAAACAGTGCGTGATTGGAAATCTTAGTCTGCACCTGCTCCCTATGAAGCAGATCCAAGAGGCGATATACGCAGGAACGAAGTGGGGCACACTGTTACTGTAGTCTTTAACTGCTTGGGCAGTTTGTGAGTTGTCTGGCGCCCAAGCAAGTAATCAGTGGTTCACATGTTTCGAATATTCATTTTGTTAATTAACAAAACCTGCAGCCAGCTGGCAGGCGGATTATTAGTGAGGTAGGCTGCCCAATAAATCCATTGTACCCGAATAATAGTGTAATTTTTCTACGCAGATTTCTTATATAAAAATGTAAAAAATATTTTTTTTATCACTAGCCTTAAATGGAAAGAGATTTTACTACTCTAAGAGGACACGAGGAGATTGCTTCACAGAATCACCAGCATTCGGTAGTCCACCGACAACAAACAAAAATTGTTCACAAGGGGAGGCAGTCAATTGTAAACACCAGATTCAATTCATACTGTGTGTTAGAAACCTCATAGCCAGAGATGTAACGTTGTAAAGCAATAACATTCGCTTCTTTGCCGCTATCAAGAAAATCGGCATTGAAATATTCCATTTATTTTAAATTCTATATAACAAATTTAAAGCGGTGCATGGCGCAGCGAGCCATTTTTCTGCCTCACATGGCCGCCGTCCCTGAATCGTATCTCACTGCAGCCAACTTTTCTTATTTATTCAAATTTGTATACAGGTAATTCCTGGCAATCAGTTTCAGCAATTATGCTTGTAAGTTTTTAAATGCCGTTTGTTGTGAAAATTTCAACGCTTTCGAACTTCATTATGTTGTTCGCAAACAAAGTTATATTTCAAAAATAGAAATATCTGCTGCTACAGGTATGAAATAGAAATATCATTACTCGACCGTTACATCTGAAGGACAGATATTCATTCCCGCATCAAGGAACGTTAGGGTCGCCACAACAAAAGTCGTTCAAAAAGTTATTATATGCATAATTGTTGAAACTGATTGATGGAGATTTTCTGCATATACAGGGCGTTCGCCGGGAAACGCAACGCACTGTTAGCGCTACAAGGAAGAAACTGCTCCCGGCGAGCGAGCGGTCAGCTTCCGGCATTGTTCGACCGTCGGCCGCGGACTATTTCATAATAATTACGCTTCATAAACTCCATAAACTTGTATGTGCTCAGCATTTAAATGTGACGTAATTCATTAGCTTACCTTATAAAAGATGCTGGAAGTGTTGACCCTCTTGTGTAATGCACATTTCACATCTTCTGAACATATTTCGAGACACACGCTGCCCTAACTGACTTAATGATTTTTTGGGTGACTGTTCTAGTCGAAAAGCGATATCGTCAATTTTCTCCTCTGTGAGAATACGGTTGACCGACAGTCTCTTTTTGTTAAAAAATGAACCCGTTTCTCTTACTTTTTTAACCAGACGCAGAATTGTTGATTTAGCTGGCAGTAAAGCGCCAGGAAATTTGCGACGAAATTTACTGCGACACTTTTTAAACGACTTCTTCTTCACATATGTATCGTAGAGAAATATTCTTTGTTGCAAACTGTAACGTACCATAATTTTACTCACACTCAAACACGGTACAGATTAGTAAGAGTATGAAGCCCCAAACCAGCCAAACCGCAAAGAAACGTTTATTCACAACACTGATTAATAAGAGACTGAAGTCACAAACTATCTACAATGCAAAGAAACCGTTATTAACAATGTAAGAATCCCATTATACTGCGTCACTGCACTGTTGGGGCAGCGGAGGTGTTAAACAGTGCGGTGATTCACGGCGCCGTGTGGCGGGAGTTGCTGGCTCCACTGTCCCAGCAAGTTGCCGACGGCAACAGACTGGGAGGGTAGCGTTTCCCGGCGAACGCCCTGTATATCGGTATATTTAAATCAATGAATTAAAAAAAAATTGCCAGCAGCGAGATTCGATCCAGCGACTACGGGTTTATGAGGCAGAGAGATTACTCGCTGGGTCATACGCCACTTGAAATCTGTCTAATATAGGAAGTATTTGAATTTGACGGAATATTTAAATAACTATGTTCTCGACAGCTGCTAAGTTACTGCTTTGCCATATTACACCTCTAGCCATAAGCTTTTATAAGACACCTTATGAACTGAATCTGAATTTTACAATTGGCGGCCTCCCCTTGTCAGATACCGATATTCCCGTCGACCTTCACCTCTGGCACAGCTTTGCTTTGTTCATGCCAATGTTTATTACATATCCAACAAATCTACAACAATAGTGGATGAATTAACGTTTGTCTGATTCTATTTAATAAGTATCTAAATTGCATATAATTCTTATTATTACATCCCCAGTAACTGAAAATAATACCAACAAAACGAAGATACAAAGACTCCAAGATTCAGCTTTAGCAGTTGTCACGCTTTTGTCCAGTTATCGGTGAACTGTTTCTCCGTGGGCATTTTTCATAAATATTGCCAGAGACTATAATAAACATCGCGATAAAAGCAACAATTTCGTTACGCAGGACGGGGTGGTTGGGGTGGATTGAGTGGAAAAGTCTTTGTGACCACCAAATTCCATGTATAGTATGTATTACTAAGTGAACCGTGCGAAAATTTCATGAATGATATACGATGAGTAGCGGGGTTTGTGGTTTCTAGTAGGATTAAAGAAGAACGGACTCATGTGTAGTAATTGTTTGTCAACTAAAACAGGTACTACATAGCAAAACACAACGTCTCACTAAACAAATAGAAAGCACCAATTGTTTCCCTAACAGAAACAAACATACCAGAAAAGCTCCTTAATCTAGAAAATGCATGCAGCTTATAAATATCTTTGTGACATGTGATGCTTCTATCTAGCGGTAAAGAGGCCACATCTTATCGACGCCCGTGAAGCATAGCAGCCTGACTCAGCAATGGCATACCGGTGACATTGATTATTCATACTTTTGCCGTTTACGGGGTTTAATTCAAACATTACTTTCATAATTAAATTAATGTATAATATTTTGTCCATGATGGATTGGTGAAAATCCGCGACTGTGATATCAAATTTGGGTTGATATTGTAAGCAGCAACCAGTCACAATTTGTTGTTATTATGTTTATTTAACCATTACCGGTTTCGAGCATGATGCTCATCATCAGATGTATTTAAATATGCAGATGCAAAATGCGAGCGTGTGTCCTATAACAGAAAAGTAGCGTTTATTGAGAGAGAGTAATTTAATTTTGAGTTGATGAGGGTAAATCTCAAACAGAAATACATCATATCCTTTCGCCATTAAGAAGTGTCCAAGTTCAAAAATATTCAGATATCTAACGTAAGTAATGTAATTGAGATTAACCTTCATGAAATTAAATTACTCTCACTCAATAAATGCTACTTTTCTGTTGTTATAGGACGCACATTCGCATTTTGCATCTGCATATTTAAATAAATGAATGTTATCAAAGCAGAGAACGTAATATTTAAAATGATACCTTACTTATCGATTTTGGTTAAATACGAGGTGAAAAAAAAAAAAAACGCTCCTCACAAAATAACTCCTTCTAGAAATAATATGTATGATTGTAATTAAAACATGTTCCATTATTTTTTTAGTTGAAACCTTCACCGTGGTCACTACTTGTTGAGGTGCAAACACTGTTGGCTGTCCAGGACCTAGCATACACGCCCTTTGTGGGTCACCGCTGATTGGGTCAGTGTTCGGCCGTCAGCCGGTTTGTCTCTCTCAATTGGATTAAAGTCAGCGCCATAAGGAGGCCAATCAATACCTGCTCTTGCCTGGTCAGGCAAAGCTAATATCTTTAATTTTGGTCTTACCTTCCAGATACGATACATACTGCAATAGTCGTCTACCTTTTATTATTGAAATTCTTATATTATTAATTTTTGCTGTTCGGTATCCAGAAATGAACGATCTCTACCTAGGTAAAAAAGCTGCATTTAATCTACATATTAAAAGGTGATACGTCAAACAAATACATGATTATATACACATATACAGTGTGTTACAAAAAGGTACGGCCAAACTTTCAGGAAACATTCCTCGCACACAAACAAAGAAAATATGTTATGTGGACATGTGTCCGGAAACGTTTACTTTCCATGTTAGAGCTCATTTTAGTTTCGTTAATATGTACTGTACTGTACGGACCAATTCCATGGCACCCACGCCCTCCTGACCTCAACCCTCTTGACTTCCATTCATGGGGGCATTTGAAAGCCCTTGTCTACGCAACCCCGGTACCAAATGTAGAGACCCTTCGTGCTCGTACTGTGGACGGCTGTGATACAATACGCCATTCTCCAGGGCTGCATCAGCGCATCAGGGATTCCATGCGACGGAGGGTGGATGCATGTATCCTCGCTAACGGAAGACATTTTGAACATTTCCTGTAACAAAGTGTTTGAAGTCCCGCTGGTACGTTCAGTTGCTGTGTGTTTCCATTCCATGTTTAATGTGATTTGAAGAGAAGTAATAAAATGAGCTCTAACATGGAAAGTAAGCTTTTCCGGACACATGTCCACATAACATATTTTCTTTGTTTGTGTGTGAGGAATGTTTCCTGAAAGTTTGGCCGTACCTTTTTGTAACACCCTGTATATCTCACTATCACTTCCAGAATTATTTACAATTAATATAAAATTAAAAATTTTCTTTCATACTGTAGTATAAAATCATTCTCGTCTCGGAGTCGTATGAAATCAAATACGATTAAACCGGCTAGTTAATCATGTAACAGCAAAGAACTGATTGCATTTGAATTGTTAAGCAGAGCAATGAAATTATCTTTAACGGCGTGTTATGGTTTCCGTATTCCTCATTGTTCGTGATAATTCGTTGAACAGATTGATGTGATTTACTGTTTTTTGTATAATGCAGGAAGCGGCCACAGGTGCGTCATGTTCTAGACTCGATATGCTTATCTCATCCCCCTCGTGTCTCTTCGCCAAAACAGGTGGGGGCAAATGGATACAGTAAATGCATGTATAGTTATTAAGCACAGGTAGAACCAAGCTTAATCTATCAGCTGCACGTTAGTCTGATTCATGCTGCATGCAAGCAAGATAAAAAACATTTAACATTACTACTGGGCAGTCAGTAGAAAATACGTCTAGCACGTTTCATGCTCCGGAGCAGAATGAATAGAAAAATGGCCGAAACTTAGTTTCCACACCGCTTCGTTCTCGCTACAATAGTCAATCCTCATCAAGCACCGGACCCTTGGGTGCTTTTCATTGGATCAGCGCAGCTTCGGTATAGGGGACTATTTTCTGAGATTGTTTTAGTAAATTCCTACGCGCAGGTATAGACCCTTCTCCCGGGGTTGCCGACGCCTCAGAATCGTGAATAACAGCATCGCCTCAGCGGACATATTCAAACGAACTGCCCGTTCGACACTTTGAGAAAATCTTCAGGACCTTTCCTCCCAGCTCCCACTAATAACCAATAAATTCTCAAAAAACACAAAATGTAATTTGGACCATTACAATACGTGCTTCAGGAGAAATTCTTTAATTTGTGGTGTCTTTAGTTACCAGAAGTAATTGATTTCGAAGTCATACGAAACGACAAGCTGAAGTACAGTAGAAGTTAGATTATGAGAGGTAAACGGTACCGGGACCACCTCGGATAACCGGAGGTCAAGGAAAGAGGTTACAATGAATCAAAAAACGTATTGAAACTGAAGTAATACAATTTATAGTGTAAAACTAATTTGTGAAACAATTAGTTTTTTTGTACATTAATTACGATTACTTGCCAAAAAAGTCTTTAAATCTCTTCTGTGTCTTAATTTTGTTTCTCTTCTTAGAAAAAGTATAGCGCCAACGTTGTAGCATCAATTTGTCGGCTGCTGTGCTTTCTTCCTGTTGCTCAATATACTCAAGTGCTGCTTCTATTCTTTTTAAACCTTCAGCATGAGAAATTTTTGGAACAGTTTTATTTTTATCTTCTTCCCCTTGTCCGCTGACAACCATATTAACAATGTCATCGTCGTTAAGCTGATTTTTATTGTCATCCAACAACCACTCGTGTATATCTTCATTGTTAATTTCTTTTACGGCTGGAAGTTGGTTGGCCAACTGTGTCATTTTCATTGACATCTTGTTGAGCTAGATCGTCCTTTTTAGGCTTTTCCATACCACTGCACCGCGCGCGCAACTTCAGATGTCACTAGCCGGATCTGCATGGAAAACAGTGGTAATCGTAATTTGGGGTTAATTCTAGATCACAATACCACTACTACTACTTTTCACCATGCGGACAGCAACGATTTAAACACAAATTGCCGCTGTTACATATGACGTCATGTGTATGACGTATTTAACACGCGGGCAGCTACAAATGTCACAGAAAAAA
>CM061914.1:114577282-114805331 GCA_031002005.1 Vandiemenella viatica | reverse complement strand
TTTTGAAGTAAGCTTCCCGGCATTCGCTTGGAGTGATTTGGGGAAACCACGGAAAACAGTGGTATTAATCCCACACGGAAATACGTAAGAACTAAAGCCAGTGAATACACAAGATTTTCTCTCCCTCTTATCACTAGCTGACAGTCTGATAGGTCCTCCGAGATTAGAGAATTGAAGAAAAAAAAGAAAGAAAAATCCACAGATTGACCTTTAAAAATATCGTCATGTTGTGTTGTTTACTTTCCGTTGTATTAAATGATTCTATTACCTTAATGCAGCTCGTTGTAGTAGCGATGTTAACACTGGTGTAAATGTTGATACTATCGGTAGTTAAGCTTGTGCAGTAATATCGCTGATGAAATCCAGCAAATGCCACACCATAGTCTGCTGGTAGCTGATACTGTATGTAATAATAAAACAACTGATTCAGAAATTAATCTCAAACATAATTATAATAACTAAATTTTAAAAAAAAATTGAATCTAGCATAGTAACCACCTGGACATCTCGGCTTGCAGATAACGTTATTGCAACAGCCAATGACAAAATATCTAGAGCGGCAATGCTAACAGCTATTATCTACCTTGACTTTCCAAACACAATTCCCTCA
Organism: Vandiemenella viatica; assembly: GCA_031002005.1. Lineage (NCBI taxonomy): Eukaryota > Metazoa > Arthropoda > Insecta > Orthoptera > Morabidae > Vandiemenella > Vandiemenella viatica. The sequence continues at coordinate 114,804,721 of CM061914.1, read as the reverse complement.
TTGTAAATAAATACTGATAAAGTCATTACGCAAATATCTAAAATGTTATCAAAACTTCGTGATTGAATTCCCGAAGACAAATTTAAAGGTTTCGTGACAGGCTGAAACAAGAACAATGAAAGTTACAACTCAACACTCTCACCTGTTAGAACTTCGCCGCTGATTATTCTCTGACACAGGTGTCGGTGTCTCCCTGGAAGGTCTCAGAACGCAGAGGTGTTATAATGAAACACACGTCAGTAGACACTTGCTGTTCTGAGCAGCTGGAGAGTTCAGGAGAAGATGCAGCGTTTTGAACACTACTCAGGATTTTCGACTATTCCTGCTATAGGAACTGTTTCATATTCAAGGACACAGTTCTAAATCACCAATTTTTTTTTTACTTATGGCTTTACGCCTTGTCGACGTCGAGGTCATTAGAGGCGGGATCGGACTGGAGATAAGAAACGGTAAGGAATTCGGCCATGGCCTTTTTGAAGGAAGCATCGCATGGAGTGATTTAGGGAAACCATGGAAAACCCAAATCTGGATGCCCGGACGGGGATTCGAACCAGCGTCCTCTCGAATGCGAGGCCAGAACGTTAACCTCTCACCCATCACGCTCGGTCTAAATCTATAATTATGTTCGCAGTTGTCATTGTGAGTATTGTAGATGATAGACGAAAGAAGGGAGGGGATGAAACCCGTTAGCGGAACATTCCAGCCTACTCTTCCGAAATGTACCTACGTGGCCGCAAATTTAACCATCCATCCCAAGAATTAATCACCATCATCAGTGTCTTACACTCCTACTCGATAAGCACTACTGTGAGGTTTAGAACTTGAGACCTTGTTACTCATTTTATATCGACTTTATATTCTTATGTTTGTAAATAATATTCTGTATGTATAAATATACTCAGAGGTTCCACGAGCCAAGTAGTTTGTGTAGTCTTTAGGGGAAGAATTTATGTTAATGTTGGCAGCGCTTTAGGTAGCCTGTGCTCGCTAAGTGAGCGTCCATAAACCACGTAGCTCTGTTTTGGCCTCCTCTGAACTCCCGCCCTCTCCCCCCACGTAGCCCAACGTGGCTATTGTCTCTACACCTCCCCCACGTAGCACGTAGCTTTTCCCCCTATTGACTCCAGAAGACATTTTGTACTGTATTCCCTTGACAGACTACCGTAAATTACATAAGGAGACAGTTAAATGACGGAAATAAATATTCACATGTTGTTGTGTGTTCTGTACCTCATTTAAACTGTGACAAATAATACGAATGGAACGGTACGTGGCCTGGCTCGGAACTCCCTTCCCCTTGCGTAGCCTAGCGTAGCTTTCCAGCCTCCCTCCCCTTAGACCGAGCCACGTAGTTTATGGACGCTCCCTATGGCAAGAGACTAAAGGCCTATTCACACTAGCGGTCAGCTCAGCTAAGGTCAAAAATCGCTATACATGTAATATAATGGGGGCCTTCATACTACACGGTCCGCTCAGGTCAGGGCAAGGCAAGGCAAGTCAACATGAAGATCAACAACGGTCAAGACCTGAGCTGAGCTGACCGCTAGTGTGAACGTACAGATCAGATCAACATGGACGACCAATGTCTAAAGCTTTGCTCATAAGCAATAAAGAATAATAAATAAAAAACTGTTTTAACAGTAAATTATTTTTGATTGTTATAAAGTTGGCAAAATTTAATATAAATTCAGATATTATTACATGTATTCGTAGTGCCAAGGTACAGATACTGCTTCCAAATTAAAAAGTGTCGTGAATTTATTTCTTATATCAAAAGTTTCTTTACGAGCATTAGCAAAGTTTCCTCTCGTTCATTCTGAGATTCACTTGGTATGAAATCTTATCCATCCGTAAATAATTACTAAAATTATGTTATCAACTAATCCTGGAGCAGAATTAAGTTTTCTAAAATAAATTCATATCATTGAGCTAAAACATTAATAGCATTTTTCAATCCTCGTCTCGCACGGTAGTCATCACTTTTTTTCCTCTTAATTTGTTTGCGCTTGAAACTCTGGATGCACCCAGAACCGCCTTCTTTTTGATCTTGAAGTATTGCTGGCCTCTTCATCAAGAATCAGTGCGATTGTAATTAACGTTAGCATAGAAAACGGCATTGTTCTTTATGAGCAACTGAAATGAAATGGCATCGTCTACGATTTGATCTGACCTGACATGACCGCTAGTGTGATTGCTACTGGCGAAATCCTGGATCGTGAGCTGAGTTGACGAATAGTGTGAACGGGCCTTCACAATAAGATTTACCTGGGCCACAGATGAACACGGCTGGATTGAGCAGGTGGCTAATATGGAGTGAATAATGAATAGTGAACAGTTGGTTTTTTGAAAGTAGTTGCTAGAAACTACTAACGCACTCAAGTCCGATTTAATTACGATAGCATTTATATAATTATATTTATTTCTTCATTAATGCAGTTTCCGTGAAATACCATTTGATTAGTGCATGGTGTTGATATCATCTCTCAGTATTTTTCCTTACTGGGTGATTATTTTCAGCAAACAGCGTGAGCATCCAGCAATCGCCCACGACAGAGTGGCTGAATTTTGCGCTGTCCAGGATGTGCTGAAAGTATCTCCGGTGTTGTATTGTCTCCCTGTATTTCCATAATATGCGAATTAGCTGATTAGCATCTATTTTTGAAGGAAAACGCAATTAATAAGACAATATGGCTCACGAAATTTCGCAGTCACAACCCTGTATCACGAAATTACGACATCAGCAACATATACAAAGCTGCGATGAGTGGAAGGTTTATTGGTAGCTCTCTGGCTAAATATTCCTAAGAGATTCTGGGATCATATCTTAATCTAGCTGGTAGGAGATAAGAACGAAGGTTCTGTCCTACACCGTTGTGTCCATTAGCATGTCCTACCCCTACAGCAAGCGAGAATATCGAGGCAATGTCTTCAATAAATCGCAGAAGGTAATCATCACAGGTGTATCTGATGTGCAAAGCACCTTAGGCTTTGTTAGATGTAAGGTTCACTAAGCACCGTCTACTTCAAACCCACGGTTCACCTAGTACAGCATTAAAAAAAGTTAGTAATCACACTAAAGATAAAACAGTACTGATGTGAAATGTGAGCTATACATGCAGGTATTACGAAATTCTCGAGTTCTTTATCCGAATTATTTTCAGGCATTACATTCTATTGTGACGGTTTTGCACAGAGAATTTTATTCGTCCCTGCTGTTTAAAGAACAGCCCTTCTTCCTCTCTCCCAATGAAACTTCGCTTCTGACACAAGATTATTAGGACAGAGAGTGCATGTGAATGTGTTAAGACCGCGTGAGAACTTCCGCTTTAAGAGAGAGGCCAAGGTTACTCGGCCTGCCGCTGGGTGTCTGCACTCGTAAAATTATATGAGGGCTGTCCTGCGCCTGTCGTGTCTGCCACACACCGTACAGTCGCGTGTGGCTGTAAAGCCGGCTGCCATTCGCCCGGGGAGGCGGATGTCTGAGGACTTCTTGAAGCAACACTGCACTCTTCATGTAGTACCTTAATCATGCTTCAAAATAGTACGTCGCTAGATTTCACAGCAAGCACATATTCTAGACAGGTAATCAACTCTTCACCACCTCACTGTTGCCGCGAAAGTACTTGTTTCTAATATGCCGTGACTCCAAAACTACAGGATCCGGCAATAAAACCTCCCACATTTCACGTAGCCGGTGTGCGGGTTGTAGTGAGGATACTGATGTGGAGTGTGTTTTGTTTTAAAGAGGTGTACCTGCCATTTTCAGTGTGCGCCATGTCGTGGCTTGGTGAGCATCGTGCGTTTGTTGTGAACGAATTAATTCGTAACAGTTGTTCTGAGATTTTCGGAGACGATTCGAACTTGTCCTGGATAGAAAAACTATTCAACTGTGAGTGTCAAACTTTAGAAAGACAGGTTCAGTGCTAACAAGAAAACCTACAGGCCGTCCTCGGACTGCAACAACGCCGGAGACTTTGGCGCGTGTGAGTGTGTCTATGCAACATTCACCAATCTTTGGGGACACTTAAAGCCTCTAGTGTACAAACATCGTCCCACCACACTCAAGCACTTAAAGAGGCCATTACCCAAGAATTGGCAGCCATTCCAAGAGAAATGACACGAAAATGTATGGAGAACTTTCGGGATAGACTTTGTCAGTGTATCAACAATGGAGGACGTCATTTAGCAGATATAATTTTTAAAACCAAATAATTAAAAATGGCAAAGTATGTATTTTTCATAAATAAAAATAATTATTCTCTATCATATATAGTTTCTATGTGACAACATATTACAATGAGGGAGGTTTTATTGCCGGACCCTGTATAATAACAATTTTCCCCTAAAAAGTCGTAGAACCGCCCTTTTTTGTATCTGTATCGTCATTTGTGTTTACAGACATTTTCAGCTTATTAAATTAATTGACCTGTTTTCTGTCAAGATAGGGTTTTCAAGTTCCCTTGACTTTTTCCTCTGTCGCTCTTTATTTAATTTTCAGAAAACCGCAGAATTTTACGTCATCCGTTTCTTGACCATATGACCAACATTGGATGATACATTTACTTGTTTAAAAATTTTCTTACAATAGAAACCTTTAAAAACAATTAATAACAAACTTCAATGGACTGTCTTATTTGTTTAGGTGCTACTAGGATAAAATATACCTTCCATATTTGTGCTGCTATGAGCTTACTCATGTCAATGGTCAAAGACAATTAAAACAAGTGTTTTAAATTCTACTAAAGTTTAATAACAGTAATTTTACATTAATAAAATAACTTAAAGTTAGATTTTTTTTTGTTTCTTGGTTTAGGCCTTGCCGTCATCGAGACTGGAGGTAAGGAACGGGAAGTAATTCGGCCACGAAACCCATGGAAAAACCAAATCTGGATGGCCGGACAGCGATTAAAACCCACGTCCCACCAAATAGGAGATCCGAGAGATAACTACATCCATCCAGAATCTTTGTTTTGCAAAATTTTTTTTCGTAGTAAAACTGTATATAGAACAACATTTGCATTCTGGAAGTATTTCAGCAAACTGTGAAAATAATAGAAGGTGATAAAGTATTTTTAAATTAATACATTTAAAATTATCGCGCCATCAAATATTGAACGGGCTATATCTATTGTAGTTAAAAACTGATTATCTTATTTTGAACTTAATTTAATAACTCGATTGCATATTAAAACCAACGATATCAAGGCAAAATTAAATTTTAAGATGTTAATTTCATCAAGAGAGAATTAGTGCTGTGACGATACTCCTCTAATATAACTGGGGCAATTAAAATTATCTGAAATATATAATTCTCCGAATGTAACGGTAACGCGTGTGTCGCGAATCACCTACATAAATTATAAATCTAATTCGTGTAATATAAACAACCACTGCACCACTAAGTAATTATATCTACACTTAAAACACAGAAATAAAAAAGCGTTATGCAATAATGTCGCAGGAAAACCGTAGGAATGATTAAGTTCGGTATTAGCTCGTCTTTTGGATTTGCCTCAAGGCTTGCGTAGCTCCTACTCCCGACTTCCAGAGTGTCCTTTGTTCTCATTAAGAGCCGCAAGTTAAATACTAGTCGTAAAGTTGCCGTTTACGACCAGTGGAGGCACCTCGTTTAGTGCCCCAAGTTCACGCTAAGCAGCCATTGAATTCACCTTTGGTCTTTGTCACCATGTATCTACTCTGTTGTTGATCTGCAGAATAAGTCTGCAATTTCCAGATAGTGTGTGGAACGTAATACGCTGCACCCATTTTGCACCTCATGCATTTTATTTTGATCTCTAACCGCAAGGGCCATCCATAACTTACGTCACACCTTGAGGGGGGGGGGAGGGGGTCAACAAAGTGTGACAAGGGGGGGGGGACGTTTCATAAACTTTGTGACATCACATGCATAATTTGTATCACTTTTTGGCTCATGGCGGAAGATGATGTTGACACATCGAATGTTCCCAACACTATCGAAATCAAGAATGAAGTTACTATTATGCCAATATAAACGGTATTAAGGAATCGGTTCAAAATCCATGGACACATGATGACTCAATTTTGTATCATTAATTCGATTTTTATGTTTTTTTATGTTTTCATAAATGTTTCATTTATTGTTGATATGATTTTTTTAAACTACAAATACATAACAACAAATCTTCTAGGGTTTGCAGCCGGATTTTATTATAAAGCGACAAGCTTTCGGCTACTAGCTCAGTAGCCATCTTCAGGTCGATTATGTATCGGTGATCTTGCCTTGATGGATACCAGGCCATCCTGATTTTGGTTTTCCATGGTTTCCCCAAATCACTCAATGCAAATACTGGTATGGTTCTTTCAAACCGCTATATCAATATTCTTCCCCGATCCTTGTCCGTAATTCTCTCCTGGCTCTAATGACCTCGACGTCGACGAACCGTTAAAAGCCAGGGGGAAAAAATGCCAATCGCCTTTCTGAAGTTAGATCGACTGTGCGCTTCCGCGCTCAGAGATGAATTTTACGAATTCATTACGAAGTCAAAAACAATTTTAAAATGAAGCTAGTCAACTAAAATGATTAAAAAATGGAATTCTCTGCAGATTAAATCCCGCAAACTAACTGATTCATAACTTGAATAATAAATTAGTGAACTATGTGTAAACAGTGCAGCAATTACAGTTTGTGATGCAAATCAAACAGGAAGTTCACAGACTCTACAAATATTAAATACTACGTACTGGTTGTAATACTCAAATATTCAGTATTTGGCCATAAATTCCTACCGAAGTTATTGAAAATAACATTGTCAATGCCTACTGGCAAAAATATTTTTTGAAAAGTTGTAGAGATGGGGAGGCGGTACTCCTTAAAGATCTGAGAGATATTCAAAAAAAAAAATCTATTTCAGATTGAAATATGTGGTAAAACGAAAAGAAAATTTGTTTATCCTAGAAATTTTATGTTTGGATTCAATGCACAACGGTGCTACTTTTGCCCATTTTCTGCTTGAATTTCTCAGTTGATTGAAGTTTATAAGCAATCAAGATGAAAAGGGAACATGTATACTTCAAAACAAAGTGGTCTGGTAGCTCAGGAGTTGAGGTGCTCCGGAAGTTTCTCTCTCCGGTTGCTGGTTCAAATCCCGTGGTGAGCAGGAATTTTTAGGATTTGTGTTTGATTATATGAGCTACACCGAGATCTTCCGTGGTTCTGATTCCATGTTAAATTCTAGGCCCCTAAAGAAATGGAATGCCCTTTCTTCCACTGACACAAAAGTTTGGTTTATCTCCTTCGGAAAGATTCGACCAACCTTCGGGTTGTGGACTAAGTTAGATTTTTAGTTTTTGAAGTGAAAACTTCTTTAGGTGCGTTGGACGCTGTTTGGATGGGTAAAATCTTATGAGTTGACGTCACCAACATGCTGATGTTAATAGTATGTCTGTAGCGGCCTTGTGGCTCAGTGATTAAGGTGTCTGACTGGGGAACGAAAGGCCCCCAGTTCAGATCCCTGTGTCGGCGGGGATGTTTCATAGATGTTTAACCCGACTTTCACGCCTGGAATAACTAGATGTGTAATATGAAGTACGGCAGAGCGTTTCCGTGGTTTGGCTTCCGCGTTAAACTGTAGGTCCCTTGTACCGGGTTAGGTTAAGGCGGCTAAGACAGGGCCGGAAAGCGCAGCCAACAGAAACCCTATCACTAGGTCATTACGTCCACACGGCATTATTATTTACTATCGGTGAATTCTCCCAATGGAAGACGTTAAACAGATGACCCAATCAAGTTTTCTTTGAGTTCTTCTTGTTGTTACAAAATGCTTTCATTCTTTCCGGAAAGCTTGTTTACGTTCGTCCGACCACTTTGGTCGGTATTGTTTATGTTTTGGTTGCTCTGTTCCTCCTATGCTTACACTTTTAAGATCCTTCCGAATCTCATTTAGTCAGGGTGTTGGATTTTTAAGTAATAATCTATTATCTTTTTTGTCAATCGATTTTATGGTAACCTCTTAAGATGACCAAATAATTTCATTAGTCTTTTCTTGATATCAATTTCGATGTTTGAAAACTTTTCTGTTGTTTTGATTGATTGTAGTCTGTAACCATCTTTAGTGAGTCTTGGTCCTAGAATTTTGCTAATGATTTTTCTCTCTACTTTTTTTATTTCTTCAAGGTCATGTTTTCTGTTAAGTGTTAACGTTTCACTTGCATAGAGGACTGTTGGTTTTATGACTGTGTTGTAGTGCCGAATTTTGGTTTGTCTTGACATGGATGTTTTGTTGTAGAAATTTTGGACTAACCCTAACGCTTTTTTTACTTTTTGGAGGCGATTTTGCTGCGAGATTTTCTCAAGGCCTGTCGATTCGATGAATTCTCCGCGGTATTTAAAGTATGGGACTCTGTTAATTTTACCGTATTTTGTTCTCAAACTTGCTATTTCTGTCTTTGAACATATGAATTCAGTTTTCTCGAATGACATTTGTAACCCTACTTTTTCTGCACATTCTTTGAGTGTCTCAAGCTGTTTGATGGCAGGCTCTTAATCTTCTGCTAGTATCGTCAAATCATCCGCAAAAGCGAGGTATGGTATATAGAGGTTGTTTTTGGGAAAGCCATGTGGGATTGGCTTCCAACACTTACATTTTTTGAGTTCTTTCTCCCATTCTTCCATAACCTTGAACGACGTTGAACAGAAGAGGAGAGAGCTCATCGCCTTGTCTCACACTTGTTTGAATGTCAAAGGGTTCTGAAATCTCGCCCATGAATTTTACTCTAGATTTAGTGCCAATTAGTGTTTGTTTTATGAGTTCTCGTGTTTGTTGATCTAGTCCCCTTTCTTCTAAAATTTTGAATAGTGAAGGCCTGTCTATTGAGTCATATGCCTTTTTGAAATCCACTAATGTGCATACTAGGGCTTTTTGTGTGAGGGCTCGCATTTTGGTTATGGTTTTGAGGTTGAAAATTTGTTTATGGCAAGACCTGTTTGGTCTGAATTCTGCTTGATATTCTGCTAGTTTAGGTTCTAACTGCTCTTGTGTTCTCTTCATAAGACAGGCTGAAAGAATCTTGTGACTGGTAGGAGGGAGATCCCTCAATAGTTGTTTACATCTGATTTGTTACCTTTTTTATGTTGTGGGTGGATTAGAGCAATCTTCCAATCATCTGGGATTTTTTCGGTTTACCAAATGTTTTGGATTATTTGTGAGAGTGATTTGGACCTAAATTTTTTAAAAGTTCAGCTACAGTTCCATTTTCTTCCGATGTTTTGTTAATTTTAAGTTTCTTCATATGTGCATAAATTTCTTCTTGTGTTGGTGGTAATGCGTTCTCTGTTGTTATTTCAGATTGTATTTTCTGGGACCTCTTTTTGGGTTGGGGACAATTCAAGAGCTGTGAAAAATAATTGGCCAGCTCTTGACAGTTTTCTTTATTTGTCGGCCAAGTTTACCATTTAGTTTTCTCAAACATGGGTTCTCTGGTGAGTACCCTTTTATTTGGTTCAAACATGGGTTCTCTGGTGAGTACCCTTTTATTTGGTTCGCGAAGGTCTTGTAGAAATCATGTGTATTGTAATTTTTGAAGTTGTCTTCGATTGCCTGTAATTGTCGTTGACATATTTTCGTTTGTTTTGTCGTGAAATCTTATCATTATTATTTAGTATATCTGTAGCTATAAGTATGATATTTATAGTTTTAAGTTTTCACTTCTGTTATCAGTCCTCAGTCACTGCGATTTTTTAAATATGCTTATATCTTTTCATTTCAATAGTATTATGGTGAGAATGTAACCCGTTTGTGAGGTGTCGGCTCCTTACTCTTCGGTTAAAGTGAATCGCATTTGTGAATTATAACAACTGCAGAGAATAGAATACACGTATGTTAATTCTCGAAAGAGCACTGTATGACAGCAACGTCTGTAAAAATATCTGTAGGCGATTTGATTGTGCCAGCCAACAGATTCGTGCGAATAGTCAGCAGCATCTCGTTTACCTCAATCAATGGAGCAGCCGCTTCTAAATTAACTGCCCGTCCAATCAACGACGAGCCGCACACGATGTAATCTCGTTCCAGAGGCGCCAAGGACAGCTTGACGGCGAAGGAAAATGCGCTGAAATCGCTACCACACCCTATCTGAAAGAAAACTGCTAGCGACTTCCAAACAGTCTACAACTCACAAGGCTTCGCCCTTAACTGTCCCTGTAGTTTTAAATTATTCCCCACTTTTTCTTCAGCAATTAGAAAGATAATTTGATAAAACTGCGATGGAGCGCCCGCTCTGGTGACAATCTCCCTATACACTCATCTTTCTCCTTTCCTCTTCCCACCCTCTACAAATTTTAACTTTAAATTCTTTCAGTGTTTTTGGTAGATTGTTCATAATTTTTCTTGGTAATTTACTCCAATCGCTTACACCCTTCCGTACAGAAGAAAATTTTCCCACACCCTTATGCCTGAAATCAAGGGCCAGCTTGTGGTTATGGTCATCTTTACCTTTCCCCTTAATTCTACCACCAATATCTTTCCATGCCTCATCACCAATATACGCCTTGTACACTCCCATGACTCTCTTCACTCTCCTTCTACTTCAACGAATCCCACCCCAGCTCCTTTATCATATGAGTTACCGATTGTGTTCTGCACTAATTTGCAAAGACAAATCGAGCAGCCCTTCTCTGTATCCCCTCCAACTCCTGTATTTCATGCCCAATATGTTGGTCCCATACTAAACTACCATATTCAAGCAGTGGTCTAACCAGCAATTTGTAACCTAATTCCCTTAATTCTCTAGTACATCCTCTCAACACTTTTTCCTACAAGTGAAGGATTTTGAAACCTTTTCCTATCACCTGTTCAATGTGTCCTGCTTAGTTAAATTTGTTATCAAATGTTATGGCAAGGTATTTACTCTTACATTTAGAGTCTTCAACAAGGAATTTCTTCCTCACTTTATAATCATAATCAACCTTTAGCTTTTTATCTATTTTTCCGCTGCCTCATCCGAGCGGAACTTGATGTGCGTATCAATGCATTTCTATTTCGTTTCTCTTCTAGTAGCAGGCATAAAATGTATATGGTTGTAACCTTACATTCCATAATTTCGTTACGTTTATTCAAGTATCCATCATTGTTGTAATGGTTGGATTAATGTTTCATGTATAATTTAGCGTACTATAGTTCATAAAGCCCACTTAATTGGCTGCGGCACTGTGATGATGGCCGGCGCTGAGACGGGGTTAGTTCATAGCCTTATCACCTTATAAGGTGGCGATGAAATTCCTAGTTTTTGAAAACCTTTTACATTGAGTACAACTTTATACTTTCCCAATTCCCTTTTATTTTATTGATGATTGATACTTGGATCTCAGCTTTGATCATTTAAACTATGTATCTCAATAAGTTTACCTCTTGAACTGTCTTTTAAGTTAAGTCTGTATTATTGTGCGCTGTATTATCACACTCATTAAGGAAGAACTACGTTTTTTGCATCTTTTTTTAAACAAGACGAATCTCAATGACAACCACAGGTACAAGGATGTAGGAAGATTCTCTGTTTTAGGTAAGGGTGTGAGGAATTGGAATAAGTTACCATGAGAAATGGTTGAAAAAACGTTGAAAGAATTTAAAGTTAAAATTTGTAGAGGGCAAATGTAGGTGTGTGTAGGAAAGGGGGAAGATGGCTGTGTAGGGAAATTGGCACACCAGAGCGTGCGCTCCATTGCAATTATAGTTATATTAAATCATTTGGTTATAACTTACAATCACCGTCGGGACGAGTAGCCAGATTTCAGCAAGGCAGAATGGACTTTGGGTTACAATAACGTCTAGACCAAATCATGCAACCGGGTAATGAAGGTATGAATCAGTCCCGTGATCCCTTGTAGACTGGAACGGGGATTTAAGTAAAAACTTTTTACATCATTCAAACGCTGTAAAAAAACTTCCAGTACTTGTCAGAGTAGCTCAGAATTCTCCAACCACAATCGCTATAGTTTTCTGAAGCAGCGCAAAATAAAAAGCCTTGAGAATGCGGACAGAGGTGAAAGAAGCTTCTAATTAGATGTTTCGTAAATATTTATGTTTTGTACTAACTATTAGAATTAAAGAATGTAGTTTGCTTTTCCTAGCCTAACGCTTGTGTTTGAGAGCGAGACGAGTCCTCGCTGCAAGGACTAGACACATTAGTAGTTTTCTCTGAGAAACTAGCGCCACCGTAAGCACAAGCAGGAGCATGCAGAGCCCATTCAAACACCAACTGACAATCACGTCAATGTCTGACCAATTACAGGCGTCATTACACCATCACTAGATCTCAAAGAAGCGAATTCAAAACACAGTAGGCTCAGTCGATGTGAATTTTTGGAGAGTAGTTCAGTCACCGTATTAAGCAAAATCTATCACTGTTCCTCCAACCGTTGGACTCAGAAAGGCAACTACTACGATTTCAGACCAAATTATCTACTATTTTCCGCTATCGGAGTACCTTTGAAATGTGTAGCATTGTTCTATAGCTTGGAAGTGTATCGAAGCTGTATTCTATGTTTTTCTACAATAAATCCAACTTAACTACATCTCTTTGCGCTAATTCCAAAGGATTTACTCACGTAACCGTAGTTATTTCTAACCGTCTATTTTCCTAACCAAATGTTAGAGATGTCGACTGGAATTCCTGCAAGCGGAGCCGACAGTAAGCAAGCTAGGCGGACCCACATTAGGGTAAGTTGTGCCACCTTGTTCGGTGAACCAAACGACAGGTGGAAATACTTCTACATCTACATCCATACTCTGCAATTTACAAACATTGTGCGCGGCAGAGGGTGCTAAGCACCAATCTTAATTCCGCGCATTCCAATCTCGAATAGCGCGAGGAAAGAAATAATACATAAAAGCATCAGTACGGCATTTTATTTCTCGAATCTTATCCTTCCTGTCATTGCGACCCAAATAGGTTGGCGGAAGAAGTATCTCACTGCACTCGTAGATCATAGAATTTAGCATATTCTTCAATATATTCAAACGCAAATGACGTCGTCTGTCTTCCTAACGATCCCAGCCCAATCTATGTATCAATTCTGTGACGCTTTCACAAGGGCTGTAACAACCAGTCACGAATCTAGCGGCTCCCCTCTGTACCCTCTCCACTGAGTCAATCCGGCCCTTGCGATACGGATCCCAAACTCCACAACAGTAATCCAGATGCGGACTCACTAGTATTTTATACGTCATTTCCTTTGTATGAGCATTACAGTTTCTCAGAATACGACCTATGAGTCGTAATTTAGAATTTGCTTTGCCTACGACGGAAGTTATGTGCAGGTCCCATTTCACGTTTCTTTGTACTATTACCCCCAGATGCTTCAGGGGATCAACCGTGTCAATAACTGAATTGTTTACTTTGTACTCGTGAGCAAACTGATACTTGATTGGGTATGTAGTTAGCTACCATTCGCGTTTAGTTTGCCACTTAATGTGAAACCAGTCCTTTTAATTAATCAATTTCAACTGGCTCAAATCTTTGCAACTTTACACAGTACGGGAATATGTCGTCTGTGGTTATTTGTACCATTTGTATGTCTCCTCTTTTCTCCTTGCCTTAGGCTTATTATAATTCTAGTAATGTGTATCTAATTTTTACACACCAAGTCTGTTAGTTTCCACCTGAATTTCCTTTGAAGTTCCCGACGAATGGATGAAAAATAAAAATACTTGGCTAATTTTAATTATAATCTGTTCAGTTAACAGAGACAGTTCAAGGTCATTCTGGTCTAACCCCTACATGCGAAGAGGAAATTTGTCACTCCCCTACCTGGGCACAACGATCAGCTCAGAGAAAGAGGGAGGAAGGGAGGGGGAACAACGAGAACATGATCTTGGGCCGCTAGTACGGAATGAAAAGGGTATAGCGGAGACGCAGGTATGTTCTGTCGATAAATCAAATAAACTTGGTAACATGATCTGTAGTGAGGATGTTAAGAGACAGCCGAGATCTGTCTGCAGTGACTCGGGGGGCAATTTGATGGCACAAGGCGACAGGCGTTTAGGGAGGGCAGCTCCTTCTCTGAAACCTGATTCCGCGCTAATGGCAACAGACGGCATTCTCTGCACTGATCGTATCGCTACGGGCTACGCCTTAATCAATACTTCATCTTACTAAATACCCCTCTAAACTCAGCAGAGACACCTTTCGTTCCACACAGGTCCGCATTTAGAAAGTTTCGGTCATTGTGCTCCAAATCTGAACATTGTATACGTTTCGTTGATCCGAAACCGAACAACGTGTTTAAAATTTCGTAAAATTGTATTCTGAGGAAATAAAATGGAGCTTTAATAAAATAATATTTTTCCTACCCAAGAGTGTGAGGTAAAGATGTTCACTGCTCGTTAAATACAGAGATAAAAATAAATTCACTTTAAAATATTGACGTGAGGGGCCGTCAAAGATGTTATTTTAGACCAAACGGGTCTACAGGGCGATTCCTTGATGACGTTGTAGAAATATTCGTCAGTTTTCCTTTTAAAGTTTCAATTTAGAAAAATTCCTTTCTTAAAATATGATGTTACCAAAGAGAAGACCTTAGTCTTTAAAATGATACCTCATTTATCAATTTCGGTTAGATATGAATGGAAATAATGATTCGTGACAAAAAAAAAACAACAGATTTTAGAAATAATAAATGTCACAGTTATTTTATGTCATGTAAATGAGTGTAAATTTAGTGTTATGAACCATAAGTTTTCGCCTGATTTTCCTTTCAGTTCCTGTCGAAAGCTAATATGGAAACCGAGATCGGACTATTTTCGTTATCCACATACTGACCTCTCTCAGCCTTTAACCACTATTTTCCAATGACCTCAATTTTTAAAATAGGAATCCAAGAAATTTAATTGCAGAGGATATAATGATGTTTAAGATGAAATATGCAAGGTCGTTGGCGCCTAATGTGTTCCTTAATGACATTCTGCTCCACTTTTTATTACTGGAGCAGCTGACTACGAGCTAAAAGAGCGATATTCGAATCCCGATGATACGCAGGATTCCAACGGTTGTTCCTCGAAGATAACCGTCCGTAATGATCTTGTAAACTAAATTGTCGGAGACCAACGCAGTCTGAGCATCTTCTCATCACTGCAGAAATCATAAGAACTCTTATCTACGTCATTCTCAACTAAATGCCACAGATGACGGAAATCATATTTATGTGTATTGCAGTTTTTAATCTTTTCGTGTAACATCTGTGTTACTACTTTAATTACTATATTCATATCTATATCTGTGAGATACAGACATAATTTTCACTACAGCCAGAAGCAGCTAAGTTTAGTTCAATTGGGAACTATTGGCCCTTACAATGATTTAAGCATATTGCCAAGATTTTTTTTTTTTCTAACTGAAGCTCAAAAGCTTCATTAGGTGGAAGAACACCAACGTCTTCATGTCTCCTTAGAATATAATTTCATTTTATTCATTTTTGTCTTTTATTCTATCTTTAGATTTGTAACCCGCCACATATTTAAGATGCAGCAGTCAACCACTGCTCACTATGTCAACATACTGAAGCAACACTACTGTCCTCTACGTTCTGCCAGAACACTTGATCAATACGCTGGTAGAGTAAGTCTGTCTGTCTGACTGCGTCACAGCGAAAGACAGGCCCCACGGTATCTATGATCCTTGGCTAACGATATGGATGACGGAGACAATGGAGGCGAAAAGGAAACGAAACGGAGAATAATCTGCACAAATTTTCTATCATACGTAATTATTATAGACTTCTGCAGTAGCTTGTTCAAACAATATTTTTTTGTCGGTTTAATTAGAACCGGAGGAGGATGGGGGAGAGGGAAGGAAAGGGAAGGGAAGGAACTCAGCCATTGCCTTTTGACTTAACCATTTCGGCAAACCACGGAAAACCGAAATTTGTATAGTCGGACAGGGATATGAACCCGTGTTCCCCCGAATACCAGATCATAGCGTCACCGCTCACTCACTACGCTCGATTGCCAGTGTAACTATTGTTTGGTTTCTATTTATTTCTGATGGGTTTTTTCTCTCACTAAAGTATCGACAGCAATCCAAAGTTTTCTGGAATATGTTTTTAGTATACGCATGGGTTTGTTTTGAAATTTCACTAGCAAAGGTATAGCACTTCACTTTTTTGTTTATATGGGATAGCTGATCACATTTTTCTTCATAAATAAGTCACTTTTAATGTTTTACTATCTAATTTCTCTTTTAGAATGATAGCAAGTTCCTTATGCTCATTTTTAATGTTCAATAGTTATTCCAGTGATTTTTCTTTTTTAAACCTTGGAGTAATTGTTATTCGATTTTTTCCTAGTATTTTTAATTATGGCTTTACGTCTCGTCGATGTCTAGGTCATTAGAGGCGGGATGGGACTGGGGACAAGGAACAGGAAGAAATTCGGCTATGGCCTTTTGAAGGAAGCACCCCGGCATTCGCCTGGAGTGATTTGGGGAAACAATGGAAAACCCAAATCTGGATGCCCGGACGGGGATTCGAACCGAAGACCTCCCGAATGCGAGGCCGGAGCGTTAACCGCTCACCCACTACGTTCGGTTTTTTTCATTGAGACTTTTTGTCTGGTCGATGTCGAGAGCATTAGAGGCGGGTAAGGACGAAGAGTTAAGGGATTCTGTCATGGTATTTCGAAGGAACCATTTCTGACTTCGTGATTTGGGGAAACCAGGGTAAACCGATATCTGGATGGCCGGGTGGGGATTCGAACCCGCGTCCTCCTGAATACGAGGTCAGAGCGTTACCATTCACCTACCACGCATGGTGTTTGTTATTTGTAGATAATACCTTAATGAGGTCAGAAACATTAGATATTAATAAACTGAACCATTCGGACAAGTATGGTAAAATTGCCATCTGCTACCTCTTCATACCTACGAAATTAGTTTAAACTGAAAGGGTGTCACTCATTTCCCCTCCATTCGCTACTCCAAGTTCCCACTCGCGTTCTGTTACACCTGTCTTGAACATTCCTGGTGCTACAGGTTAAACAGGCTTGCTGCTTTCCTCTTGGCTCTGAAAACCCCAGAATGTTGGTTTCTATAAAAGAAAAGGTTTGCGCCTTTCTCGCAAGAAAACACAAAGTTATAAGAACCAACACTTCGTTCTGCACGACAGCCAGAAAAAAAGAAAAAGAATAAAACTGGAATACCGCTCGAGGCGGCGGATTCTTTTTAATTTCTTCCACCACTCTTATAAATAGAGGCTAACAGAGTTCTGTTCACACTCTTCGAGTTTAATTTCTTGTCTCCAAAATACACACCTATGTAATTCTGACGTAAACTTTGCACAAGAAACAAACTGGAAATCAACAATGTCAATATACTAACATTTTTAAACAGCATATCTTTACTCCTTGAGTGCCTTGGCCTACTGAGTACCCTCAATATTTAGTGGGTAATCTGGTGCACTAAACGCGATCTAAACATTGCTTACTTACCGAGGTTTGGAATTTGTTGTTCCAAGGCCATACGTTTCGAAAATTAGTTCTTGATCGATATTTAAGGAAATTAGTGATCACTGCAGCATCATTTATAGCAACGCTAGACGATGTCAACTTAGATGTTAGTAGTAAAAGTCTTCTCAATATTTTGTGGTCCAAAAAAAATAGTGTTCACTCATTAAAAATTAAATTTAGTAGTCAGTTATTCTGGACTTTTTTTTAATATGTGTACGACCGCACGTGACCACTGGCCACCTGTTACATAGGCAGACAGTGTGGATCATGAGGTGGGGGACATGTTCTCAACCCGAATTTAGAACCGGATTTGTGAAATCCGGAGAGTTTAACTTACTGGTGGAATGCTTGTGATGTCATCTTTTGTTCTGTATTTTAAGAACAAGATGTGTGCTGGGGAGGTGCACAAGGCTTTGTCTTAGCTCTGGCCGTGTGTAAGCCTTGGATATGTCCAGTTATGACTTATAATACCAGGTCGCCACTTACATTTATTTTAACCAAAAACTAAGGAAAGGTAATAAGTAAATAAGGTTTAAGAGTACGTTGTTGTTGAAATCACTAAATTCTTGAAATCTTACAAAGTCAGTAACTGAATAGGCATCAGAAAACGCCACAGAAGTAAAGTTTGCATGTTCGATTAACCGACTCGAGCCAAACCACACCCCATATTTCACTGTATTACTGATTATTACTTAAAAGTATGGAAAAGTTCGTCACACGCTTCTGTTATGGCGCTGGGTTAGCCAGTGACCGGCACTTAAGAAATCCCGAGGCCCCATACTAAATACGAAATACTATTTCAAAACTGCATCGTTGTTATCCCTACTGAAACTCTAAAACTTTGCGATGCCTCCATGTCGCCCACACTATAGCACAGTAGAGCTGTAAATGAAAACTGACTAGCCGACTGAGCTACATGTTACCACTCTCATGGTTTCTGGAAGACTGAGCTTACATATTGACGCGCTCACAGTTTCTGGACGACTGAGACGGAGGGAAGGTTCTAGGCGGCTATCTGCTCTCTCACGAACCGTGGGAAAGTTCCAAACTTCCGTTTCATATGGGTAGTTTCTGGAAAGCTAATCAGATATCAAATCGCATGTCTGAAGGGTTTCATCATCCAATTTTGACCTTGACAATAAAAATAATTCTATCCCTCTGAAATTTTCTAAATAGCTAGCTCTTATAGCAAATTTCAACTTCGGTTATTATGAAAAATTTCGTAACTTTAATAATTTAGCTGAAAATAAATAATTTAGATACGAACTTTCGAAACAGTATTCCAGGCGAATGCTGAAGGCTGATACAATGCAAAATACTAACTCAACAACTGTAAAAACCTGATTTCTAGCTTGAATTACCATAGAAACTGACTTTAGAAATAAAATACAATATTATCCAATCTAACTCTCAGTTCTGGGAACAAAATTTTGTCACGCACTTACAAAACTTAATAGATACCTAACAGTATGATAGGTGTGTTTTTGTTTGTGTAATGTGTAGTTTATTTTATGAGGCGTAGATTGGGATCCATCCCAGGATTCACCAAGATGACTGCTGGAAACCGGCTAAAAACCCCAATCAGGGCGACTGGTAAGCGTGGTCCTGGACTCGATCCTGGTACCGTTGAACCTCCCAGATCCAGTGCGATGGCGACATAGCATAGCCACACTGACGGATATTTGGGTGATTTATTACATCATAAAAATATTTGCAGGTACCACACAATTAAATTTATGGAATAATTTTAAGGACGGATTTTCAGATTTCAGACGATTAAACACGTTATTGATTCTCTGAGTCGCTTTAAAATCCGAAACAAGTCGCGTATGCAAACAGTTAGGTTAAAAGCGTTCTCCTTGTTGCGTCTCGCGAAGGTGAAACATCATATTCAGGTTTGAGATTTCGGTGCTAAATATGGATGTGACATATTCGGCATCAATCTCGAGAATAGTCCTCCTCGGTAACTACTAGACAGCGAGTTGAATTACCGTGATAGCATTAATATTTTTATTACTATTATAAATGCGAAGGGAACTACGTTTCTCTGTTACGTTTTCACGACTAAATGGCTAAACCAATCTTGATGAAATTTGAAAAGGAAATGCTATATATCATTAAGAAGGATATAGATTGCTCTTTTTCGGGATAAATAACATTTGTTTTCATGAAATTTTAATAACTGACCGAACGGTGACAAACAGACGGACATCGTGCGTAAATCCCTGTAATGTTATATCGGTCACTAGGGCTTCGTTTCTTTCGCAGTCTGTTTGTGTATGATCTGTACATGTCCAGAAATAATTCATAATGTAGTATAGACGTGATTCACGCTGCACTAATCTATGGTCTCGTGTTTGTATATACCTAGTGCACCGTATTCCAACCCCAAAAGGCTTGAGGCCTTAGCAAAGGACAGTAAAACCAAAAACGTTGTGTACGAAACGGTATTGCCGTAAAATATCCCCAGAAAGTGACAATTTTAAGCCACAAACAAAAGTCTGCCGGAGGAACTGTGGTCTCACACAGTTACCCAGCCTCTTTTTAAACATAATGCAAATTTGTTCTCGTGATGAGACAGGTTCAATGGTAGAATGGTATGGTCATAGCTTCACCGTCATATTATCCCTACTCCGTGCTTTTTGTAAGACCTTTTTCATAATTTACAGCTTTATATATCAAATTCAAGCAATAAAATTCTTAGTTCAGAGATACGAAGTCATGCGTAACAACTGTTTCATGTATTAACAGTTGTTTCAATCAATAGACCGATATCTCCTTCCTGTAAAACGCTACATGTCTTCCAATACTCTCCACACAATAAACTGCTTTTTAACTGTGGCGTACTGATATAATCCATTTGTTTTGCTGAATTCTACGTAGGTTTCTTTGTTTGGCAACAAAAAAGCAAACCAAAAGTGGAGAGATTTTTCTTTATTGAAGAAGTCTGTGTCAATTTAAATGTTTTGCATGTAGTGTCTCAACATACATACTGTTATTAAGTCAGGTAAACATGTGCACAGTTAAACAATATCTCTCACAAAATATATATGTGTGTTCATGAAAATACTCAGAAAAGTATAAATATTTATTTCTCGTCCATTATGTAACTAACATATGTACTAACTGATAAGCAAAGTATCTGTAAATGCGATCGAGCATGATGATTCAGCGGTAACGTTTGGGCTTCTGATCCTGCGACTTTCCGAAATCATTCCATGCAAATATAAGGTCACCGTTGGGCATACGACAAGTACGTCATTTACAATAAAAAATGGATTACCTCAAGGGTCAGTACTAGCTCCATTTCTCTTCAACTTCTACACCAGTGACATGCCAGAAACTACCGGCAATAAATTCTGCTACGCTGACGACTTAGCTATCGCCGTCCAAACTGCCACATTAGAGGAAGGTGAGAGCATTCTCTCTAACGACTTAGAAACCTTGAACACATATTATAGAAAGTGGAGACTTTGTCCGAACCCAATGAAAACAGAAGTATGCCCATTCCACTTGAGCAATGGAATAGCACATCAGCAGCTCAAAGTGAACTTCTGCCACCAGAGGGTGAAACATAATTTATATCCTAAGTATCTTGGCATCATGTTAGACCTTTCCTTAACATTTAAATAACACCTCGAAAACACAAGTCAGAAACTCAAAACACGAAACAACATCATGAAGAAGATAGCTGGTACTTCGTGGGGAGCTGATGCGGACACACGACGAACAACCGCTCTCACCATGGTTTACCCTGTTGCTGAGTACTGTGCTCCAGTGTAGCAACGTAGTGCTCATACTAGAAAAATCGACTTCCACCTGAATGAGTGTATGAGAGTAATAACCGGCACCCTAAAATCCACCCCAGTCCCCTGAATACACCAAATCAGCAAAATACCACCTCCAAAAATAAGACTCCAAGAAGCAATGGCACGTGAGTGGGTAAAACTGCACCATCCTGATCATCCACAGGATCTCCCAATCCACGAGGTCCTAAATGACTTACCCCCCACTCGCCTTAAATCCATAAATCCGGTATGGCAAGATGTATTTGACTTTGATGTCACGGAAAAATGCCGACAGAGCTGGAACTACGCATATGTAAAACATCCCGATATTAAAGATCCCACAACTGGACTTCCAGGATTCCATCTAAATAGAGACCAGTGGGTCACACTAAATCGCCTAAGAACAGGCCATGCGAAATGTAACGCCTTGTTGTATAAGAGGGGTCTACAGGATTCTCCTGCATGTGACTGAGGAGCTCTTTCCCAGAGTGTGGAGCATATTATCAGGGAATGCCCTCTACGGAAGTATGATGGACCATTTGAAGATGTTTTTGGAGCTACAAGTTCTTTCATAGAATGGCCGGAAGAACTGGATATCAACTTGTGAACGCTACCAACGTTCTTGTTATTGTATATATTTATATGTATTGTATTAGTTGCTTAGTCATACGACAAATAAATAACTAAGCGGAATGGTCCAGCGACGGCATAATTCCTTTCCCTTCATTGTTCCTCACAAAAAATAAAATATTAAGGCATTGGTTAAATAGCTTCGTTGCCGAAGGCCAATAGATAAAATAGACATCTACATCTCTATATGTACATCTATACTCTGCAATTCACAAAGTTGTGTATGGCAGTGGGTGTTTTGCACCAAACCTAACTCTGTGCATTCCAATCGATGGAAGAGAGAATTCATATAAGTATTCGTATGACACATAATTCCTGTAACCTTATCCCTCCTCTCATTGCGACTCAAAGAGCTTGGTAGAATCAGTATTTCATCGCATTCGTAATTTAAAGGTATTTTTCGTGTGTTTGCCATTAAATTCAAACGAAACCTACGTCGTCCAACTGCCAGAAAATCATAGCCCAATCCATGTATCAATTTTGTGACGCTTTCGTAAGAATTGTGGCAAGCAGTCATAAATCGACTTGCTCTTCTGTGTACTTTCTCTGTATTATCAATCAATCTCTCGCGATCTCTTACGACACAAAGATAGTCTGAATGAGACAGGAAATTGGTTAAACAGAAAAATCATGAACAGTAAGATTACTCGAACCGATTATGTCTTGACTCCAGGTGGGTATACAGCAAAAGAGACAGCTTCGTCACTAGACGCACTTTATTTACATTTTTAATGTCTGTGCGCTGAAAGACGAGTCCAATCGATTGGGCAAAAACAGCTGCTGTGGGAAACATCAAATTCTGCCGCTAGGAATATAATTGCGCCACATAGCGCAATGAACACAATGTCAACAGCCCTTCCATTGTAATGCGCGCTTGATTGTAACGCGGCATATTAATTGCTGGCGCGCAGTTCCGATTTGGATGTGAAACAGCTCGTTCGTTGTTTGGCTGTGTAATGGCGCTGTTCTTTAACAGAACAAATACGCAATGCGAGAATTACGCCCTAACGATCATATTATACCACACTGATCAAATATGCATTAGTCATTCACCGATTGTTCAAACTAACAAGGATTCCTTCCTGATACAGTTACCAAATGTTTTAAATT
Organism: Vandiemenella viatica; assembly: GCA_031002005.1. Classification (NCBI taxonomy): domain Eukaryota; kingdom Metazoa; phylum Arthropoda; class Insecta; order Orthoptera; family Morabidae; genus Vandiemenella; species Vandiemenella viatica. The sequence continues at coordinate 114,781,719 of CM061914.1, read as the reverse complement.
AAAGACTCCCTGTTGTTGCTTGAATTCATGCATATATTATTAAGAGAGAAAACCATAATTAATTATATATGCTGTGTTGTAAGGAAGGGCTATTTGGAACATGGAGCTTTCTGGATCCGTAGATTTTTCGTGAAAATATGGTTATAAAATCATACCAAGTGTTTCGTATTAATATGTAATTTAATTACGAATTTCTTTAATACAGTGGTTACATAGAATAGGATTATGGTTACAAAATAGATAAATTACAAGTTTATCGCGGGTATCAAAGGTTCATTTTATTTTATTTTCGACGCTGTAGTAGCTATCGTGACTGCCTCTTTCTCCACCTGTCCGAAATTGGTACTAATCTTTTGAAATTTGAATTAACTGCTTCCATGTGATATCCTCTTTACGTTTTGCGTTCTCCTTTTTTGAATAAGTGGTAACACATTAAATTAGAAATGCCGAAATATGAGACGTTGCGCAACTGCGAAATGTTACCAGCAATGCAAAAATGATCGGTACATGGAACATATCAGCTTAAATAGTTTCGTTTTGTCATAGTTGTCGTCGTTAGTTTGAAATTCGGCGTGGACCAAGAGAAAAAAATTTGCGGAAAAATCGTTCTGCGCCATCCATCTCGGATATGACGCATTTGTTTATAACGGAAGCAATCGATTATCTCCGATCGCTTGTATCGATTCTAAAATTGCGAGCGTTGTTGTTCTACACCTCGGCCAAATATTTTCTATTTGTGCGACTTTTTACAACGGAGGGAAGATGAAACGGCAAGAAAACATTACAACAAAGGATTTAACAAACATTTCAAGAGATTGTCATTGATTTTGTAGTGTCGGCGACATCTAATAATTGCGGTTAAGTATCAAGGGAGATAAATGGTTGGTCTTAATGATGTGTCCAAAGCGTAGACCTTGATCTCTAAAATATCATCACATTTGTCGATTTCGGTTAGATATGAAGTAAGATAAATTGCTCAGGACAATAAAAAAAAATGCAAATAAAGATACTTTTGCCCTTTACGGGTCAAATTTTGAAAAATTCTTTTCTTAAAATATGTTGTGACCACAGCGGTGACCTTAATCTTTAAAATGATACCTCATTTACTTATATTGGTTAGATATCTAGGCAGATAAATGGCTCGTGACACAAAAACGAGTTGTAGAAATATTAGTTTTTTCCTTTCTTAATACATGATATCACTAAAGCGAAGATCTTAATCTTTAAAATGATACTCCATACTCCATTTCGGTTGGGTATCCAGGATATGAATGGCTCGTGACACAAAAAACCGTATTTTAGAAATATTAATATTTTTTCTCTTTAAGGTTAGAATTATGAAAATTACTTCCTTTAAATATGATGTAACTAAAGCGGATTCCATAATCTTTAATATGAAACCTTATTTATCTATTTCAGTGAGGTATAAAGGGAGATGATGGCTTGTGAGAACAGAATATCTATTAGAAATAATATATTTGATTATATGTATATAAACATTAATAGTAAGCCACAACAACTACAAGTTAAAAATCAGTCAGAGGCTCTTGAGCGTCTGTTCTAATATGTCTTCCAGTACAACTTGCTGACATAGGTGCATCGTAATACCTCAACTAACCTGACGAAGAGATGTTTGAAATATCTGCAGCTCGCACAATACGCCGATCGTAATTTCAATCGACCGCTGACATTTCAAGCGCTAACTTTAATATCCCGCTGTCCAGTATGGTTGAGGGGCTTATTGCGGTAAAGCGAGTCATGGTTGACAGATCGCCATTTCGCATCCGGGCTCGGATAAAGGTTAATATGTTTGAATTATTACTGTAGTGTAACCCACAACAGCTCATTTACACAAATCCGAATACTTATCGAAGAATATTCCATACTGTCTGTGTGACTACTGCAGAAATTGCATATAGATCATAATCACAAAACTTTGGTATTCCCTGAAAGCAAAAATCTAGCAGTACGTCTATTCTCCATGTGAGGTTTTTTTTATCGTAAATAATTTCCAGTCAGTCAAGATACACCACGCAAGAGACAAGTTTCCTCCAGTACAGAATTTGTGAATGTCTCCTTGCGCTGGTAACTGGAAAAGTTTGATTTAAAAGCTTTGTCAATCTTTTTCACTGTTTTCTTGGCTTTCAAACGTTGGCGTAGTCAAAGTATTATTTATTATTTACTTTTAAAAAAAAGAGAAGAATCCGGCCTTCTTGTTTAAAATGTTTAGAATATTAGCATGAATCATGAGAGGCTTACTTATTGGTAAGAAGCCTTACACCGATAGGATTGGTATGAATGTAAGACTTATGATTAGTTCTTACTGAAAATATTAAATGATTAGGGAAAAAATGTATGTATTTACACACAGAAGGTTGTCAAAACAGTTAATAATGAGGTTATACGAATACTGATTCGTTATACGCTGATCTGAGGAAGTGAATTTTCGATAAAAATTAGTTTTTATTTTTGCTTGGGGTTGATACAATGCACGAACTTTTATAATTGACAATAACTGTACTTAACTAGAGAGCTAAAACTAAATTAAAAAATCTCATAAAAACGCCGATCGAACTAAACTATGCGATAATATTTTTGGTCTAGAAACATTTTTGCTACTACCACCTGTTATTGAACTACAAATACTGGAAAGGGTATACTAGGTCGTCGAGCCAGATGAGGTACCAGGTGGCCGAAGTTTGCAGGATGACTTGGAATGAGAGGAAGATGACTATGAAGGACGAGGAGACGTGGCCGTGGTGCTTGTGTTCCGCCAGAACGTAGCCTGCAGTCATGGCCCCCGTCAGCACAGTGGCTGCCGCGCACGTGTGGTACACGCGCTGAACCTCCAGAAGCCTGAACCGGCCCGAGCGCACCAGGTACAACTTCCACAGCACCCACCACAGCACCAGCACCACCTGCAATAAGAGACACTGATTAGAGAGTGATACAACCAGCAGTGCAGTCAGCACAGTGGCTGCCGCGCACGTGTGGTACATGCGCTGAACCTCCAGCAGCCTGAACCGGCCCGAGCGCACCAGGTACAACCTCCACAGCACCCACCACAGCACCAGCACCACCTGCAATAAGGGACACTGATTAGAGAGTGATACAACCAGCAGTGCAGTCAGCACAGTGGCTGCCACGTATGTGTGGTACACGCGCTGCACCTCCAGCAGCCTGAACCGGCCCGAGCGCACCAGGTACAACCTCCACAGCACCCACCACAGCACCCACCACAGCACCAGCACCACCTGCAATAAGGGACACTGATTAGAGAGTGATACAACCAGCAGTGCAGTCAGCACAGTGGCTGCCGCGCACGTGTGGTACACGCGCTGAACCTCCAGAAGCCTGAACCGGCCCGAGCGCACCAGGTACAACCTCCACAGCACCCACCACAGCACCAGCACCACCTGCAATAAGGGACACTGATTAGAGAGTGATACAACCAGCAGTGCAGTCAGCACAGTGGCTGCCGCGCACGTGTGGTACACGCGCTGAACCTCCAGAAGCCTGAACCGGCCCGAGCGCACCAGGTACAACCTCCACAGCACCCACCACAGCACCAGCACCACCTGCAATAAGGGACACTGATTAGAGAGTGATACAACCAGTGCAGTCAGCACAGTGGCTGCCGCGCACGTGTGGTACACGCGCTGAACCTCCAGCAGCCTGAACCGGCCCGAGCGCACCAGGTACAACCCCCACAAGACCCACCACAGCCCCAACACCACCTGCAATAAGGGACACTGATTAGAGAGTGATACAACCAGCAGTGCAGTCAGCACAGTGGCTGCCGCGCACGTGTGGTACATGCGCTGAACCTCCAGCAGCCTGAACCGGCCCGAGCGCACCAGGTACAACCTCCACAGCACCAGCACCACCTGCAATAAGGGACACTGATTAGAGAGTGATACAACCAGCAGTGTGGACGGCAACAATGACTGGTGAGAACGGCAAGGTTGCTTCTGCAATGCTGCAAGGCGACATCCCGCATCATTTAACAGTCTCTCTAATCCCACATTAATTTACACGAAACCGCAATTTGTAAAATAGTGTGAAAATGTGTGTCTGTCTGCGCAGCGTCTGTCCTCGATTTGTGGCCCGACACGGGCTCGACCGGTTGCACTCCCCGCTTAACCATACCCTTTTTCAGTTGACAACTGACTCGCGTCAACAAATTGTCTTTTGTCGTCAGTCACGATTCACTTTTACGTACTTATAAGAACTGCAGTTCGTTTTACCTGGTGCATTATTATAATTGAATTATATTGCCTATTTAGTATGTTTTTCTAAATTTAACTAAGGTTATAGAAGACCTAATAATGATACTCGTAAAATGCTAACATTATTTATCAATTCTGAAATTTTAAATCAATATATTAATTTTGTAAAATTATTCGGTATTATGAAGCAATGATAGGAATTAAACGTTATATGCATCAATATCATATACGTAATTGCTTGTATTAACAGGACTACTTCTTGTTCTAAAACAATTATTTTATGATTCACGCTGTGTTGAGTGAGAAGAACCTTCTCGACCGCTTGTGTCAAACGCACTTCTATAAGAAGTAACTTGCGAGACGAAATAATCAATACTAGTTGTTCCTTGAGATCTTTCTTCCTAAAAGCAGAAGCCGAAGTGATTGATTCGTTTACAGTAAGTTTCTTTTTTCAGATTAAATTTGATTTACTACTTTCATTTAGGTGTCTTAGACACAAGTAACGACTAATATGATAGTTTCACCGCTTAAATAGATAGATTATTTTGCAAACTTATATGATTTTCTGTAAGGCATGTAATGTGACTAAAGATTTAATATTTGTCATATTTGATTATTTGCTTAGACTAGTAGAATTAGATATAAAAATAAAAATGTAGAAACACAAAGTTATTGTAATTCGTAATAGATTATTTTATATATGATCTCTAACACAGTCTAGACATTTTTAATTTAATGTAATTTTGTTAGCTAAAATATTTATAATTGCTCACTTTTTAATTATTCACTTTTTATTTATTGGTGCCCACAACTTCGTGTCTGTAAAGAATTGTGATTGATAGCTTCGGACATACAACCACAATAGTGCACGATTGGGGATTCGGGGCTACTATTACACGCGAACACCAGATTTTTGTGCTAAGTAGTTGTGTTTGCAAAGTGAAATATAAGGGCACACACATATTTTGTCGAAATAACAAAATACCCTCAGTCTACCACTTTGAACTACCATATCTCCCACACCCCCACAGCTACCGACATGCAACCATTATAGTGTACGACTACATCACTCAACACCAGTGACCTGCACTATGAAGATGTGGCAGCAAAGAGAAATATAGGGACCCGCGTGTTTTTGGTCGAAATTTGAAAATGTCCCAGATCGACCACTTTCAATCACCATATCTCCGACACCCCCACAGCTACCGGAATTCGGCCAACGTTGTGCAAGATGGGAAACTCCATGCTACTACCACATACAAACATCAGGGGTCTGCGCCAGGTAATAATGGCTGCAGGGTGAAACATAGAGACACATATGTCTATTTTTATATACATATACACATCATATTAAAGTTGATTTATTAATTCATTAAATAGACGTTTATTATTTAATTAAAAATCTCTACTAGATCCTCGTTTTCTACAACATCGAGGTCAGAGGCGGGAAAGGACTGCGGGCTACGAAAGGGAAGGAATTCGGCCATGGCCTTCTGAAGGAAGTATCCCGGCATTAGTTTGGAGTGATATGACGAAACCATTGAAAATTCAAGTCTGGATGCCTGGACGGGTTTTCGAACACACGTCCTTCCTGCTGGATCCCGCGGGATGGTGCCACTGTCGCAAATGTCCTGCGGGATTGAAAACAGTGCTGATTGCAATCCTTAGTCTGCACCTGTTCCCACTGAAGTAGTTCCGAGGAGGCAATAAACGCAGGAACAAAATGTCGTCTTGAAGATTTGGTTAGGCAGCTTGCACTTGCTTGGGCAGTTTGTGAGTAGTCTGGCGCCCAAGCAAGTAATAAGTGGTTCACTTGTTTCTAATATTGATTTTGTTAATTAAAAGAACCTGCAGCCAGCTGCCAATCGGATTATTAGTGAGGTAAGCTGCCCAATAAATACATTGTACCAGAATAATAGTGTAATTTTTCTACGAAGATTTCTTATATAACAACCAAAAAATAATTTTTTATCACTGTCCTTAAACGAAAAGAGATTTTACTACCCGAAGAGGACACGAGGAGATTGCTTCACAGAATCACCAGCATTCGGTAATCCACCGACCACAAGCAAAAATTATTCACAAGGGGAGGCCGCCAATTGTAAACATCAGATTCAATTCATACTGTGTGTTATAATAGCTCATGGCTAGAGATGTCACGTGGTAAAGCAATCCTGCGCTTCTTTGCCGTTGTCGAGAAAATCGGCATTGAAATATTCCATTGCTTTTAAATACTATGTAACAGAAATTTAAAGCGGCGCGTGGCGCAGCGAGCAATTTTTCTGCCTCACATGGCCGCCGTCACTGAATCGTATCCCACAGCAGCCACTATTTCTTATTTATTGAAATGTGTATACAGATAATTCCTGGCAATCGGTTTCAACAATTATGCATATAAAAAGTTTTTAAATGCATTGTGCTGTGAAAATCCCGACTCTTTCGAACATTATTATGTTGTTCACAAACAAAGTTATATTTCAAAAACACAAATATCTGCTGCTACAGGTATGAAATAGAGATATCATTACTCGACCGTTACAGATGAGGGACAGATATTCATTGCCGCATCAAGGAACGTGATGGTCGCCACAACAAAAGGCGTTTAAAAAGTTATTGTATGCATAATTGTCGAAACTGATTGCCGGGAATTATCTGCATATATACCGGTATATTGGAATCAATAAATAAAAAAAATTGCCAGCAGCGAGATTCGATCCAGGCTTATGAGGCAGAGAGATTACTCGCTGGGTCATGCGTCCCTTGAAATCTGCCTAACGAAGAAAGTATCTGAACGCAAAGGAATATTTAAATTACTATGTTCTCGACAGCTGCTAAGAAGCACGTTACTACTTTGTTTTTTTTTATTTATTTATTTAATTTAATTGCAATGGAGCACAGGCTCCGGTGGCAATATCCCTACACACCCATCTTCCCCCTATCCTGCAGCCACCTACATTTGCCCTCTACAAATTTTATCTTTAAATTCCTTCAAAGTTTTCGGTAAATTATTCATCATTTCCCTTGGTAACTCATTCCAATCCCTGACACCCTTACCTAAAAAAGAGAATCTTCCCACACCCTTGTGCCTGAAATCGAGTGCCAGCTTGTGGTCATGGTCATCTTTTCCCTTCCATGCACTACTTTTCATACCTATTGCAATATCTTTCCATGCCTCATCACCAGTATATGCCCTGTACACTCCCATGACCCTCCTCATACTCCTCCTGTCTTGCAATGAATCCCATTCCAGCTCCTTTATCATATCCGTCACTGATTGCATTCTGCGATAATTTCCAGAAACAAATCTAGCAGCCCTTCTTTGCACCCTCTCCAACTCCTGTATTTGATACGTAAAATGAGGGTCCCATACTACACTACCATATTCGAGCAGTGGTCTGACCAAAGTTTTGTAACCCAATTCCTTGACTTCTCTCGTACATCCCCTCATCACTCTCTCCAACAAGTGCAGAACTTTGAAACCTTTTCCTACCACCTGTCCTATGTGTCCTGCCCAGTTAAGTTTGTTATCAAAAGTAATTCCAAGATATTTGCATTTCAAGTCTTCAGCAAGCAATTCTTTGCCACATTACACCTCTAGCCACGAGCTTTTATAAGACACAGTGTGAAATGAATCTGAATTTTACAATTGGCGGCCTCCTCTTATCAGATACGGATATTCCCGTCGACCTTCACCTCTGGAAAAGCTTTGCTTTGTTCATGCCAATGTTTATTACATATCCAACAAATCTACAACAATAGTGGATTAATTAACGTTTATCTGATTCTATTTAATAAGTATCTAAATTGCATATAATTCTTATTATTACACCCGCAGTGACTGATCATAATACCAACAAAACGAAGATACAAAGATTCCAAGATTTAGCTTTAGCAGTTGTCACACTTTTGTCCTGTGATCAGTGAATTGTTTCTCCATGGGCATTTTTCATTAATATTGCCAGAGACTATAATAAACATCGCGATAAAAGCAACACTTTCGTTACGCACGAACGGGTGGTTGGGGTGGATTGAGTGAAAAAGTCTTTGTGACCACCAAATACCGTGTTTAGTATGTATTACTAAGTGAACCGTGCGAAAATTTCATGAATGATATACGATGAATAGTGAGGTGGTTGGTTTGTAGTAGAATGAAAGAACCTGCTAATTAGTAGCAATTGTTTATTTGTCAACTAAAACAGGTACGTAGCAAAACACAACGTCTCACTAAACAAATAGAGAGCACCAACAGTTTCCCTAACAGAAACAAACGTACCAGAAAAGCTCCTTAATCTAGGAAATACATGCAATTTATCAATATCTTTGCGATATGTGGTGATGCTATCTAGCGGTAAAGAGGTCACATCTTATCAACTCCCGCGAAGCATAGCAGCTTGACTCAGCTATAGCATTCCGGTGACATTGATTGTTGATACTTTTGCCGTTTACGGGTTTAACTCAAACATTACTTTCATAATTAATCTTATATATATATATATCACTACCTAGCACAGATCACTGGTATTTGTGTGTGGAAGTAGCATGGAGTTTCCTGTCTTGCACAACGTTGGCTGAATGTCGATAGCTGTGGGAATGTGGCAGATATGATGGTTAAAAGTGGTCGATGCAGGGCATTTTCGTATTTCGAGCAAAGACATGTGTCTCCGTATATGTCACTCTGCTTCCACAACTACATAGCATAGACCATTGGTGTTTGTGGTAGTGGTATCGTGTCTCCTATCGTGTACTAAGGTGGTTAGATGTCGGTAGCTATGGGGGTGTGGGAGATATGGTGGTTGAAAGTAGTCGACCTGCGTCACTTTCACATTTCTACCAAAGACGCATTTACAATGGTTTATCACTTTTCAGCAAAAACTATCTAGCGCAGATCACTGGTGTTTGTGTGTGGTAGTAGCACAGAGTCACCCGTCGATCACAACGTCGGTCGAATTTCGGTAACTGTGGGACTGTGGGAGATATGGCGGTTGAAAGTGGCCGATCAAGGATATTTTCGTATTTCGACAAAAGACATGTCTCTCCGTATATGTCACTCTGCTGCCACAACTACACAGCATAGACCATTGGTGTTTGTGTGTGGTAGTGGTATCGAGTCTCCTATCGAGTACTATGGTGGTTAGATGTCGGTAGCTATCAATCCAAATTCTTTACAAACACGAATGAAGTCGTGGACACCAACTAGTGTATAATATTTTGTCCATGATGGATTGGTGGAAAACCGCGACTGTGATATCAAATTTGGGTTGATATTGAAAGTATCAACCAGTTAAAATTTGTTGTTATTATGTTTATTTAACCATTACCGGTTTCGAGCAAGATGCTCATCATCAGATGGTTTGTATTTTTAATGTATTTAAATATGCAGATGCAAAACGCGAGCGTTCGCCCTATAACAGAAAAGTAGTATTTATTGAGTGAGAGTAATTTAATTTTGAGCTGATGAGGGTTAATCTCAAACAGAAATACATCATATCCTTTCGCCATTAAGAAGAGTCCAATTTCAAACATATTCACATATCTAAGTAAATAATGTAATTGAGATTAACCTTCATCAAATTAAATTACTCTCACTCAATAAATTCTACTTTTCTGTTGTTATAGGACGCACGTTCGCATTTTGTATCTGCATATTTAAATAAATTAATGTTGTTAGCAAAGCAGAGAACGTAATATTTAAAATGATACCTTATTTATCGATTTTGGTTAAATACGAGGGGTAAAAAGATGGCTCCTCACAAGAGAACTCCTTCTAGAAATAATTTATAAGATTGTAATTAAAACATGTTCCATTATATTTGTAGTTGGAACCTTCACCTTGGTCACTACTTGTTGGCTGTCCAGGACCTAGCATATACGCCCTTTGTGGGTCACCGCTGATTGGGTCAGTGTTCGGCCGTCAGCCGGTTTGTCTCTCTCAATTGGATTAAAGTCAGCTCCATAAGGAGGCCAATCAATACCAGGTCCTGCCTGGACAGCAATGCCATAGACTGGTCAGGCAAATCTAATACCTTATCTTTAATTTCGATCTTACGTTCCAGATACGATACATACGTGCTTCATGAGAAATTCTTTAACTTGCGGTGTTGTTATTTACCAGAACTAATTAAGATCGAAGTCATACGAAACGAAAAGCTGAAGTATTCAAAGGCACTACGGTTGCGATAGTGGTCTAGTTTATGACTTAACATACCACCTCTGCTTCTAACTCAGGTTCCACTTATGGTGATATGCAAGTGGTTTGTTGCACCGTTCATCAGTGCTGACCTCCCGATCAAATTTTTTGTTTGTTTTAACATCTTTTCGTTCGTAAAACGGCAAATTTGTGTTAGACAAATATGTCAAGATTTATTGCATTACTAGGTGTCCGTGTAAAATTTCGTGAATGATATGCGATGTATAAGGAGATTGGTAATTTGTAGTGGTAAGAAAGAACAACCGGCCCATTCGAAGGAATTGTTTGTCAACTGCAATCAGTATGCAGCAAAACACAACGTCTTACGAAACGCTTAGAAAAAAAATGAAACGTTTCACTAACAGAAGCAAATATAACCGGAAACCTAAAAACACAGTTTATCAATATCTGTGGTATGTGTAGCTGCTATCTAGTGGTAATGCGATGACTCCTTATCGGTGCTTAATCTTGCAAGGGGAGGCTGCCAATTATATTTTTTACTTATGGCTTTACGCCTCGTCGACGTCGAGGTCATTAGAGGTGGGATGGGACTGGGGACAAGGAACGTGAAGGAATTCGGCCATGGCCTTTTTGAAGAACGTATTCCGGCATTCGCATGCAGTGATTTGGGGAAACCATGGAAAACCCAAATCTGGATGCCCGGACGGGGATTCGAACCGCCGCGCCGTCCTCCCGAATGCGAGGCCAGAGCTTTAACCGCTCACCCACTACGATCGGTGCCACCAATTATAAAATTCAGATTAGATTAATATTTTTATAAAAGCTCGTGGCCAGAAGTGTTATGTCGCGAATCAGTAACATGCGCTACTTCGCCGTTGTAGAGAAAATCGACATTAAAATATTCCGTTGCGTTCAAATACACTCCTGGAAATTGAAATAAGAACACCGTGAATTCATTGTCCCAGGAATGGGAAACTTTATATACACATTCCTGGGGTCAGCTACAACACATGATCACACAGACAGAACCATAGGCACATGGACACAGGCAACAGAGCATGCACAATGTCGGCACTAGTACCGTGTATATCCTCCTTTCGGAGCAATGCAGGCTGCAATTCTCCCATGGAGACGATCGTAGAGGTGCTGGATGTAGTCCTGTGGAACGGCATGCTAAGCCATTTCCACCTGGCGCCTCAGCTGGACCAGCGTTCCTGCTGGACGTGCAGACCGCGAGAGACGACGTTTCCTCCAGTCCCAAACATGCTCAATGGGGGACAGATCCGGAGATCTCGCTGGCCAGGGTAGTTGACTTACACCTTGTAGAGCACGTTGGGTGGCACGGGATACATGTGGACGTGCATTGTCCTGTTGGAACAGCATGTTCCCTTTCCGGTCTAGGAATGGTAGAACGATGGGTTCGATGACGGTTTGAATGTACCGTGCACTGTTCAGTGTCCCCTCGACGATCACCAGAGGTGTATGGCCAGTGTAGGAGATCGCTCCCCACACCATGATGCCGGGTGTTGGCCCTGTGTGCCTCGGTCGTATGCAGTCCTGATTGTGGCGCTCACCTGCACGGCGCCAAACACGCATACGACCATAATTGGCACCAAGGCAGAAGCGACTCTCATCACTGAAGACGACACGTCTCCATTCGTCCCTCCATACACGCCTGTCGCGACACCACTGGAGGCGGGCTGCACGATGTTGGTGCGTGAGCGGAAGACGACCTAACGGTGCGCGGGACCGTAGCCCAGCTTCATGGAGACGGTTACGAATGGTCCTCTCTGATACCCCAGGAGCAACAGTGTCCCTAATTTGCCGGGAAGTGGCGGTGCGGTCCCCTACGGCACTGCGTAGGATGCGACGGTCTTGGCGTGCGTCCGTGCGTCGCTGCTGTCCGGACCCAGGTCGACGGGCACGTGCACCTTCCGCCGACCACTGGCGACAACATCGATGTACTGTGGACACCTCGCGCCCCACATGTTGAGCAATTCGGCGGAACGTCCACCCGGCCTCCCGCATGCCCACTATACACCCTCGCTCTAAGTACGTCAACTGCACATACGGTTCACGTACACGCTGTCGCGGCATGCTACCAGTGTTAAAGACTGAGATGGAGCTCCGTATGCCACGGCAAACTGGCTGACACTGACTGCGGCGGTGCCCAACCACTGCGCAGCTAGCGCCCTTCGACGGCCAACACTGGTGTTCCTGGTGTGTCCGCTGTGCCGTGCGTTTGATCATTGCTTGTACAGCCCTCTCGTAGTGTCCGGAGCAAGTATGGTGGGTCTTACACACCGGCGTCAATGTGTTCTTATTTCAATTTCCAGGAGTGTACTTTCTACGTTCCGGAAAAACGAAGGTGCGCGTTGCCCAGCGAGCAAGCTCTGTGCCTCATAAGACCATCGTCACCGGATCGAACCTCGCTGCTGGCAACTTTATTTATTTATTCAAATCTGTCTGCAAATAATCAGTTTCAACGATTATACACACAATAAATTTCTAAATGCCGTTTGCTGTGAAAAAAACTTACGCTTTCGAACTTCAATATGTTGTTCGCAAACAATTATATTTTATATATATTTGCAGTGGCAAGTATGAAATATAAATAACGTTACTGGACTGTTACAGCTGGACAGATGTTCCTTCCCGCACCTGGGAACGAGAGGGTCGAAACGAGATGCTGTCGGTTTTTCCACTACAATAGGCATTCAAAAAAATGTATTATATTACCGGAAATTATCTGATACGTATTTGGGTTTCGATCCGGGCTTATAAGGCAGAGAGCGCCCCTTTGAAATCTACCTGTCGTAGAAAGAATTTGAACGCAACATATTTTATCGACAATGGCGAAGAAGCACATGTTACTGCTTTGCTACATTACACCTCTAGCCATGAGCTTTTATAACACATAGCATGAATCTAATGTGAATTTTACAATTGGCGGCCTCCCCTTGTTACAGCATTTCATTGATTTAGTGTAGCGTTTTCGTACTGACGAGGAAGGAGTTATAATTATGCGAAGAACTTTAATAGATGCCACTCTCAAGCCAACGTAGGTAACAAGGGAACTAAGGCAAAGTTGTTTTTCCTATACACGACCAAATGTACCACTGCCAATTGGTTAGTGCACATAAATATAAACAAAACCATCACGACAAAAAAAATTTGCCGCTTGTCAAGATCGCAAAAGCAACCTTTCGCCAGAATAGTCTATGACGTCACACTACATCGTTATTGTACGTCGGGAGGGGAAAGACCACAATAATTTAAATTTGGAATTAATTCTAGATCACGATACCGCTACCACTACTTTTCGCAACGATTTAAACACAAATTGCCGCTGTTACATATGACGTCCGTGTATGACGTATTCAACACGCGGGCAGCTACAAATGTCAGAAAAAACTTTTTTGGGGTGGGAACAAACCAGATTTAACATATTCACAATTATTTGCGATTAATAATAATATTTTTCAGTGTTAGTGGTACCATTATCCGGAATTAAGCTGAAATGTTTTCTGACGTATAGATCGTGATACCGTTATAACGTTGTCGGTACAGGGGTCATATTAACCTAAACTATCTCCCCCCCCCCTCCCTGGCGGTTGTGGTTAGGTTGAAATACAGCTTGGACCAGGTGAAAAATTTCGTAAAAGCCATCTATATCTGCATACAGCGAAAGCACTCGATCTCTATCGATTCAACATAATGAGACGTATACATCATTAAGTCGCGGAAAAAAAAATCCTACCGGGATTACTGGAGATCGCGATTCCGCCAGGAGTTGGCGCCATAATACTGCAGTGGTCAAACGCAAGACTCCGCTAGAAATTATTTCAGAAGTACAGTTAACGGTTTCATGCTGGTCTAGGCTGTATTACAACATAATTTCTGGTTGAAAATAATGGTCCAGGCTGTATTACAACGGAATTACTCCTTGGTAAATAATACGTCTTGTGACTGACTACAGCAGTATTACAACGATATTATTTAATGATTGTTGTAGTGGAATCGCGATCTTCAATAGACCCTTCCTACCCATAATTTATTGTGACTTTTTGCAACGGTGAGACGCTGAAATGTCAGGAACACATAATGTAGTCTTATTTTTTTGGCAAAATAATTATACTGCTTCACCTGCAGATTATTTTTCAGATGCTTGTAGCTATGCGTTTAATTTTGGTTATTCGGATATAGAAATATATTGAAGGGATTAATTCTAGATTCCAGTACCAGAACTATATAAAAATTTTACTTCTCATATATGTTTATAGAAATATCGTATTTCATTTGTCACCGCCCGGAAACAAACAAACAAAATTCCATGCAGATCCTGTTAGTGATATTTGAAGCTGCTCGCGCAGTGTATGCGTAATACCCGGCAGCGGAGTGACGTCATAACACTGGCGGAAGTGTGACGTAAAGTAGTGGTAGCGGTATAGCGATCTAGAACTAACCCATAGTTTACATCAAATTGTATAATTAATACCTTTTTATTCCATACCGACCACTAAAGGAAACGAAACCAAAAAAATAATATAAAAAAATCAATACATAAATCGACGGTAAAGTGGGACTTATTGAAACAAAAATATACACAATATAGGTGCGCAATAATGTTTATTCTTTGTGGCCCAGGCTGAATTTTAATCTAACCACCAGTAGCTTTACGCCTCGTCGACGTCGAGGTCATAGAGGCGGGGTGGGATTATGACAAGGAACGGGAAGGAATTCGGCCATGGCCTTTTGAAGGAAGCATCCCAGCATTCGCTTGGAGTGATTTGGGGAAACCATGGAAAACCCAAATCTGGATGGCCGGACGGGGATCCGCACCCGCGTCCTCCCGAATGCGAGACTAGAGCGTTAACCGCTCAGCCACCACGCTCGGTCTTGCCACTTGAAAATCAAGCAAGCTTCAATTATGAACGAAAAATAAACACAGAATGAAATATCACTCACTGTGTTCGTGGCCGTAAGTAAAACCGTTAATTGCTCTGTCGTAACTGAAACGGAAAATTTTTGCGAGTTAATATGGGTCAAGGTAAAAATTGGTAAAAATTTAAAGTTCATACTCGGGTCATTTTATCGACCTCCGGATTCTGATTTAGCTAACGCGGAATACTTCAGGGAGTCGCTTAATAACATTTACAAAAAATTTCAAGGATATATATTGATCGTGGGTGGTGACTTTAACCTACCGTCGGTTAGGTGGGACACATACACGTTCAGGTTGGGTGGAAGAGATAGGTTGATAACCGAAACGTTCCTAGAATCATTTGCAGAAAGATCTCTTGAACAGATGGTCGAAGAGCCAACACGGTGCCACAAAGATTCCTCGTCCATTCTGGATCTTTTTCTAATTAGCAATCCTGATATTGTAGATAAAGTTTGTATAGAAGACGGTATAAGTGATCACAAGGCGGTTGTGGTAACGTTAAACTCCAGTCTGAGTCTGAAGCATGACAAAGAGAAACTCGTGTTTTGCTTCGATAAGGCAAACGATGCGGGTATGGTTGACCATTTTGCGAAGTATTTTGAAACGTACACGCTAAATACAAATGTTGAGGAACTTTGGTTTAATTTAAAAGAACTAATATGGACCGGTTTAAACAAGTTTGTTCCTAAGAAGTTTATTAAGGTCAGTAATAACTTCCCTTGGTTCAATAGGGAAGTGAAACGTTTGCTCAGGAGGCAAAGGCGTTTACATGCCGCGGTGAAAAAATCGGGGAACTCATCTAATCGTGCTAAATTAGTCCAGTTGCGTGCGGAAGTGCGTAAGGCAATGCGCGATGCGTTTAAAGAATTCCAAGCCAGGAATTTATCCGAAGATCTGATTACTAATCCAAAAAAGTTCTGGTCGTATATCAAAGTAATAAGAGGCTCTCGTAAGGTTATGCCGTCGCTGATTAAAGAAAATGGTGAATTATCAGAAACAAGCGTAGAGAAAGCAGAAATTTTGAATGATATATTTAAAAAGGCTTTCACGATAGAAAACTCAGAGGAGATACCGATATTTAACAATCGTACCGACAAAATTATGAATGATCTCGTTCTTGATGTCGAGGGAATAACTAAACTGCTTATGAATGTAAAAACCAATAAGGCTCCCGGACCAGACGGTATTCCTACAAGATTCTACTCAAGATACGCAAAGGAAATTGCACCGTATTTGATGAAATTGTATACCGTCTCTCTGGATCAAGGAAAAATACCAGCCGAATGGAAGACCGCTATCGTAACTCCAGTGTTTAAAAATGGGAATGTTAATGATCCTCAGAATTATAGGCCGATCTCGTTAACTTCAATATTTTGCAGGATTTTAGAACATATCATCTATTCGAATGTCATGCGGTTCTTGGATGAAGGTGAGCTTTTAAATCCAAATCAACATGGATTCAGAAAAGGCCGATGCTGCGAAACACAACTTGCACTTCTAATTCACGACTTGTGCCGAATTATAGATGAGCAATCCCAGATTGATTTGGTTCTATTAGACTTTAAAAAAACTTTCGACACTGTGCCTCACACTAGGTTACTTAGGAAACTTCGCGGTTACGGCATATCTAGACAAATATGCGACTGGGTTGCAGACTTCCTGAAGGGCAGAACACAGTGTGTAGTTCTCGACGGTGAGCGTTCATCACTTACTGAAGTGGGGTCTGGAGTTCCCCAGGGAAGCGTGTTAGGGCCTCTGTTGTTTCTCATATACATCAATGATCTATGCGACATAATAGGGGGAATGAAAAGATTATTTGCCGATGATGCTATAATTTATCGCGAAATCAAAACCCAGGACGACTGCGCTTTGTTACAAGACGATATTACGAAAATAATTGCGTGGTGTAAAGATTGGCAGTTGGAGTTAAACGCTAAAAAGTGCCAAGTCATGCGTGTGAGTAAAAAGGTGACACCATTAACTATGAATATACGATTAATGACACTGTCCTTAGAACGGTAGATTCCGCTAAATACCTAGGGGTAACAATTCGTAATAATTTGTCGTGGAATGAGCATATTGAGAATGTAATGGGGAAAGCAAATCGTATACTCCGATTTCTAGGTCGTAATTTAAATCAATGCACTCAGGAAGTTAAATTGATTGTATACAAGTCACTAGTACGTCCTCACTTAGAGTATTGTTGTTCTGTATGGGGTCCCCATCAAAAGGGGTTAATGGAGGCTTTAGAGAAGGTCCAAAGAAGAGCCGCCCGATTCGTGACAGGTATATATAGTTGGAGGGAAAGCGTAAGTGCGATGTTGAAGGAGTTAGGTTGGGAAGACCTGGAACACCGAAGGCGTTGCTCTCGACGGAAGCTAATTGAAAAATTCACGACAGATGTATTTCGGAATGACAGTCAGCAAATATTGCTACCAGCAACATTCATATCTCGAAATGACCGTGAAAATAAGATAAGAGAAATCAGGGCCAGAACCGATTCATTTCTGTACTCATTTTTCCCACGAGCGATTAGGGAATGGAATAGAAAGGATTTACCGGGCGAGTAAACTTAAAATCCGACAGGAGTAGCTTTCGATAAAGCACTCCAGCCATCCTGATCTGGGTTTTCCATGGTTTTCCCAGATCACTCCACGCGAATGAGGGGATGGTTCCTCACAATAGCCCATGGGCGCCTCCTGCCATATCCCTTATAACCCTTCTCGATAGGTGCTATGCACCCTCCGCCACACACTTTTAGTGAATCGCGGAGTAATGATAATAATAATAATAATAATAACTTAAGGCACGAGTAATTTAGTTTTCATAGAAAACTTAAGTCGCTTGATTTTATCATTGGCGTCAAATATGTGTTTGAAATGGCAACCGCCTATACTTCCGACGTTATTGCATATGGTATTTCAGTATGGCATTATGTTTAAGATACTTTTTTGCCTTCAATGTGCACTTTTCCTCGAATGGTATGTCCTAAGGAACGCGGACGAAACGGACAGTTTATTCTGTGTACTCCCCTATTGTACTACCTACATTTTGAGATATTTTACTTCATTAATAAATATTTTAAGTAATACTGTCTAAGGAACGAGTGTGCGAAATTTCAGACCGGATGGCTAATGCCTTCCCGGTACGGCGCTATTGGACCAGAGGCCCATAAACTACAGCAATAATATCGCATTTGATTCTGTGCAGAAACCGTCACGCAAAAATGCCGTCAATTTGCGCGATTAACAAAGGTCAAGAAAGATACGGCCATCCTTAATAGCCGCAATAATTTCGGGTAGTTGCACGCAACAGGTTTGGAGCAACACCAGAGAAGTACCGGACAGGTTATTAGGGTTATCTGTGATCACAAGCGTCAGTGCTATTCACTTTGACCACACCATTTGAAACATTCCTCTAACTGGATTAATCAGAAGATAACAACTTAAAGCAAAGTCGGGGACTGCACCACTTTGGTAACCTTCGAGAAATTGGTACTAACCTGTTGAAATTTACATCAGTCGTTTCGTCAACATGTCCTCTTCACGTTTTACGATCATAAATTGCGGAAAAATCACCAGAAATTTAATTAAAAATACCGAAATATGAAAGGCTGAGCAACTGCGAAATGCTATCAGCACTGCAAAAATAACATAACTATCGGTACAGGGATCATTTCAGCCTAAACAGTTTCGTTTTGTCATAGAAACCGTGGTTAGGTTGAAATACGGCCTGGATCAAGTGGAAAATTTTTGGGAAATTTTCGCTATACGGCATCCATCACGGAAATGGCGTATTTGTTTACAATGGAAGCAATCGATTATCTCTGGTTGCTCGTTGCTATGTAAGATGTCGGGCATCACCTTATTATAACTCGGATAAATATTGTATATTTGTCAATTTTGTGACTTTTTACAACTGAGAAGAGATGAAAAGGCAAGAAAACGTAACAACAAAGGATTAAATCAACATTTTAAGAGACTGTCACTGATTTTTTTCAATGTTGGCGGCATGTAACGGCTGTGCGTCATGTTATATTTCGGCATTTTTAATTAAGTTTCTGGCCATTTTTTCGCAAAGTATGAACGCAAAACGTGAAATGACACGTTGACGAAGCGACTGATGTAAATTTCAACAGGTTAGTACCAGTTTCTGGAAGGTTACCAAAGTGGTGCAGTCCCCAAGTCATTTGCCCCAATCTCTCCTGACCCTAATAACCTTGACTTTGCCCTAATTTTTTTTTTTTAAAATCAGAGTTAGCCAAACAAAATATTTAAGATAGAGATTTACGAATTTAAGATTACGTCTTTGCAACGAGGAAACCTAGTTCCAACAAAAATTCAGTGAGTTGCTGAAACATCCTATATTATGCATAAAGTAAAAGCACTCTGGACACAGGAGGAAAAACTAGTACTTTTTAGTAAATCAATGTTACGATAGCCACTTACAGTCCCAGATATGATAGACATAGTCCTTCTACGGCAGCCAACCGATCACTACTCAAACATCGTTAACATGAGTCAACTATCGACAGGAAAATTTGATCTCCGTATTCGACTGTCCTGAATTTATTTCCGACTGTGGACTGAAAATACTATGTGACGGAGTATTCGTTATTTAAATAATGAGTTCAGAGAACTTCGTAATAAACTTGGCCTATCTATGTTTGCGGGGAATTCTGACGATTAAATTTTCGTGAAATTCGTTTTATCATTGCTAAGTGATAAATAGTAGCAAGCAGTCAGAGAGTGGATTTATATTTTGATAACTTTTACGGATTTGTTACTTTCTGCGACCACATAATCAAACTTCCTTCTTACTGCATTAATGGATTCGATTTACCATTTAATACACAGTTCGTCGATAGTAGTAATTTTCTCATTATTAGATTAAGGCTTAAGCTCACTTTTAAATCTATAAAAAAATTGAATCAAAACTCTTTAAATTTATGTGTTAGCATATCAACCATGAGCGGCCAGGTGACTCAGTGGTTAAGGCGTATGACTGGAGATCGAAAGGTCCTCGATTCGAAGGCTGGTCTCGGCGGGAATTTTCATAGGCTCTTAACCCGAACTTCACCTTCGGCACAGTTTGTTGTATAGTGTGAAGAACGTCAGAATGCTTCACTGGCTCGAATTCCACCTTAAATTGTGGGTTCCCTTTAAACGTAGGATTACCAGGGTTCCGCCAATACCAAACTAAGTATACCTGCTTCAACTTTCTGATTGAATACCAAATTTAGCTCTTTTTTTAAGGTTTTAGTAAAGTAGAATATTTCTCTGATAACTTTAGCGTGGTCAGGCCGAATGTGTGGAATTCAGTCTTTTTTCGATATGTAGTTCATAGTCAATGTTACGTGGGTTGTACAAAAAAAACCATTACAGAAAAATGTTTGTATTAAATTATACATGGAAATTTAAGATTTTTCTATATGTTTTCATTCTTTGTGTGTACTACTTCGGAGATTTTATCCCATATAATCACCGAATTTCTACCAAGCGCGTGAAACTGCGTTTTACACTACCTCCATTTTCAGAAGAATTAATTAGCTCAGATTATTTGTGTCTCATATTAATATCACCCATAAAGGCAATAGCTTTGAACCACTTATACCGAAAAGGACATAAACTAACTGCGAACAACATAGTTCCACAAGCAGTGTTACAGCTATGTTTTTCCGTCATGGTAAAAGCAGTGCATTTGATGCCAAGACCGTGGAAAAACCACTTCGTAATTTATAATAACGTAGTGGATTCTGAGAAAATCTGAATTTCAAAATTTCTTGAACTTTCTGGATGTCTTTTTGGCCACTTTAGTGTTGGCTTCTTTACGCATAAAAAATGATGTGACAATTACACTTTCGCTTGTCTATGTTTGGTTTCTCATATTTAAACGCTTCTTTGTTAGTAGTTAATGAGCTATTAATAATTCTTATCTATGTGAACTTTTAATAATCCATTCACATAATCTATTTAATTCTAAGGGTTCTGTTAGGGGGCGTCCATTAATTACGTGAGGTGAAATAGGGGGAGGAGGGGGGGGAGTTCCGGTGAAATATCACGAAACCTCACCAAGGGTGAGGGAGGGGGGGGGTCAATGGTGATCTCTCATGTGAGGTATTGAAATTTTTGTACGATGGTAGAGCTAAAAAAAAAAGTCTACAAATGATGCGAAAGTCGACTTTAGGGGGGTATTTCGTTAAAAACCCAAAAGGTCTCAAAAAGTTGCGAGGTTGATTAGTAGGGGGGGGCGGGAGCCCCCGTCAAAATCTCACGATTTTAGAGGGGGGAGGGTCCAACCAGACCTCACGAAGTCTCACCAGAGGGGGGGATCCGGAATTCCGGAAAAACACCTCACGTAATTAATGGATGCCCCCTTAGCATTGTAACTTGAAGAAACTTTGAAAACGGTTTAAAAATTGTAGTGAAAATGAAATTTCTTTTTGTTTTAGAAATTCTATTTTACTTTTTATGATACCGCATAATTTGGAGCAGAAAGATCCAATGGACAATGCATTTAATTTATTGAAGTAAGCTTTAAAGTTCATTAAGAGCATGAGCAGAATGGACGAATTTATATTTGTGAAATTAATCTTAACAGAAGTTTATATTGGTTACTGATTAGCGATGTATGCTAGATGGATACTAAAGATTTGTATTTGATTGATACTGAGTGAGTAATACTGAATCTTCTTTCTTTTCAGTATGTGTGCAGCTGCTCATCCTAGAGATTAACAGCTCATTTGGTAAGTTACAAATAATGAATGCACTTCCATTTTCACCGACATTGGAAGACTAAGTTTTGTTCGGTAAAAGAGGGTGAAAACTTTACCTTCTCATTTAAACTCCTCAATTAGTTTTCACAAAGTGTAGAACTAGCTAATTTGCTTTATCGTACGGGAAAAACGTGGATAAAATCTACTCCATAGCAACATGTGAATCTAGTTTAAAGATAAAATTAACAAGATTTGAATTATTCACAGTACTTTATATTTTAGAAAGAAAAGTTTGCTGAAATTGAGAAGCTTACTCTCGCCCTAAAATGATAATAACGTTTTGCGGGAAGAGTTAGATCGTTTTTTATCTTCTCCTCAGATCACCAGACTCGATGTCTTGTAGGGTCAGAATATCTTAGTGCTGCACCCTTAACATTTTACCTTATATCTCTATTTTCAGCCATTCTCATCACCATTTATAGGAAGTGTTTGTCACTGGTTTAAGGTAATCGCCTGATAAGGTCTTTCCAAGGTCAATTCGAAACTTAACTTTCATCTGCATACTGAATTTTTTTCTTTCTTTTCTTTAGTTATTGTGAGTCCAATGTTTCTGGCATCTCCTTGTTTTATTGTGCAAGGCACTCGTGTTCCGCATTCGGTTCATTTAATATGAACTGGTTGATTCTTCTAAAACAGCGTGAAATTCTCTGCATCCGCCTTCAACTTAATGTTCAGAAATATATCGTAGCTCGGTTTTTTTAATTTCCAACTTTCAGATGCATATACGAAAATGGAAAATACCTTTTTTACATTTCTCTTATAGTTTAATAGATGTATCAGTTCAAACAAAAGTATTTGATTGAACTGTTTCAAATCTAATTGTTACAATGACGATCTGGATATCGCAGTGATTTCTGTTATTTGCTGAAGGTCTTCTAATATCTTCTTTGATTATACAGGGCGTTCGCCGGGAAACGCAACCCACTGTTAGCGCTACAAGGAAGAAACTGCTCGCGGCGAGCGAGCGGTCAGCTCCCGGCATTGTTCTACCGTCGGCCGCGGACTATTTCATAATAATTACGCTTCATAAACTTCATAAACTTGTATGTGCTAAGCATTTAAATGTGACGTAATTCATTAGCTTACCTTATAAAAGATGCTGGAAGTGTTGACACTCTTGTGTAATGCACATTTCACATCTTCTGAACATATTTCGAGACACACGCTGCCCTAACTGACTTAATGATTTTTTGGGTGACTGTTCTAGTCGAAAAGCGATATCGTCAATTTTCTCCTATGTGAGAATACGGTTGACCGACAGTCTCTTTTTGTTTTTTAACCAGACGCAGAATTGTTGATTTAGCTGGCAGTATAGCGCCAGGAAATTCGCAACGAAATTTACTGCGACACTTTTTAAACGACTTCTTCTTCACATATGTATCGTAGAGAAATATTATTTGTTGTAAACTGTAACGTACCATACTTTTACTCACACTCAAACACGGTACAGATTAGTAAGAGTATGAAGCCCCAAACCAGCCAAACCGCAAAGAAACGTTTATTCACAACACTGATTAATAAGAAACTGAAGTCACAAACTAGCTACAATGCAAAGAAACCGTTCTTAACAATGTAAGGGTCCCATTTACTGCGTCACTGTACTTTTGGGGCAGCGACGGTGTTAAACAGTGCGGTGATTCACGGTGCCGTGTGGCGGGAACTGCTGGCACGACTGACCGAGCAAGTTGCCGACGGCAACAGACTGGGAGGGTAGCGTTTTCCGGCGAACGCCCTTTAGTTTAACTGAAACAGTTTAAAAATGATTAAACTGAAAAAGGAACTACTCTGAATCTGCTTCTATGAAAATTTTATAAAATGACAAAACCATTCTGCCAAAAATTAGAAAGCAAAAAGTCGTCAGAAGGAGCGCACATGTTTAACAGAGTTATATAGAATACGAAATATAGCCTCAGGATAATACTAACAAACCAAGTGGCCATAAAAAACGTACGGGATTTCGCTACTGACATTTGTTAATAATTTACTGGGAGTGGCCGTTAAAAGCAATGTAATCACATGAACCCCAATTACAATTCCCTTAATACAGGTATTTAATCGTCTTTTGAGAGAATAGCCTCCTATCTGTGTCTAATTTAAGCTGATTCACGCTAGAATTAACGTTTATTCAATACAGTAAACAAACGCGTTAAATTAACGGCCATTATTTCGATGCTCAGCATCAGCTTCCTGTGATGTAATTTTCCAGGGCAGTGCTCCATCCAGTTTGCACTCCAGTTAGGTTACTCATTTGTTTTGTTTTTTTGGTTTGTTGTATAATTGTTAGCGCCTTCTTCCTCTCCTGTAATATTATAACTAATGCGCGTTTATTCCATCACTCGTTTAAGTACCCATAAAAATGACGCGTATGACGTACGGTGGTAGTATGAATTTGTTGCGGAAAAGTTTCCAAGTAAAACGCATATCGATTGATTATTATTTTATTTATAGTTATTTTTCGTGATGTGAGTAAACTTTCTCTGATTAAGTTCTTGGGGTATTTGACTAGGATATTTATATATAAATTCATATGATTTTAAATGACAGATATTTTTATTATTATGAAAATCTTTCTAAATAAAGTATAATTTCTAAAAATTTACCTAGCTGATATATTTCGTGATTACATACGTTTCGAGTAAAATTTCTCTGAGTTTTTTTTAAAATAAATTTCCCTGTTTCTTATCTTCTATCGAAAAAAATTCTTAGGTTATATTATGACCTGGTTCTAGTAACTCTTGCAAAAAATACAACACCAACATCGGATGATCTTCTCCCTACATGAATTTCTGCATCTAATCGTCATAAATAAACAAAAAGCAAAATGTAAATTTATTCGAACGTCGCATAGTAATTTTTTAATCTCCGTCTCACATTATAATATTTTATCTCTGGTCCCAGTTTTTTTGTGCAGTTACTTGCATAACAGATAGCTGGCTGGCACCGCTGTTACATTTCCTTTCAACAATATAAATACAAGTAGCATTAACTGTAGTTATTTATTTGAATTTACACTTCATTTTTAACAATGTAAGTGTAACCAATATTAAACGCAGTAATTTAAAATTTTTGGTTAGCCAAGCAGCGTTGCTGTGGCGATTAATGTAACTAACACTTCGGGCATCATCGGACACGCCGAAGGTTGCCGAGCTTCAAGTTCACGTCCAGTCCCCAGGCGTAACGGATTTTATTAAAGTTGTTATTTGTCTGCGTGGTCTCGCATTACCTTCAAATTTTTACTTATGATTTATGTTCACGCGTATCGTACTCTGCCCAGGGGCGCAGCTACTATGGGGCTAGGCGATGCAGTGCACCGGGGCCCCTACGCACAGGGGGCCCCCAAGCATACCTCAGGGGGTCCCAAAGCGCACCTCTGGGGGCTTCAAAGCGCATCTCAGAGGCCCACGAGCCTTCTCAGTTCTACCGTCGTTTAAGGGGGCCCCCAACCACTGCTCAGGGGGCCCCTAAACACAACTCAAGGGCCCTTACCAGCAACACAAAGCAAAAAAAAGGTCGCCCATCTGGCCTGAAGGCCCAAAATAATTTTTTTGCAGCCGGGCCCTTGTTGACCTAGCTACGCCACTGACTCTGCCGTTAATTGGAGACAACCCGAGAAAACAGTGTTACCCCACTGTTGTTGTCAGTCAGAAAGTTCGAGATAACAATAACGATACGTTCCATAAGTACATTAAGTCTCTATTAGCATCAAAAAATCTTACTTTGTTTCAGGCAATCCGTCTGAAAGAAGTTTTCTTTTCTTATCTGACTCTTAACTGTTGTATTGAACAAACCAAAAAATGTATTACTTTAAGAGCTTAAATTTAGATTTTAATTTATTATTTATCAGAAAAATAAATAATATCTGCAGGGTATTATATTCGTATATGTATATATTATTAGGGCTGTAAGACCATCCCTTATAAGTAAAGAAACTATATTTCAGGCACCGGAAAGCTAAAACTATTCCGATATTTTATTTTTTTAATGAGTGATATCATTCGAAACTACCTATAAACTCTGTAATGTGCATCTGGAGAGCAACTGGACTGATTTTTATGAAACAACTGCCAATTTACAGCATAGTAATTATTCTTTTGTATGTAATTGTAGTAATTTTGGTAACATTTTACATGTTCGCAGGAATCCTATTTTCTTTCGGAAAATATTTGCATGTTTGCATCTTTTTAAAACAATAATCACGCGACCTGTGCTTTCCTTTGTTTATTCACTTTACTCATAGAAATTGCTAAAAATTTTGTCATTGGACCACTTAAAATGTTATTAATATTATTATAATATTTACTACAGGTACGTCAGGTTGCTGTGGTTCGTTATGAGAGACCATAAACTGAATAGAATTAAAATCATAAGGCCGGCCACACACAGAACCGGGCGGGGCAGGGCGAGGCAGGGCATTTTGCCCCGGGGCGTCTTGTGCGACGGGAAACGCACGGGCGCATATGGAGCACCACACACAGGACCGGGCAGGGCAGGGCACGTCGAAAAGACGCCC
The DNA here is from genome assembly GCA_031002005.1 of Vandiemenella viatica. Taxonomy (NCBI): domain Eukaryota; kingdom Metazoa; phylum Arthropoda; class Insecta; order Orthoptera; family Morabidae; genus Vandiemenella; species Vandiemenella viatica. Next base: position 114,755,112 of record CM061914.1, on the reverse strand, counting down.
CGGGGCAAAATGCGAAGCTGAAACAAATTATGCCCCGGGGCAAGTCGCTGCCGGGCAGAACGTTCTGCGCATGCGCTGTCACGGGACCCACCCTCCCCTGGGCTCCACTATCTAGCGGTCTGGTTGTGTTTCGAATATTCGACTGATTTGTATGTGTGCCATGTATGACTGTAAGATTTAAAATTTTTATGACTATACAGTGTTATTATATGGTTGAATAACTAATGCTGAGGAAAAAGAGGACCAATATACATACGTTAAGGTTATCAAAAGCCGCTCCTCTGGGGGTATGGCTGTTCTCCAGTTGGTATTTTGCTTTTCTATTCTGCTCCGATGCTCTCAAGTACAAAGTCGAATGTCGAAATTGACATGCGACAATAATCAAAAAACTTGTCTGGGTCGGCTCGAAGCTCAGAAATAAAACTTCCTATATTCCTTTTCAGGTATATAGGGTGTACCCACATCTCTCTGTTGTTAACATTGTGGTCCAAGAGCTGCAGATAGTTCCAAATTAACAAAACGGTCTCCTCATCTTCATCCAGTTCAAAATGATACACTACACACCAGTATGCTCCCACTAAGTTCACTGACAGGTGATTTGCTAAATGTTTGACTTGTCGTACCCCGCCTCGTTCTGTGTGTGACAGCAGCACGACAGGGCAAGTCAGGCGACTCGTCGCGCCCCGCCCCGCCCTGCCCCGCCCGGTTCTGTGTGTGGCTGGCTTAAGAGTGTTCAAACCTCTTACCCCAGGACCACACGCTTGGTACTTGTCACAAACTCCAAGCCTCTACAAACGCTTGGTTAATTTTGGCGAGCCAAACATCGTCATCCACACGCTTGCGTGTGCGCTTGTATGTTGTGGAGAAGCAAGCATGACGGACTTTTAGGTTGTGTCGGCCATAACTTTTAGCCTGACCTATTTTATTAAAAAAATATTAAAAAACGAGTAAGATGGCAAAGAAGATCGTGGATGTTAAAAATCCATAGAAACCGTACCATTTAATTATTGTAATTTCAGTCATGCAACTATGATTACTATGTAGCTTCATGTATGTATTTCATTTAATATAAGTATATTGTTTTATAATTCTATAATAATTATTGTTTTAAAGGCATTATAATGTCTTTATCCATTAATTTTTGATTGCAGAGAATTTATAGAAGAAACATTTAACGAGCTTCTTTTTGAGCCATCTGGGCAATTTGATAACTTCTGCCTGATGAGATACATTGATTCTAAATATTCGCTGAATGAAATTTCACCTATGACTTCTAAAGAAAATCAACTTCAGAGAACCTGTACTATACCAGCTAAATTAATAAATTTATACCTGAGCGAGAGCGAATAGAATCTTGTTTTTTCTTTAAACGTTTACGAAATGTGACAATAAAAAATCTGCATGGCAATTTTATTTAAAACTTCACTCAGACGACTCCAGACATGAGCTACTTTTTTATGGTCTTTGCAGAGCTCTACTTGGTAGCATTCGGGGAATTTTAAAATATCCTCGTTGGACCAGTTATTCGTTTTACTTGCAGCACTTTAATAATAATAATAAAAAAAACAACAAAACAAAACGCACGTTTTGTCCGTCGTCAGGGCACAAACAATACTAAGACCGCACAAACGTGTAGCCGCTTCGCAAGCACTTGCCGCAAACGCCTTTGATTTGTGCCAAAAAACCGACACTCGGTCGGATCAGCCACAGGTGCCTGCAAGCCTACTCAAGCCAAGCCAAACGCCCTATCCACACGTTTCAATTTGTGACAGTTTGACTAGATTTGGCAAGCGTGTGGTCCCGGCTTTAGAGAGCATCTTAGAGAGCCAAGCTTACTGGTGAGATATCGTCATCTTTACTTCCACTGGTGTTAGAAAGTCAACCCATTTGGCTCAGTTGGCTACTGTACCATTATGGTGCTTAGCGCCTAACACGGGGTTAGCTGGTTCGAGTCTAGGTGATGGACGAAATTTTCGTCAATAGGACATGGCCTGCAGAATGAGAGTTGGTGGTATAGAATTTCCAATCACGAGATCTAACACAGAAGTTTTGGTATGGAGTGAGGGCATATAACCATGTTGATGGTATTCGTTCGTCGGTTCGGGACGTTAAGCTTGGCTGTCAACATAGGTATCTTTCGGAAGAGTAGGCCACTCTCTCCTTTTTTTTTCACCTCTCACCAACATCACTTCACTTAACACAGTTATCCACTTTTACAACAACACTTACGAACACTGTCACACTGGGAAGGCAACGAGAAACCACCTCTGCTCATTTTCCCAGACGTTACCATGGCAACCGTCTACTACCGGATACAGGCAAGATGTTCATAAGAAGAAGAAAATTGTTACAGAACGAGATGGTGCTGCTAGTATGTCACAACTGGAGAAATGGAGCTCACTTGCCACTTATCTGAACTGACCTTTCTAAATAAGTCAAGAATCCTCTTGGAAACGTTACTGAATATTAGCCAGTATTGATGTTGTTTCTTACAATTATTTGAGTGAGGATATTGTGGTCGAATAATCACGAACCAACGTCACTGCTCAGTAAGGAATTACACGGAAGAAGGAGCCGAATTGTTATACTATTTTCCGGAAGTAATAGACATTATTTTCATATTGTATTCACGAACTTCGAGCAACTGATACGTAATTGCACTCCTTTAACCGAACCGATAATTTCATTTTACCGGGATATCCCGAAACTGAACTGTTTCAACCGAATATCAGAGGTGAATATCAAAATAATTTATGGGTAACGTGTAATTATTCATTACTCTATTAAACCACACCGTAAGATTCTGGCGATAACATTCTTCGCTTTTTATTCTGGATTATATGCCCACAACGTATACAGAAAGCAGCACATGTAGTGAAAATGACGATGGTTATCGCAGTATTAAAGATAATATAATGCATTAGCAACTCCAGTACCAGGATCTTTGTAAGAAATATGGAGCTTTAGACAGATTGCTTGTTCGTATCAGCTCATTGTTAGTAGCGTAGTCTAAGCCCTGACGAAACTCCTTGATCATACAACTCGCTCTGGGCAGCAGAACAAAAGATTAAGAAACTGCTTATGTTGCCTTTAATCAAGAAAAATGATGATACAGCAGAATTTAAAGTAGACTGGATAAAAACGGGATTACTGAAATCAAATCACGATTTGTTGCGGAGACATTTGTGATTATCGAATCTGAGCTGTTTGACTGATTCTGTGTTTAAGGCCCGTATGTATTCGACCGAGTTTCATTTTCCTATTGTTTCCTGGGTTACACTAACGTGAATACCTGGAATATTCCCTACGCCTTGTGATGACCCATTTCACTAATTTTCCGGTGGTTGTTCGGAAGCGGTCTGTCTAGACATTAGGCAGTATGCGGGTTCAGATCCCCACTCCGACATTCAGATTTCAGTTTTCCATGATGTTCTGAAATCACTCCAAGCGAATACCGCCACGGTTCCTTGAAAAAGCCATGGCTGAATTCCGTTCCTTTACCCCAGTCCAGTCCCGTCTCTAATGACTTCGACATCGACGAGGCTAAAAGTTCTAAGGAAAAAAACTTCCTTTGCAGCGATTGTAATTCACTTGCCTAATCTCCGTCCCTGTTCATCTCTACAATACCGAATTGTGAAAATCTTGTACATTTTTTAAAAAAGTCTAAGAAACAGCATTGAACAACTAACTTAGGTTTCTCTAGAATCCACTTTTTTCTGAACGAAAATGCAGATCTTGCACGAATATACTCATAGTTTTAGTAAGTACTAGTCAAATTTGGTTCTTAGGTTATTTAATGTTGTCATACTCGATCTCGTGACATCGCAGTCGTGTTTGAGGCAGAATCCAAACAACTCTACTTTCATCGTCGACGATGCTTCACCTCATTCTGTTAATCGTAAGTTTTTTTTTGTTTTGCTGCTCTAAGTGAATATCACCAGAATTTCATGTCTATATGAAAGTAAGTTTTCACACTAAACGTTTAGACACCTTCAAAAATTCTCTTTAACGCTGCCAATAATATTATTACTTGGATCACTACCGACTAGGAGAAGAATAGAGAAGGCTTGCGATTTGTATCTGTGAGCTGCGCTGGTTGGTTTCATCCATTATTTTAAACACGATTTCCTATATTTTTTTTATTTTTTTTCATCTTCCATTTTCTATATGTACGACAATTATGGCGGAACAAATTTAGGATCGGATTCTTCTCTTACTAAGTCCGTAAACTGTTTATCGACATTGTGGTTATACACTGCTGTTTTTCAGTTCATCAACACGTTCAAATTTCCAAACTTAAATACTTTACATTCTGTTATGACAGTTATATTTTAGTTTGTTTGTTTGCTTCCTACGTGCAAAGATTTTTAATTGGCTTAGAAGCGATGGTGATGACATCTTCGACATTCATGATGGGCCGGAGACCTTGGAGGAAATTAGAGGAGAACTTAAATGGAAATGCTGTGCCATCCAACTTTGGGAGACGTTCCGGGAACTCATTTCCTGCAAAGACTTTTATAAAAGTTTCTGAGTGCTTGAAAAATGTTTGAGCCTAATAGAAATGGCTTGAAACTCGAAACCAGCATTTCGGCAGGTGATATCTATGATTGCAGACGTATCAGGAAATACCAGAAAGCAGAGGAATTCTTTATTCACTGAACCAAAGATCATCTAGATATCTTTTATTTAGCAATATGAAAGATAGAAATCAGAATTTAATGTCTGGTGGACGTATTTTTTTCATGAGTGAGCGGTAAAGAAATTTACTTCATGATCTGTTCTTTCAGTCCCTACATTTGATTAAAATCTAGTCATTCTGCCGGCCGAAGGGATATTCTCGTAGACAAAATTTTCGATTCAATCTACTGACTATTAAACTAACATCAACTTTAATTTAACTTTGAGTTGTTCTATCTTGGTACATCTATGAAGAAGAAGTTTGATTTTTGTGTGTGTGTTTCACTGCGTCAACGCCTTGGATGTATGCCCTCTACACAACGTAGCATAACTACAGTGTCTCTGTAAGGATTGGTTGGATTGGAAACTCACATTAATAAAAAAAAAAAAAAAACCAGGAGTATATTCGTGTGTTTAGGACGACCTTAATTGGATAAAAATCCCTAACGCATTATCTTTAATAATAAAGTGAGGTATGCAGAGAAAATAACAGACACCACGCACAAGAGAAAAACTGATATTTTATGGTCACCTATTGAGAATGACTGAGAATAGGTGCTGAAAAAGAATTGAACCTCAGTGAAAGAATGAAAAAATTCTGGGAGGAGAAGAAACGGTGAACTAGTAAATCGGTTTCTTCTCGTGGTCCAAAGCAGGCGAAAATTGAAAGAAGAAGAAGAAAGTGAGGTAGGTATTACAATCTGCGAGCTCTCATTTATGAACCCAACCTATCACAAGTTGTTATATATATATATATATATATATATATATATATATATATATATACAGGGTGTTCAGGAATGAAAGGATAAATCCTGCAACCGCAGATAGGTCACATTATTTCATACTATATGATAAAATTTTATTTTAGTAAAAGCCTCACCATTTTCGACATATTAATTTTTTATTTTTTTTTTCGAAACATGTGACATTGCTTAGTTTATTCCATGCCATGCCTACAAATTAAGACTACTTGAACCCTGTTTTTTTTTTTTCTCTCAAAGTATTTGAGTTATCTTATAATGTTAAAAAAGATATAAAAAATCTTAAATGGTATAATTATTTTAATTTTTTAATGTTGTTGGCACGATCCGCTTACTACATTATTATTATTATTATTATTTATTATTATTATTATTATTTTACACCACAGGCTGTCTAAGTCAGCCGTTTGAATAAATTTGTATCCAACTTTAAAGGTTTAAAGGTTTGTTTTAACGTTTTAAGAAAAAAAAAAAGAACATTGTTTTAGATATATAAGAACGAAGTCTTTCTCGGCGTTGAGAATGTATAAAATGCTCTCGGGTGACTAGCCGAGTCAAGGCTGCGTTGTTACACGATATTTCGGTAACTAAATTCATTGTCACTTCACCAGAAGATGGCGACAATGATTTTAGTTGCCGAAATATCGTGTGACAACGCATTCTTGACTCGGCTAGTCACCCGAAAGCATTTCATACATTGTTTTAGATGACTGAAACATCCTTGAGTAAATTAAAAAAAAAACAAGGTTCAAAAAGTCTTAATTTGTAGAAATGACAGGGATTAAACTGAATAAAGTCACATGTTTCGAAAAAAAAATCAGTGTCTCTAAAATGGTGAGAATTTAACTAAAATAATTTTTTGTCATATAGTTGTACATGATGTGACCTATCTGTGGTTGCGGGATTATCCTTTCAGTGCTGGACACCCTGTATATATATTTGAGGTAGCAGCAGTAAATGAAAGAGTACTGTATCATTACAGGTTACTACTGAGCTCCCTCAGACAGGTGTAAGGTGTGGATGACGCTGGGCAGAGTCCTGAGTTGTGTTAATAAGGTTGTGGGGCCGAGCGCAGGAAGAATCGGTAATTGCCTGGGCTCGGCGTGGGTCGGGAAATAACGCCCTGGGTCGATACGGCGTCTGCGACAGCTCCTGTCACAGCTGTTGGTTGTCCGCACCTTCTAACTGACTGCAGCGGCACAAATACAGCTCACCCACCCAGTCTTGTATATCGATGTAAACGAGTTCTGTGCTTCCCGTAACCGATATTTGTATGAGGAAAACGTTGCCTACGTCATCATCATCATCGTCATTGGGAACCATCTCCAGTTTCCCAAGCCTTCCAATGTTCCGGTTTTGCTGTTTATAGTCAACCATCTTACACTGTCTTCAGTCTAACAAAATCTTGTTGTATATAACAGATTCCCAATTCCATCCTCTTCTCTCTAACTCCTCCTTCAGTTGGTCCATACATCTTATTCTTAGCCTTCCAACTGGTCTTTTGGCCGTTATACTTTTTTCCAAAGAAGCTTTCGATAATCTTGTGTTATTCGTTGTTTTAACATACCCTCACGATTTAAGTCCACAAACCAAAATCTTTCTTTCATGCGTCCATTAAAATCCAGGTCTAATCTAATCTAATAATTCTTTATGTGATCGAGACTCGTTTTCTGGAGGGCATTCTAAGAAACTTCATTTCACAGGCTTGGATCGTGCTAAGGTACTTTGATGTTTTGTACATGTTACCAGAGCATAAATAATAATAGGTATGAGGTATGATTTGTAAAAAGTGATTTTTGTTCTTTGGGTTCCCTTCACGTGCCATAGTAAGCTCGCACGATACTGTGAAAGTTGGACACTTTGTTTACTCTGTTTATATTTCAGACTCACCCCTACCATCCCTACATTGCCTATTATTCTCCTTCTTCTTCACCACCATATTTTTCCCAACATTAAGGTCGGCTACTGTGACGTCACAACACGATTTAAAATTATAATTAGGTACCTTAAGAAGTAGTATTTAAATAGAATAAGAATAGTATTAAGGAATTTCATTAGGGTAGGGAGAGTGGGGCAGAGAGATTTTTTTTAGATTTCTCAGGTGTCGTAATGGTGGCTAGGTCACATTAAATGAGTCAGCCACCCAGTTCCCGCCCTCAGTCTTGGCGGCGAGCAGGATGGTAAAGTAACCAACCCACGGACGCAAAAAGGTGTCTCCGGGGTGAGGTGCTATCTGTGGAGCCCTCTGCTGTCGCCCATAGGGCAGAGAGGTTTTACACTGCAACTGAATGTTAGAAAGTCAATGTTGGTAGTAAATCCTCTCCCAAAAGGTCTGCTCACCCGAATACCGTTAGCCGGGTATTATATAAACCCCAAACGAGACCATAGCATCCTCAGTCTTGGTCATTTCTACTCGACATGTTGCTCAGTTCTATTCGGTTTTCGGTTCAAAGTGTTGCTCAGTCTTTGTATCGATGTGATGGAAGGCCTGCTATTATGATGTAAGACAAATGTTTCTCTCTCTCTGTGTGTGTGTGTGTTTCTGTCATACATCACACTCGCTACAGATTTATAGTGAAGAAACTAAGAACATTAGAAGTAAATATATAATTGCCTTATCAATATGGTGATTTAAAATTGCATATATGTGTCTGAACAGAGAACTGATAGTGTATCAAAATGTTCATGTTGTCAGAATATAAATTAAAATTGTTGTGGTACATCTACCCAAGTTTTATTTCTTTTGTAACTGTCTCGCCCTTTCACCTTGTGAGCTAATTAATGATGAAATGAATGCAGTCAATCTCCGGCAACGAAGATAAATCATTGATCAATTAGCCGAGAATAATTAAAATGTGGGGGTGGGAACGTTACACTACCTACGATGAGTTTTACTCATGGTAAAATTTGGAGGTTTGGTATTGCAGTCCATGCCATTGCAGACGCCAAGTATTTTATCCATACTGCCGGACTGTGCTACGTACTAATGGAGGGAGTGAATTGTTGCTACGTGTCTGCGAAATCTGAAACTATGTTCTCAGTGATAAGTGAATTTTTATTTTGCGAAAACTGTAGTTTATGAGGAGGAGATTGGGGACCGTCCTTGTTGTCGTCTCGATAGCTGCGGGAAACCTCCTAAAAACCTCAGTCAGGACGAACAGTACGCGGGATCCTGGGCTCACTCCTGGTCCCGTTGAAACTCCGCGTTGTCACAGCGCACAGAACTACACTGGCCGGTTAACTTCCCATTATTTTCAGTAAGTCCACTTCTGCTTCCTCATTCCCAGCTCCTGGATGCCTTTTCTTTATTGTTGGTTTGTAAGTTTCATTTAAAGGCAAACCACGTTAAACCATCTCATCCACACGAAAGAGGGAATTTTTCATTCTTAATTTGCTATAACAATTATACCTCTGGTCGCTACTGGTCCGTTAAAGAAGGCCGGGCAGTGTAACACATGAAAGATATCGCGACCAAACTGTTTTTTTTTATTATTATTGATTTATCTGTGGAGAGTATTTTTTTTTTTTTTTTTTTTGATGGCCTTCGGCAACTAAGCCATTTAGCCAGCCCAATGTGCTTATGATATCTCATCCAGTGATTTAGTTTTCTCCAGTACGTTGTGATTCTTAAGTATAGACACCACAGGACGGACAGGACATTCAGACAGACACACAACACTTAAACATCCATGCCCGCGGCCGGATTCGAACCGGCGACCTTCGGCACGCGGAGGTGGAGAGTAATGGCCGAAACGTTTTCGTGAAATTTCACGTTTCGTACGTTGCCGCTATCATGGTCGTCTTTCCGGGAGGTCGAAACCTTTTCGGATAGGGTTGTAAGTTCCTCCCGTTAAACTTGCCAGGAGGTATAAAATACATGTAATAAAAACACAAACTGGTGAACAGGACATTGTGGCCCTTTTCCACAGAATGGTCGGCGGATAAGAAATCCTAGAACCAGTTATACTACGCATCTAAAAGTGCTCCTTAGCAGTCAGCTACCCGCTTGCGTACAGGTCACAATTGGTGCCTACGCACCAGGTTACATCTCAAATATACTTGTCCTTGGTTGACTGGGCGTGCTTACTGTGTGATTGTGTGGGGAATTGAAGTGCTCTGAATTATTAACGCTGAACGAATCGCATAGTTCACTTAAACTGTTCTGTGTAAACAAAGCTACTAATCAAACATTTTAAGGAAAGAAAAAAAATGTTATTCAATTTAAACCTGAATTTTATGGTTGCATTTTATATATGTTTGAGTAAGTCTGTTTTTTTTTGTCATCAGTCTTTCGACTGGCTTGATGCAATCCATGTCCTCAATAATCCGTTTTATATATTCTAATCTTTCTGTTCCTCTATAATTTTTTTCTTTCAAAACGCTTTAATTTCGCACATTATCCGTTGGTCATTTCTGATTCATCCGCTTTCAGGGACTGTTTCCAAGTGGACCAATTCCGCTTCTCCTTTCTAAAGGACGATGTAAAGCAGTGGATGATTCCTTAGATCAGGAATCGTTGCACGTCCTTCGCTGATTACTGTTAACTAAACTTTATTCCAGCATGCTTTGCTGCTTGCAATCTGGAATTGATTTTCTTTTATTATTATTTTATCTGCAAATATTGAGGAAAATATTTACTTGCAGAACCATGCTTGACAATTCTTCTTTAGGAAAACGAGATCTTAATGAAACTATCTAGAATCTAACTCAAACATCTTAAAAGTAATTCCAGTAAGTTAGTGCAAACAAAAATATATTAAATAATCTCAAGGAGAAAACTGCACTATTAATGTGCTATCAATTTCAACTAAGCAATGAAAAACCTATCGTCGTACTGGAATGAGATTTTATTTTATTCGTAACTTTTGTTTGTTTCGCCTTATATATTTTATAAGTTTGAGAGCATACAATATGGAAGTTCTGCAAACTGAAGTCATTTTAAATTCTCTCTGGATTAGTTTCCAGTAATATTAACGGAATAAGATTAGTAATTGTTATGTGTTTGGACGGAGTGAATCAGAGCAATTGGCGGAAAATTTTTTACTGACTCAATTTGTTACAGCCTATGGTATAAAGCCTAGTTGTTTGCATTGTAAAATGATGTAATGCATGTTGACTGCTGTCTCGGGATTCTTGAACTGTGTACCAACAGGCTGCAACTTGGCGGGATACTTCGAAAGTGTCTGCGAGAGCTGAATTGGTCTTAAACAACACCCGGTGGAATTGTACAGTTCTTATAAACTCTTAAGTAAGGAGGATATGTTTCGAGTATCGTAAAATTGCGACGCAAACGTTAAGCTAGTTGGATGTAAGACTTTGATTGGATTGTACTACTGCATTCTAAAGGTAAATCATCACTTTCGTTCGTTTTTTATTCCGTTCCGTCACTCTCTTGTTTAAAAAAGGATTTTTTCCCACTTCCTTGTGCGCAAAATCGGGTGCTTTGCTCATACGTTTCTGACCGAAAACATTTTGTTAGCTGTATAATATTAATTGGAAATTTACCGTGAATATCTCTTATGTTGGTTATTTCGTGTAAAAAATAATAAATAAAAAAAAATAATCAAAATTAAAAAAAAAAATCCTGAATTACGAGTATAATAAAGAATTTAACTCAGTAAACGTTAATAAAATCATTCTTCTCTTCCAAATTCACGAAAGTATAGATTCGAATTAATCAGTCTGAACTATTAAATACAGGACTTCATGACAGTAACATCCACAAAAACACAGGATGCTGGGAAATCAACAGTATTTTGTGTCATAGCGATGAGTGGGATACAAGTGCTTGTCAGCTTTGCAAAAAGTGATGTTTGCATTAAGTTATGTCCCACGCCTAATTTATCACTCTGACAATTTACGAAGCACATGCGCTGTGAATGCTGTGAATGCGTTATGCGTATTTTGTGGAACGCAACTGGTACTTCGAAAATTAGTAAAATCGACTGTTTCTGTAGGATATTGACGCGTAAATGATAAAAGCTAAAATTCAACACAGGGAAACAATTCTTAAAATTTCCATTTATTATTGAGCTTTTCAACTGCATGTATCAATCTCCATTTGCGCCTCATCCATCACACCTCCAACACCCATAATGATGATTATATCCATTACCACGTGACCTACACATCGTGGCTGTCATAGTAAGGAGTTACTCCTCCGTGGTATCTGTCTCGGGAAATTTGACTGGGGTGGTTTACCCATGTCTTCCCAAAAACCAACATTTATGTAGACATGGAAATACAAAAAATTATTAACCATAGAGAACAGTCATTTTAATTCGTAAACAAACCTACAGATCAGAAGTAGCTCAACACTCCATTATGACTCACCGGGTAAAAATTGAAACTAATAAAAGTCAATACTGAAGCACCGATACTTCGCAGTAACAATTAAATTACAAGTCTATGAATACGTATTTTCCTATAACACAACACAAATAGCACTAGACACATACGGGTATATGACGGTAAACAAACAATGCAGATGGTTACCAGAAAGCTGTCGAGGATGTAAGTAAAGTATGCTTTCCGTAGCAACTAACATTGTGCGGATAACTAAACTACCGTAAATTACAGGAAAAACGCGTACGAAGACAGTGTCACTGAAATGTGTCATTAAAATCCTTAACTTATGTATTCTGCAGGGAATATAAAGTAGCAACAGAAAAATCTAAAAGAACATTGCTGTCAATGGTATCAAGGATCTCGCCAGACGGTTCTTTCAGATAATGCTGCTTACAGCTTAATTAATTAGTTCTTCAATTAACAGGTTGGTCGCCAGATGATTTTACCTTTCACCAAAGGATAGTAATTAATACAGCTTCTGCATTGATTAAATAGTCAATGAAATAACAAATCCAATGACACACTTTTCCCATCGCTGTTTTCATTTCAGCGAAATCTTCATAGCCATGAACTTTGTACAGAGATACTAAAACACGTTACAAAAAAATTCCATCGATTAATATTCAGCGAACAGAAGTACTTGAAAACAGTCCTGCTTGACGCCTGTAAACCTGTTAAGAAATACTGACGATAACTCTCCAAAACAATCGCCATCTCCGCGAGCTTTAAATGGTAGCTAGAGAAATAGCCGGAAGATAATAAATTGTTCCGACATACGTTTCCCGAGCGCTAGCAATCACGTTGACAGTCAAATTCATGTAAAAACCATTACAACTCACAACACTTACAATCATTATGAAACAGCTTAAAATTGAAATTAAAGCTATTTACATAAAACTTATAAAATCAGACACTCCTATTAGCAGAAAATCGTCCTCAAAACACCGTGTCTTATAAAATATTATAATTATATGCATTCAGTTAATATTTCAAACATTATATTACAACTAATCATATTACACATTATTTACAGAGTGAGTATCCTTCCATAAAAGCACATTTTATTCACATGAAAAAATATATAAATTTCTAGTCAACCAACTTTCACCTGTCTATACTTGATTCGTTAGATTAAAATTCACAGAAGGCTGGGTCTGAGGACTGTTATGATGGGCCTGGGATTCTTAGTGAACGAACACTAGAAACTGGTGTATAAAAAAAGTAGACACTAGGTGTGTTAAACATTCGAGGATTCAGAAATAAGTAATCGAATCTGATGGGTGAGGGTTTAAGTTTGGAAGGAAAAGGATCGATTCCCGGCACCACCAAACAGATTTCGGTTTTTGCATCGTTTCCAGAAATAGTTCCGGGCACGGATTATTTGTTTCCCGTTCCTGGGACACAGTACCCCCTCCCCCAACTCCCGGAAGAAAGTTTGTCCAATGTACTTTTTCCCTTCAATCTTTCTCTGTTAACCGTCTTTTATCCCAATATCCGTTGCTTAGTTTTTGAGCACTAGTCGTTTCAAGGTGGCATTATAGCCAGTAGCGACCGGGAAAGCGAATTCACGGCAGAAGAAAAATATATTAGGTGTCATAAGGAAGCGGAGCTGTGCCCAGCTGACGCCACACGTGCGTAGCGCCTGCGATGACGCAGACCCGCCGCACCCGCGCCAGGGGGCCGAGTTCCCCCGCTTCCGGCTCGACTCCCGCGGGGCGCCCTGACCCAATCACCAGCCGCCCTCCATACGTGACCTCAACTCACGCCCCGGGCTACACGGCCACTTTGTCGGATTAAATAGCCTGCAAACACCACAACCATCCGCCGTCCCCATCCGCTCGCTGACAACACCGAACAAGTTGGGCTGAATTTTAAAGAATATAGTACCACCTATCATACGTAGAATCTTTTAATGAATAACATTAAAAAAAAACGTTGTTCAAGTTATTGGATTATTTTACACTTTCGTTTCAATGCAAGAGTTCCCCCCCCCCTTTTTCAGGAAGGTAGAGAGAAAAAGAAAATGTTTTGGGGAAATAATGAGAGTCTTTACGGCTTGTATACAAGCCGAGGTCAAAAAGAGATAGAATGATATATCATTTCCCTAACTGCGCAGATTTAATACTGTAAATTGTGATGGATTAAAAAAAACATTTTGTAGCTTTCAATGATAACTTACTTTCATGTCTTTAATTATCCATCTTTCCATCGCTAAGAATTAAAGTACAGAACAAATTAATAAGCTTTGATCACGGCCTAACATTTAGAAAATTCTGAAGGAAAAACACTAGAAAAAATTTGTATAGCTTTATGGTTGAGTCATTATCTTTTAAGAGTAATTAATATTTCACTTTTATCTATCTTTCGTCGAGCTGTTGCGTAGATACAAAAAGAATATTAATAAAAAAAAAAAAACTTCAACTGCATTTTGTTAATGCTTCTATGGCAATTCGAACAACCTGCATACAATGACAGGATCATAAAGATAACTCCTTTCTCATTATTTGTTGATATTAATCCAAATTATGGTAAAAGAAATGTTTGACCTCTACGAATTTGGTAAAAAAAATAGCGATTTGATTGTTAATATTTATACGTACACAAACTTTTCTGTTTGGGTCCGCGGTTTTGTAGACGAGATGTGACTAGATATTAATATTATTGTTTTCATTTTAAAGTCTTCATGATGTATTTGAATGGAATTTGTCAGTTACGTTTTGTCTAACAGATATGAAACGTTGTCAATAGTGGCAAACGGAAACTATGTATTAATATTTTGCCCTATAGGTAGATAATTTAACCGAGTTTCGTGGGTGAGCGGCCCGGCCACCATTCGAATTTCGTTTTCATGGTTTCCCAAAACCTATTCATGTCCGCATTCCTCCCCGTCCCTAGCAACGCATTTTCTCCTGGCTCAAATGTCCTCGGCGTCGAGAAGCCGTAAACAAAACAAAAAACAAAAAAACTGCCAGTGGAATTCTTTATTGAGACGTACCATTATTCCAAATATTAAAAACTTTGGAATAATTCGTACCACTAATTAAGGCTTCTTGGAAATTATGTCTACAAAGAGAAGTTTCAAAATTTTCGTTAATTTAAATTAGTAACTGTACTTTTGATGCATTTTACAGAACATCTGATTTAATTTATGTGAACTACAGTCGAGCTTCGAAATTCGTAAGAGTTGAGTTTAGAACGGAATAGTCGAAACCGCTTTGGCATTTCATATGCATCACTTGATCACTCGGTGGAAGGTAATATCTGTTCTACCAAATCATATATATTATTTCAAAATTTTTTGTGTGAGCCATCTTTCTCCCTTCATACTTCACCAAAATCAATACATGAGGTATCATTTTAAATATTAGGTTCTCCGCTTTCATAACACGATTAGTTAAGAAAGAATTTTTTTTAAATCCAACCAGTTAATGGAAATTATGAAGGTTACCAAAGATATATTGATAGACTGTGCGTGTTTTCTACACTAAGGAGCCTTCCGTATCAGTTCACCGATCTCCCTATTCATCGTATATTATTTGTTGAATTTTCGCACGGGCCGCGTAGAAAAGAGTATTTAAAAGTTTGCCCTCTATATTTCGTGGCTTTTACTATCATATGTTAAGTTGGGATTACGATGTCCTGTACAACTCAATTGCGCTCTGTAGGTGACGCGTAATCATGACTGTGTCTTGTCTGTCACGATACGCGGAGGAAGTAAATTACACGCGACAGGAGTGTTTTGACGGACGAGTCCCACGGGATCAGCTGAGGCCACTCCAGACGCTGGGCTCCCTGGAGTCACTCCAGCAGGTCACTGGGTCACTGACGCAGGTAAAGTTCACCTGGCCCGGGTCACTGCGCAAGTCTCAGCATCCAGTTCCTCGCGTCTGGGACACTTTGCCATCTCACCGGAAAATCGTCATATTCGTCTAGTTACTGCACGTTACTTACTCTTATACTGTGAACCAGGTTGCGTCTTAAGTGTGGCCATAGTCCTGTTTGAATTGACCGTTTTGCCAGCTAAAGCTTCGAATTTTTAACTCCATTTTTAGTATCCTTTTGTAAAATAATTATCCATGTTGTATAAATTACCCACTAGGAATCGTATCATTTTTATTAATTAATTGAATGTATTTATAAAATATTTTACTGATGTATGTACTGTGATTAATTGTATAGTAGAATCCCACAGTCAGTAGTGTGTGTGTGTGGTATTTGGGGATAACATATGTTGGTAACTGTAACTAGTATTAAGAGCCAGTGCAAGCAGTGTTATTCTCCTTATGTCACAAAGAGGTGGAGGCCTCTATATTATGGCGGAATCATTGTATCGTAATTTGTGAGTATTATCGAGTAATTAAGACAAGTGAAGTGAAGTTTAATGTTAACGCATTGTGATGTATTAATGTTAGTGGTTGGGTTGTTGTTTTTTCTCCTTTACGCCTCGTCGACGGCTAAGATCATTAAAGGCGGGATGGAACTGGGAACAAGGAACGGGAAGGAATTCGGCCATGGCCTTTTTAAGGAAGCATCCCGGCATTCACCTGGAGTGATTTGGGGAAACCATGGAAAACCCAAATCTGGATTCCCGGACGGGGATTCGAACCCGCGTCCTCCCGAATGCGAGGCCAGAACGTTAACCGTTCACCCACCACACTCGGTTTTCAGTGGTTGATGCAGTTTTATGGAGTAAAGCGAATATTTCCGAACAGTGCTTATAATTAATCAGTAACAATAGGTCATTTAATATACGCTGATATATTAGCTATGTTTTATCTTTGGATTTAAGTGGGTGACAGCTAAAACGTGTTCGTAATGATTCGGGGCATTCGTCACAACACGCTGCTATTTCCTTTCGAGTGGAAACATTGACATATAATTCTGAGCGGTGATGCTTCGTGGGCTAACATTGCTAACAAAGTCGGCTAATTATCCTCTCTAAAGCTAACCACTCGTTGTATGTTGCTAAATTATTTTAAAAATGCTTTGAGGCAAGACTGCGATTTCTGAGCAATTTTCTATTGTCTGTCTTGTTGTTTACGAATCCCGACACAGAGGCGGGAATATGCTGTGGTGCCCAGATGCAGTGGTACGGCACAGAAAAAAGAAAATCTGATCAAGGGGAAATCCTCGGAAATTCACCAGATTATGGAATGATATATTTGTTAGAGTTTATTCCATCCAGATTTTAGTTGTACACTATTTCCCAAATTCACTGTAGTCGAATGCCAAGATGATACCTTGCACTCCTACTCTAACAATTCTAATGATCTTGAAGCCTAAAGCATGAAGCAGAACTAAGGAAGACACACAAAGAATTTGCCACCAGTGGCGCGGTGCAGTCTCATTTGGTGCGTCAGACGAGAGAGTTATAGAGTTCAGTTTGAGATCAGTTAATCCAGTTGTAGTTCAGCTGTGCATCAGCTGTTTGTTCAGTTTAGTCTCGAGTCGTCTCAAGTTTTGATTCGCAGGATAGTATGAGTCATAGGCGCTTAGTTGGACACTTCGTTAGCAGATCGTTGACATGTACTACATAAAAAATTTTCGACACAAAGAGAAATCTCTCCTAGCACATATTATCCCAGGCCTTTTATGTTCTTATTTAGTCTACTGCTGTTATTCTATATTTGGTCCAAATTCTTCTCCCAGTGTTTTTTCGTTCTTCCTTATTAAAAATATGTTTTCTTTTCTTGCTTCCTCCCTCATCGACGACGATATTATTAATTAAAGATGGAAGTTGATGGAGCGCAAAAACAGGAAGGAATTAGATCATGGCCTTTGAAGGAACCATATCGGTGATCGCCAGAGTAATTTTGGGGAACCATGGGCAATCAGGGATTTGAACCCGCGTCTTCCCGAATGCAAGGACGGAGTGTTACCGCTCACACACATGGTTCGGTAAGGCGATCGGCCATGTACTCCAGGTCAGGCCATGTTCTCCAGGTCAGGCCATGTTCTTCAGGTCAGGCCATGTTCTCCAGGTCAGGCCATGTTCTCCAGGTCAGGCCATATTCTCCAGGTCAGGCCATGTTCTCCAGGTCAGGCCATGTTCTCCAGGTCAGGCCATATTCTCCAGGTCAGGCCAAGTTCTCCAGGTATGGCCATGTTCTCCAGGTCAGGCCATGTTCTCCAGGTCAGGCCATATTCTCCAGGTCAGGCCATGTTCTCCAGGTCAGGCCATGTTCTCCAGGTCAGGCCATATTCTCCAGTTCAGGCCATGTTCTCCAGGTCAGGCCATGTTCTCCAGGTCAGGCCATATTCTCCAGGTTAGGCCAAGTTCTCCAGGTATGGCCATGTTCTCCAGGTCAGGCCATGTTCTCCAGGTCAGGCCATATTCTCCAGGTCAGGCCATGTTCTCCAGGTCAGGCCATATTCTCCAGGTCAGGCCATGTTCTCCAGGTCAGGCCATGTTCTCCAGGTCAGGCCATATTCTCCAGGTCAGGCCATATTCTCCAGGTCAGGCCATGTTCTCCAGGTATGGCCATGTTCTCCAGGTCAGGCCATGTTCTCCAGGTCAGGCCATATTCTCCAGGTCAGGCCATGTTCTCCAGGTCAGGCCATGTACTCCAGGTCAGGCCATGTTCTCCAGGTCAGGCCATATTCTCCAGGTCAGGCCATGTTCTCCAGGTCAGGCCATATTCTCCAGGTCAGGCCATGTTCTCCAGGTCAGGCCATGTTCTCCAGGTCAGGCCATATTCTCCAGGTCAGGCCAAGTTCTCCAGGTATGGCCATGTTCTCCAGGTCAGGCCATGTTCTCCAGGTCAGGCCATATTCTCCAGGTCAGGCCATGTTCTCCAGGTCAGGCCATGTTCTCCAGGTCAGGCCATATTCTCCAGGTCAGGCCATGTTCTCCAGGTCAGGCCATGTTCTCCAGGTCATCTCCAGGTCAGGCCAAGTTCTCCAGGTCAGGCCATGTTCTCCAGGTCAGGCCATGTTCTCCAGGTCAGACCATATTCTCCAGGTCAGGCCATGTTCTCCAGGTCAGGCCATGTTCTCCAGGTCAGGCCATGTTCTCCAGGTCAGGCCATATTCTCCAGGTCAGGCCAAGTTCTCCAGGTCAGGACCATGTTCTCCAGGTCACACGATGCGTTATTTGTTTAATTATTACCGCGCTTCCATCTTCGTAATCTGTACTATAGTGGCTTAAATATTTTAGGTAATTCTACGATAACCGCGGTGCTGCAATTCGATGAAGGAGTGTTACATAACTCGACGAGACAAACAGAAAGTAAAGAATAAAAGTTTTCGATATCTGGTCTAGTTCTCGAGATATCGTATCTCAAACTTGAGGTGCTTAGGTTAAAATGCGGCATGGATCAAAAGAAAAATTTCGTCAAAGCCAGAAGAAACTACACGCTGGACATTCTCAATACGCGTTTTGTTTTCTTCTTAGCGGATGTGGTTAAACGAAAAACGTTGCCAAAGCTGCAAGCGAAAGCAGCGTGACTTTCCTTGCGGCTTTCACGAAATATTTCTTGTTGTTCAGGCTGCATTTTAGCCGAACACCTCACTTTCGAGATACGATATTTCGAGAAGCGAGTTATCGAGAAAATTCATTCTTTACGTCCGATGTGTCTCGTCGAGTTACGTAAGAATCCATCATTAATTTACGGCGACACGGTTATCGTAGTATCCTCATACTGTAAAAACAAGAATTAGTAAATATTTACGGATCAGTATATAAGAAAATCCACTTATTTATGAAAACAATTATGAAATTCATAAGAGCGTCTGAGACGTGTCAAGGGTAGACGGTGAGGCATCCCCAACAAAGAATGCGACATATACAACCAGGACCAACATATATTTTCATCGAAATCAGTATGCGTGTGAAGCGACCATCTTTGGGTTTTAAAATGGTATATCAAATAAGTCGATTTTGAGGAACCAATTATTTATTTATTTCGTATGGCACAAGAATACCAATATATTAATTATATCGAATCATAATAAATTAAATTAAACATAGCTGCTTCTACAGACTGAAGTCGAGAGAATGCAGCCATTTTAATCGCCTCTGTGGTTGTTTCCTCAAGCTGCTGGATCTCCTAAGAAGACTTTCCACGGCGATGTGGTGGATAGTTTGCTGGTGGTTGCCACAGTAATAAAAAGGAATCTCTATTATTCCCCACTTCTGCATCCAGTAGTTTCATATACCGTCGCCTGTTCTCACGTGATTTAATATCGTCCAGGTTTTCCTACGTAGGTTGGATTAGTGCTAGCTCGGCAGGCTTGGTTTATGTTGAAGTGATTTTGTACCAGCATCCCACTAATACTCCGTGTAGAATACCATGATTTTAATCTATTTTGAGTTTGACGTGTGCACTTCTGAAGTATTGGAAGTTGTGGATTTCTTAAACATTTCTGCCATTCCTAATTTAAAGCCGCTTGTCTTCGGGAATTGGGAGGAGGGTGGGGGGAGGAGGGGAATGTTAGATAGTACATGTGTGGAACCAAAGAAATCCATATTTATCTCAGTTGGATTCGCGTTGTTTCAATTAGAGGGATGAATCAAATAAAACTTATATTTAAACTAGTGTACCTGGTAAGCCCGTGACCGTTTATTGCGTATCGTCACGGGTCTAGAATAGATCCAGTTTTTACAATGAAAGATTATGACAGGGTGATCTGATCTGGCCAAATATAAGCTTGACCTGCGTTTCAGTGTGAATAAATTCTCTTAAGCTTGAAGAACTCAGAAGCATTCATAGCGGTAGGTATTAGACGCAGACAGGAACGATCGCGCTATCGTGTAACTGTTTCAAAAGTCATGCACTCGAACTTGCTTAAATACGAATTTGATTTGCATTTGACCTTTAAAGTTCACTGGGCAAAATTTAAAAATTAAAAATCTTGTTTGCTTCGAAAGAATCACGTTGTTTAATATTGAGACTGGGCAAACACTCATAATGTAAACATTGGTCATAGCATCTGTGACGGCCAGAGAACTAAATACACATTCCATATTGTTAAACAGTGGAGCAACTCCGCAGAAATGAGTTGCCAAAATAGTCGAGTCGGTGACACATTTGGTCTGATGTCCACTTAAAATAACCTAATAACTCACGTACAGTGAACATGAATAAAGACCATCGACAAAAGTGGTCAGTAAAATGCCTAAACAGGAAATAAACCGTAATGCATAAACGTTGGTGAAGCAACAACACTAGTGACAGTTTTGCTTAAATTGAAATTTATGCTAAGCCGGAATGACAATTGGCATTCGTGGTTGCAGTATAAACCATGTGTAATTTAATGTTTTTAAGTTTTTTTATTTGATTTCATTAGCAACATGTTACTGAAAAACAGATGAAACTCTAAGAAAAGTAAACTTAATTAATGCATTATGGCAATTAATTTGGTAGCAATTGCCTAGCTATTAAATTGTGAACATAACCACGAATTTCTTCTAATGGTATCTCTGGTCGCTGTTTTGCGAGTGAAGGATGACACGTGACTCCATTCTCCAGCCAATAGCTATCGAGGTGAATGGATGAGTGATCTTGCGAAATTATAGAGTAGATACTGAGTTTTAACGTTTTGTGTAATTATTAAGCTTATTTTTTTAAAATTAATTTCATGCATACCAGACGAAGGTAATTATTTCTTTCCACGATGCTGATCCATACTGAATAGTCTACGAATTCCTAGCAGCTTATACATATTCTACTCAAGATTCTAACTAATACCTTGCCAGCGGCCATCGCCCACCCATCACGCGCCAACTGCCTTTCCTTAGTGCATGTCTTTCGACGTACGGAATAAGACAGATATACCAACCATACCGCCGTTTGCTGCTCTACCGGGACAGAGTCTGCATCTGTGTACACTGTTGATGTATTGCTTGGTCCGGTGTTGGTTAGCAGCGCTGTGCGTTGGTCCGGACCGCTGTTCCCAGAGGTCCACAGATTGCTGTGTGGGACCGCAGAGTTGGAGGGTCGTCGCCTTTGGCCGGCCACAAGACTTAATTAAAACTGAGGGCGAGTAACGGAGGTATTAATGAATATTTATGACCTGTGCGCACGGGCCAAGCAGACTAGGCGCTTGGTTACGGAAACTCTTTCTTAGATCGTCCAGTAACTAATGTCCTATAGAAGAAAATTTACATATCGGAGTAACATGAAATGTTAGCGGTGATTAATAATAGGAGACTCCATTTGTTTAAATTAATTTAATGAAACAATTCAGTGGTTAAAGTGTCATAAAATAATGTAACTTACAGAACATGGAAGTAAACTGATCAATTTCATGTGCTGCATATTCACGTTGTTAAAATTTGTCGTGTAGAATACGTCCAGCAATATAGGTTCCGAACTGGTATTTGAACCTAGCTGACTTAATATATATATAAATATATATATATATATATATATATATATATATATATAATATATATATATATATATATATATTATATATATTATATATATATATATAAACTAGATCCTTGGATTTTTTGCTTACAATATATTGCGTACCCTGTCTTAGTATCCAAGCCGGACACCTATGTGTTTCTGGTGGTACGGTCTTGATATCTGATCGTATAAGAAACTTGCACATCACCTCAATAAATTTACAACAGACCCGGCCCGGTTTCTTCACTGAGCATATCTTCTAAGTGCTACGGTTTTTTTTTTATCTGCTTAACGTCTCTCTAACAGGGAGGTCTTTAGAGACGGGAAAGGATGGGAGGCAAGTAATGGGAAGGAATTCAGCCACGGCTTTTTAAAGGAAGCATCCCGGCATTTGCCTGGAGTGATTTGAGAAATCATGGAAAACCCAAATCTGGGTACCCGGACGGGGATTCGAACCGCCGCACACAGGGGTATTTGACACAAGCCGATCAAAAGTCAAATTTTTTTTTAGCAAATTCAAAGAACCCGTATCTACCTGACTCGAGGCAAATGTCTATAGAATAACAATCAGCTATGTTTTTTAGGTAAGCTCCATTCCCCACCCCGTGAACAGTCATCTTCTGAGCACATTGCAAGACCCACGTACTGATCCGAAGCAAATACGAGAAAATTATAAGTTGTACCATTTTAATTTGTGAGTGATGTTAAGTGAGTAGTGGTGATTTTAATCATGGATATTGTTCAGCCAGGTGCCTAGAATTGAAATAATAGTAACATTCATCCAAAGGTATCGCACAACTTTATTTCTGTACAGTTTTGTAAGCTGACTCATTTTGTACTGATTTTTTTATTACGAAAAGTATTAAAGAGTGATTTTGTTATATTTCCGGACCTTTCCCGAGTCTGATTTCTTATATGGTATTAGTTTAGTGTACTATCTTGGTGTTCCATTGAAAATTGGGTGCCAAAAAGTGCCAAACGTCTATTTATTCGAAAATATTCTAGATTATTTACAATGAATCAAACTTACTTTTTTCGGTCACATTTTTTTCATGTAAGATTTTCTTTGTTATGGGCTCTTCTGGTATCATGCTCATGACCCGAAAAGTTATTTATGATATGATTAAACACGAGAAAGGAAATTATTTCGTGCAAAAGTTGCAATTAGTCGAGGAAAATATTTTAAATCAACCGACATTCACGGTCGAACAAAGGCAACAGTTCGAACAAAGGTTTTCAAGGCTTAAATTGGAAATTAAAAGAAAATGGCACGCTGCTAAGAGAATTGAGAGTGTATTTTTAAATAAATACCATGATTGGTTCAAAAGATCTATCGAAATTCCCATAAAATCCAATCCGACCAATGTGGATTGGCCTATAAAATCTTTCGATGATTTGACCGATTTTAGCAAATGATGTCCGCAGAGATAATAGGTATTAACAAAACATTGATTGACAGGTTTTATACTATTATCTGAATGATATATAGTGGGCACAAGATAGATATTAAAAAAAATTAATCCCCACTGCCAAGAAAAATTTAAAATGTACTGTACATTGAACTGTACTCGTGGCATCCAATGTCACCTATACAAGAAGTATTGATTGAGGGCCCACTTATAATAGAGTATGCACTTTTGCCTGTAGGCAATCTGTCAGAAGCAGCAGCAGAAGCTAGAAACAAATATTTTCGACGATTTAGGGAGAGACACTCCAGAAAACTTAGTTGGGTGTAGTGTAACACAGATGTCATTAATAGGCTTTCATTAACTTAGGATCCGTATTTGAGCTTCATCAGGCACAAAATCCCCAAAACATCTAAATCATTCAATCCAGAAAATTCTAAAATATTACTTTAATGGGGCCCGAGTACTCAAGAAGAGAACGAGCCATAAGGTGAAGGTTCCGACGACGAAGGATGGGACGGTTCGTCAGAATGATATTTTAATGTACATATATGATTATTGTTTAGATATTTTGTAAATATTCGCTTAATATATTATAACGTGTATGAACACAGTACGTGTTCTTTATTATTACTCCTACTTCACAGTTATAAGTTCTAATACACAAAAGAAGCGAAACAAAAATCCAAATTACGTAGAAATAATTTTGATCGACTTTTTGTGTCAAATACCCCTGTGTGCGCCGTCCTCCCGAATGCGAGGCCAGAATGCTAGCCGTTACACCACCACCCTCGGTAAAAGTGCTACGTCCTTTCGGTTGCTTAACTACATACTATCTGCGATATCTGTCATCCAAGATCGACAAAATGTGTAACTCGAACAGGATTTCTTTAACCTATAACGAATTTTATTCGTGATAAATCATCATAAATCGGACATTTCTATCGTTTGAAAGACTTAGGGAGATCAAGTTTTAATATAACCTCATTAGCCTCATTTAAATTATTTCAAGCTGCATCGTGCAGGACTTCATGTGTTTGTTATCTAATAATATCGTTCATGGTTAAAGCCCTTGTGTAAAAGCTCGTCAAAAATGACGGATGTTGTGTGACCTGGGGAGAAATTCTTTCATTAATTACGAGGGAAACTATGAAAATACAACAGAACAAAAACATCTTCAGGCATCATCGGCAAGCCGAACATGGCCGAGTAGCGTGGCAGACTTCATTATTAAATTATTGTATTACATTTTTCATAGTAATTAAATAATATTAAGCATGCATCACTAAACTCGTTTACTGATTTTCCATCTCTCATCACAATATGGTTCTTTTTGAAACATGAGATGATAACTCAGCCATCCGTAGTATTTAAGAAAATTCTGCTGTTGGTTAATTCAAATGCTATCATACCGGGAGTTATTGAATGGCGTCTACTGTGCACAAATTACATTTGTTGGTATAGCGTCGGGCTGTAATAACTAATGACGTATTTTATTAAAACTATATGTGAGCAGTGTTTCCGAAATTAGGAGTATGTGGTAACGAAATTATCTCCCACTATTATAGTGCAAACTATATTTCAGCTTTTACGATAAAATTGATGTTATTTACAATCTCCATATCTTCGGTTTGAACTATGTACTGTACATTCTCAATAGTTCTATAGATTTGTATCAATTTCAACACACAAAATGAATTAATAAATCATGTCTTACCAAAAAAAAACAAAAATCATTTTGACCGTCGTCAGTTTGTTAACACTTATTTGATATGCTCGAAAAATACCTGTAGAAATTTTTTCCTCCAACCCCGTCCCCTAACTCTAAAACCACTCTGCTCAGTTTCACGCTTAAGATTTTCCCATTTTTTTGTTGTACCCATGTTAATGGTATTTAGAACAAAAATATCTCGCAATTCCGAATTTTTTAAGTGTTTAGAATCGACAAATGATTTAATAATGGTGACAGTTCTAGGGTCCCATCTTTTATTCAGAAGGTTAGCAACCCTAAAAACGAAGGATTTTTCATTCAATGAGTTAGAAAGTTCTATGTCGGTTTAATGGTCCTGTAAGACCATTTGCCAACGATATAAATCGTACAAAAATTTATACAAAATTACTTAAATCATAATTCTTAAATAAAAGTAAAATAAATTTAAAGCTTTTTACAACATATTTATCGCATCAAACAGTCAAAGTTCACACTTTAAACACTATGGCTTACTTAATATTTCTAATTACTGTACTATAATTAATATTCTATACTGCTTTTAATAAAGTTACAGTTTATTTAATCCATTTTCGCCCGTTATGCAAATTTACAATTAATCAATGTGTATCGCTCTCAGACACAAATGTAATTAATTTATAGGACTGCAATTAGAATGAAATTGGGTCTTTGATTCACTGTAGTCGGTTTAATATTTTCCGTGACTGTCTAAATTTCGTTTTATACATGTGCATTTGTGATGCCTGTTAAGAAACGAGGATCGGAATACTACGAAGACACTAGAAGACGCTTTCGTTTGGTTGGTCGCTGTCAGGAATAATGCTTATCGTGTTCTAAGATGAACAGCCAATCGAGGCACTCTGTAGTTGCCACCTTTTCAGCCTGCCAAGTCGAATGTTTTCTGGTTCCGCCCACTTGAGCTTAAAACGCGACTCGCGTGGAGCTAAACTTTCTTTCAATAAGCAGAAAGCTTTGTGTTCTACAAGCACGGCGCAAACAAAAACATTGTGCTTCAGAACGGCGCGGAGTTATTGTAGCGTATTCCGACGCTCGGCTGTTAACGGAAACAAGGCGCACAGTGGAAATAGGTCGAGGAATGAACTCGCGAAACAAAAGCGTTACTTATAAACGAGCTGCCAGCAAAATGTGCTGCAGCTCCAGTTTTGATACAATGTTACACTGTTCTAATCACTCTCCTTAAGTAGTCCATATCAGTGATATGAGTATTGAAACTTCAAAATGCTACTGTGGTATACTTCCTCCCGTTAAGAATCAAATTAATTTTTGTTTGGATATATTTTCAACAAAAATATTATTAATTATTCAAATTGATGATGTGAGATATCGGGATGTGCTTTGCACATTAACAAGACCGTTTACCTACGATTGACATTAATATACGTTTTTTCAGGATCGTAATGGATATGTAGGTTTATTTAAAGGAAATTAGAATAATTTATTGTAATTCATTTCGGTAGCGAGCAGGCCAGTCTTCGCACGCGCCGAGCTGAGCGCAGTGTTGTTTGTTAGGAATGTGCTGAGACGCTGACTCGATCGATATTACTAGTTGGAACTGACTCTCTGACGTCAATAAAGTTCACCTTAGAGGTAGCAACAAATTGTTAGCTCTCACTCGCGGGCAGTCATCGACGAGTAAATAGCTCATTCCCGCGGGTAGCTTCCATCAGCCATTATGGGTTCTAACAGTAAAACCGACTCTCTTCGCTCAAGTCTGTTCACCATGTAGGCCCTGCAAGATCATGGGGGCGGCATACCATCAGCCCCTTAGTTTCCATCCAATCATACAACAATCCATTAGTATACGAGTTATTACTTAATCAGATGCAATTAGCATCTTAGATAGGTGCTGTCGGGAGGATCCTCGTAGTCATGTTATCGGCTGTATGTTCACGGCTTTCAATGACATTAAATGGGACCTCATAACCGCTAGATGCCTGTTATCATTCATAATAGGATAGAATCTCAGCTGGTCATCTAACACGTACCAGCCTTCCCCTATCCTGGTTGCCGAACCTACTAATCGGCTGGTGTCATATTATTCCTGACAAATTACATCTTATTAATTAGCCCACAAGACGCAAGAGCTCAAGACCATCAAGATAGAAGAGACTTCTACATCTGCAAGAACGCCGCGACGTTAGTTAAACTCTCCTCTAGAGTCCCACCACAGTTAAAGTCTACAACGAACCCAAATATACCCCTCGGCTAACCTGTCAGTCAGATGAGACTCTTACAGTTTATTAAGAAGTTATTCTTCATCAAATGTTATTAACAATAGTATAATACAATTTAATAGACGTCTCTAAAAACAACAATGAGTTCATTTTATATCGGTTCTCAGGGTTTGCTATATGTTCATTGATTAAGCTCAGTGCGACAATGAAATTTTCTCTAGGGCGACACTGGGATGATCAATACGATAATGATATGCAGTGATCACTATATCGGCGGGGTTACCATTAAGCAGAAGGCGCGGAGTATGCTGACCGCAGTCGTCCGAAGCGGTGATTCCAAATTCTGCTTTCCGTCGGAGACCTACGTCCATTTGGATAACGACATGGAATACAAGAGCAAGAACACACCGCATCGCCACACATCTTTTCCTGCAGGCTGGCCACGCACCCACCACACAGCTCGCAATCCACTGTACCATACCCACCGCGTCACACTAGTGCCACGCTGCGTTCCTTCATTGAGGGCTACTCGGCCCAAGGTCACATTCCGGAAAGCAACCGGGCTGTTATCGTTACTCTATTGTTCGCACCGTCGATCAGTGCAAGCCACGGGTCCAGTTGTTGTTGTCGTTGTTGTCGTTGTTGCTTTAGGGCGCGTCGACAGTGTGGTTATTAGCGGCGGGTCCAGCTTATCGCAAATATATTTCGATGTAGTGTGGCAATACACTAAAGTTACTAACTAACAAATCATTATCCTAAGAGTCTGGTGTGTCAACAGTCTTTTAGCGTATTGCCTATTGTTTGGGACTATATCTATTCGGAAACCTATACATTGTGGTGATCTCAAACGTCACCACTTGTTTTATTAGAAGGGACGATTAAAAATGCAAAGATTTGCGTTGAGTGAATATGCCTACAGCCATCGAATTTGGAGACAAAGAGACTCTTTCACGTTGGTGTCACCTTGTCGGCTGGCGGGAGACACACAATAGTAAGACCTTGAAGAATGTGCGTTCAGGGAAGAGAGGGGGAAGGCGATTCTGCCTCCCGGGACTCTGGGGTGTTCGCCGAAGATAGCTGGATATAGAGGGAGAATGTGGCAGGTGCCGGGCAGTGCTGTTTGCTGCGAGGACAGTCTTTTTATAAGAGTGGATGCTGCAGCCCCAGTGAGGACTTCACATGGTAATGTACCATTCCTTCTGACTGAAAAGTGTTGACATTTCACTGCAATGGTGATTAAAACTCTAGTGCGACCCTGAGAGCACTGAAAATTACTTCTTGAGTCTCCCAATATCAATTTAACTTCTGTGAGATAGCTGTGGAACTGTTTGACGCCCTTCTGGTACAGAACTCCAGAATCCATTCATTCCTAAATATCATGGATGTCAATTTTGTGAAAATTACTATTTAAAAATTTCAGTGTTTATACTAGAATAAAAACTCGATTGTTTTAAATATTTCCTTCATTCTAATATTCAAATGTAAGGTAGACTGTTCCTTTAATCTTCCTCTTTTGGAATGTCGCCCTTGGAAATATTTTATCTTAATAATTAATTATAAGTTAAACTCAAAACAAAAAATTATTACCATTTTGAAAATCTCTTGAGCGGACGAGGTACACAGATCATTTCAACGTTCTACAAATTTCTTTTTTGATGGTTCCCTGTAACAATTGGAGGTGAATTCTGAAATGACTATTTGTTAGAAGTTTGGCGACTTTATTATTCTTAATTACCGCTTACCCACCTCGCTAAGCCAGATACCATGCTGGTGTCTGAAGATCGAAAAATAAGGAGCTTTCCATTTCGGTGTTATATAATGTTCCAACGTCTACGAACCAGAACAGAGGATACGAGAATTACATGCTGACATCAACACTCCACATAAAAACATTAAATTGACAATGGAAAAAGAAATAAATGGTAAACTAAACTTCATGGACATAGCCATAATAAAAGATAAATGTCAACACTCATTTCAGATATGTAGAAGAAAAACACCAACACAGATATGATTATAGGAACTAAATCAGACCATCCACAAACACAAGAGACCGTACTGAGATACATGCTCTACAGATTGAATAAAATCCCACTCAACATAGATAACTACACACTAGAACTTAACACAATCAACTATATAACCACTAAAAATGGACATAACGAAAACAGGGTGCATCAAATAACCAACAAAATCATCAGATAAATAAAGTACAACACATAACACAATCCCACCACCACAAAAAGCATTCAACCACAGTAGGCCTATGTCAAATACAGATAACACACTACAACCACAACAAAATATTGCAAATGGCATGTGACGACATACATCAACAAAGACACATACAAACTGCAAATATATTTAAAAAAATATTATTATTAATATAATCAGCAATTGAAGAAAATGATCCATAACGTCCATAAATTAGAAATAGAATGTCGCTTTTATGACAGTTTCTTTTGAATAATCGTATATGTGTCGTTTAACTTCACACAAACTTTCAAATACCTCGAACAAGAAACATCCTGAAAGTAAAATAGGGCCGCAAACACAACTTACCACTGACATTATGAGGTTACATTAGTAATTCCGTCAGCGAAAATTACTACTCGTGTTAATACTGTGTTAAAATCCTCTAGAGGGCTGCTGTAATAAGAGGATGGTACTGCGGTGATGGATGTGGCTTTTAGGCTGTCACGCGCAGTTCAGCGTCTTCCGTGTGGAGAACGAATGGTTTGAGGGCGTGGGCAGGTGTGGAGCCCCTGGGAGGCACCCCGCCGAGCTGTCACGGCGAGTTTCTGCCTGCGGAGTGCATGGCGACATCGCCGCGCTCCAGTCGATATATTCATCCACTACTCGCGTCTGTTACAACAGCATGCGTGCCAATACAGAACACGGACTGAGGAGATGGTATTTTCTATTGATTTTATGTGTTGCACAGAACATTTCTACAGGGTGTTTCAAAAAGGACTTTACAAGTTTGAAAATTCATATAAATTTTATGAAACAAGGTACAGAGCTGGTTTTGGTGTTGTTTTTTTTTTTAAAGGAAAACACTTCAAGTTTTGACTCGCGTACTCCGCTAGTGCCTAATCGCGCCGCACAAGCGATAGCGGCAGTTACGGTAAAGATGGCTGCCTTCACTGGACCCGAGTGTGATAGCTGTGTGTTTTGGTTTGAAGAATCGAAGTCTGCGACAACAGTTCAGCATATTTTTCGTACCAAGTACGCTTAAGATCCTCCTAGTAGGCGTACAATTTATGAGTGGCATAGATGTTTTGTAGAAACAGGGTGCTCAGTAAAACATAAAAGATCCTCAGGTCGTCCAAGCACATCTGACGAGGTCGTTAGCAAGTGAGAAAAAGTTTTGTCAACAGCCCTAAGAAATCGACCCGGCGTGCATCTCGTGAACTGCAAGTCCCACATACGACGGTTTGGCGTGTGTTGAGAAAACGTTTGCATTTGAAACCATACCGATATTCGCTTTTACAAGCAATTAAATACACTGATAAGATTGCACGTAGGAACTTCTGTGTGGATATGTTAAATCGAGTGGATGATGATGAACATTTTTTGGACAACATAATCTTTTCTGACGAGTCAACTTTTCACTTAAGTGGCAATGTTAACACACATAACTGTAGGATTTGGGGTAGTGAAAATCCACATGAAATATTGCAACATGTTCGTGATAGCCCTAAAGTGAACGTTTTTTGTGCGTTGAGCAAGAGGAAAATGTACGGCCCCTTTTTTTTCCAAGAGAGAACCATCAACGGGATAGTGTATCTTGATATGTTGCAACAATTTTTGATACCACAGATCGATGAGGATGACCGAGAACGAAATGTTTTCTTTATGGAAGATGGCGCACCACCACACTATCTGACTGACGTCCGGGATTTTCTCAATGACCGCTTTCCAGGTCAATGGATTGGCTGTGATGCGCCAATTGCATGGCCCCCCCGTTCCCCAGACCTGACACAGCTAGATTTTTTTCTTCTGGGGTTTCATAAAAGATATGTTGTACGTACCTCTTTTGCCGGCTACTCTACCTGAACTTAGAGCAAGAATTTACGCTGCTGCTGAGCAAGTTACACCTGAAATGCTAGTGCGGGTCTGGGAAGAAATCGACTAGCGATGGGATGTCTGCAGAATAACCAACGGAAGCCACATAGAACATCTTTAGTTTAAGGTAAAAAAACTTGAAGTGCTTTCCTTTAAAACAACACCAAAACCAGCTCTGTACCTTGTTTGATAAAATTATATGATTTTTCAAAGCTGTAAAGTCCTTTTTGAAACACCCTGTATTACAAGTAGTGTTAGAGAAAGAATGAATGATAATCATTGGTCGTACAGCTACTTCTCAACACACTCACCTCCCAGACAGTTTTAATCGCAAACGATGAGACCTCTTTAGAGTCTTGGAAAACTCATGAACTTTTAAGCATGCGAAATTTTTTAACTGCTTCAATGACAGAGTGGTGATCATATTATAATAGGCAGAAATAAGTGTTGGTATCTCTATCCGCCACTGTAGTCACACGGTTTGAAGCAGTACTCTTCTAAATCGGGAAGGTACAACGGACCTACCAGCTGTCCTGATTGTGGTTTTCCGCAATCAAATAGGCGAACGCTGGTACGTTCCCCAATATCCACCACATAAACTACGCATTTCACAAACAAAAAAAAAAATCAAATAAAGTTAACTTTTACAGTTATCCTACAACCTGCTAATCCCTGACATCAACTCACCTGAAATGGAGATTTTATAGTAAAAATGAATTTCTCGTGTAGTGGTCTATGAAACCAGTTGAGACATAACCTAGTCCTAGTCCCATGTAAGCACCCAGAAGCTGTATTTTATCCTTTTTTTATTATTTCTAGACAAGTGTCAGTTTTCGATAAGACGGCGACATGTGTTCTGGCTACGTGTGTGGAATGTCTTTTTGGTCTGATCTCTCGTCTTGCTATGATCGTAACTCGAATACCTCAAATAAAATTCGGTACAATCAAGTAACTTTCACTTTTCATACTTGACAGTTAGTAACCTGCGACGAAATTATCCTATAGCTCACTTGATAGAGTCCCCTAAAGCAGCATTATACAAGCTTGTGTGTGAACCTTTGTGCTGTAAATATTTTCCACAAAAGAAACTGCAATATTCTAATAAACTGTGTATTTTTTAATATTTCTTTCGATTGGCAGCCTACATATAATGTAGGAGTGAATAAACCCAGTGGAGAGCCATTTTAAAATGTACTTTTAAACTGTGTCACGAACATTATTCCTAATGCCTGGTTTCCGCTGCAGCTTCCGTATTCTGATCTCTGTGATTAGTTAATATTATAAACTGTAAGCGTTTTTCCTTTTTAGTGTACTTGACGGTTGTCCGGACACACACGCAGGTATTTTGTTTCTGGTTTTACCTTTTCCTTTTTACAGTTGCCAGGCATTTACCATAATCTGAATTTCTTCTTTCTGTCTTTCAATATGTGGTACTAATCCAACACCTTACCACCTGAAAAATCCTAATCGTAATATCGTTAAGTAATTATTTATATATTTTCTTGAATAATTAATTCAATTTCCCTTGAAGCATCAAACATACAATGTATTTTTGAATCTTATATCAACTATATAATATAAATTAATACTTATCTTCAATACATTTACGAATACATCATTTCCTACTGACAAACAATATTCACAGGTCATAAACCAGTTCCTTTTCTTTGTGCCCAATTAATTATTCATAAAGTTGTCACTTGGAAGGGATGATACAATTTCTTTTAAAGCTTCTTTTCTTAAAGCCTCCTCTTTCTTTTTTTATCGTCGTATGTTCGTGCTTCCATCAAACCATTATTTTTCATATCTTCTCTTCATTTGTCTGCCAAACATACTCCAAACCGTCTCTTTCGATTTCTTTGACCTATCAACTAAATTTTCAATGTTAATAATACACTTTATGACCTTTGATCCTCTAATATTACGTAAGTATATTTACAAACAAGCACGTATTGTCTAGTAAGTACTGTGTACCTTATAAACTGTATGATCTATTTTATTTCTGCATGAATTAATCTGATAGGCCATGTCGCCTTACACAGTGTTCCCCTGCAGCGAGTCTTAGTGGTGTGTGTT
The DNA here is from genome assembly GCA_031002005.1 of Vandiemenella viatica. Classification (NCBI taxonomy): domain Eukaryota; kingdom Metazoa; phylum Arthropoda; class Insecta; order Orthoptera; family Morabidae; genus Vandiemenella; species Vandiemenella viatica. Next base: position 114,721,494 of record CM061914.1, on the reverse strand, counting down.
TTTATGCGCGCGCAGTGAGACAATAGCGGGTTGCTGACGTAGGCCCGCTATGACCTGTCCTCGTTAAGCTTAATGCAGGCCCAGCACCCTTCAAAGTTTCAGCCGGAAGGTCACGGCGATTGCCACTCTGCAAAATCCAAGCTCAGCAAGGCCTAAAACGGTACATTTTTACGTATTCCCGGGCTTGAAACCATGCTCCGAGAACATTGTGTTGTTTCTGGCTCTTGTTTCATAAAGGACATCAATAAAAAAGATACGGAAAGGCGCAGTAGATATTTCGTGAACACCTCGTGATAAAATCATACAAGGGTTGATTGGAAATATTTCGAGAATAGAAGTCAGGTCAAGATAATCATGGACTTGGCATATACTGATGATTAGGCATTGATAAATATGGATGTAAGATATACAAACAGCATGCGGAAGGGAAGAGAGAGCCATGATAGTATTTTTTTATGGCTTTACGCCTCGTCTAAATCATTAGAGGCGGGAAGGGATGGGAGGTAACGAAATGGACGAATTTGGCCATGGCATTTTGAAGGAAGCATCCAGGCATTCGCCTCAAGTGACTTAGTGAAATCATGGAAAACCCAAATCTGGATGCCCGGACCGGAATTTGAACCCGTGTCCTCCCGATTGGAAGGCCAGAGCGTTACCGCTCACCCACCACGCGCGGTGATACTAAATTAGCATTTGACTTCAAGCCTAAGGCATTTGTAAAAGTAAAAGTTAAGTAAGGCAGTGATGAATGGTAAATGACTGTAAATGATCTTTAAGGAAAAGCGTATGAATCGTAAGTAGATATGTAACGAGATTCCAACAGGGGCATGAAATCGATCACAATTAATAAATAATAATAATTGGAAGGGTTTAAATTAAAAAATTATTAGTATCGTAGTTATTAGCGATTCATATCTGACGGTATTTTGTAACACAAGAAAGTTCGACCGGCTATCACCGTACTTAAGGAGCTAGTGACGTTTTCGCGTCAATAAGGAAACTACGTTTCAGCTTTAAATGCGGGAACTGGCGACGATTAATTAGTGTATTTTGTATTCAGAATCAGCAAACGAGTAAATTGTAAGTAAGTGGCTCACGAATGTTTCTAAATACTACAGGTTGTGAAATAATTGGAAATTTTTTTCAGATCACACGCAATTAAGTCTATTAAAAACTCGTTCTCGCCTCGCATTCGGGAGGACGGCGGTTCGAATCCTCGTCCGGGCATCCAGATTTGGGTTTTTCATGGTTTCCCAAATCACTCCAGGCAAATGCCGGGATGCTTCCTTCAAAAGGCCATGGCCGAATTCCTTCCCATTCCTTGTCCCCCATCCTTTCCTGTCTCTAAAGACCTCGCTGGTAAGAGACATTAAGCAGTTAAAAAAACTATTAAAAACTCTTACGATTTTTCTCATGCATTATATTACTTACCAAACTTAACAATGAAACTTACGAAAATTGTCCTAAATTTGCAGAAATAAACTTCACTTACAGCGCTCAATCAAGAAATCGACAAGTATCTTAAAGAATTTATTATTACATTTGATAAGATTGTTGCACATTTAGAGTCACAGATGTTAAATGTTTTTTAAGTAACTTGTCTGTAATCTTGTAATTAGATTGCCAGTATGAAGCGGTCTGGTGGCTAGATGATTAAGGCGTCTGACCAGAAATAGAAAGGTTCCTGGTTCGAATCACTGTCTCGGCGGGAATTTTGAAAGGCCCTGAATCCGACCTTCACCTCTGGCACAGCTTGCTGTAATGTACGCCAGAACGCTTCCATGGTTTGGATTCCACGTTATCCTTTGGGTCCCGTGTACTCGGTAGAATTATCGGGTTAGGTTAAGGGTAGTCATGCGCTGGAAATAGAAACTCGGCCGAACGAGCATTCGGGACGCTTTCCTTTTATTGGCCGTATGGTGCTTCAGTGATTAATCGTTTATTCATTAACACCCAGGCTGGTGCGAGAGCTGTTTAGGCTCCGGCCAGGCATTCAGGAGGACGCTGGCTCGATCTCGCATCTGGTAGCTTAAAATTTTCATGGTTTCGCGAAATGACTTTACGCTAAGCGTGTTTCGTTCTTTAAAAACCCGCGCAGATTTATTTCCCATTCCTTGAACACAATACTGTAGTGACATACACGTCGATGATCCATAATGCCCCAACTGAAAAAAAGCTATGCCGCAGATATTAAAATTTATTGCTATTTCCTGCGTGGCTGAGACATACCTTATACGATGGTCATAATGAAAGTCGTGAGCAACATTTTTCAACAATCTTAATTTTTAGTTTTAAGCCAAGCCAAGAACATTATCTTAATCTACAAACTTTTCTTGCTCTTTTCAGTCTTTAATTTTTTTTCACACATATTTTTCCATCACTCTGTAAGTTTGAAAATACCCTCGGTTCCAGCAGACAGCGGACTCTGACTCACTGCTTGCCGAATATCCTCCGGCGTCTCGTAGCGTTTGTATCGCATTTCTTCCTTAACCAAAAATACGGTAGTCTTAGAGTGCCAAATCAGGAGGATATGGAAAATTTTCCCACCCAAATGTCCTGATATTCTCCATAGTGGCTTGAGCAGTATGTGGATGCGCATTATCCTGTTGAAGGATTATCATCTTTCGAAACCTTTCGACAACCTAAGCTTTGAATTATTTCTTGCACTGCACTATGTCGTACTGTGAGTTTTGCGGTGATATCACTCGCAGCGATACGTCCGTCTTCTCTAATGATCGCATCAGCTGTTTTCTTGTTGCATTCTGTGCAGGTAGTTCGAGGGCGCTGGCTACAAGGCTCATCTTGTAAACTCATTTTCCCATCTTTTAAATGATTCAGCCACCTCCTAGACCGCTGGCGCACATGCAGACATCTCCATAGGCACATTGAATACTGAAGTGAATTTCAGCAGCTGGTTTTTCCACTGTAACAAGGAATTCAATGACAGCACGCTGTCGAAACGAAACATGGCTGTCCGCCACATTTTAAATATTGCCTGTGGTCGCCTGATAGCATCAAACGACGTCATAGTCTGACAACACGTCGTGTACAGACTGTTACCCTGCTGTCATTTAGTTACATTGTAGAAATTTTCATGGTTTATAATGAGTTGTCCATGGCTTTCAGTATGGCTGATTCCGAGTTAATTTCTCAAAATTATTTCGAATTATAAGAAATGTTTGAAAATAGAGGGAAGCTAGTAGTATCGCGCGAAAATGTCTAGGCCGCAACTGTATAGTAAGGTTATGATATTATTCTATGCTATTGTAGACCCGTGGCGGTGTTTTGGGTAAGATCACATGTCTAGAATTATTCCGTTTTTAGGGTCAATGTTCATGACAGGTTGACCTGATGTGGCTTAAATACCAATCTAACCTGTGTTTCACTCCACTTGTTTCCTCTGCAAAATTTGAATAAAATCTCTTGAGTTTTAAGGAATTTAGAAATAATAATAGAAGTATTAATAAACACGGGCAGAGACAATCTCGCTAAATACATAAAGATTGCAGGGTAAATAATGTAATGATCCAACTACAGTAAGCACGCACTCAACGTTGAAAGCAAAGAGAACGCTAATAAAAAATCACCTACCTAAATCTGGCCGAGCAGCACGACAGTAGCGGGTGAAAAAACAATGGCGAGGATTCGTTAAGTATAGCTTTATTGCACGTTTTATCAGCCGCAAAGTTGTACCCTATTTTTTAATTACTGTAATTATAGCATTTAACTCAAAATGAAAAGCTGCGAAAAGTAAACTTAATGAATGTATTCCGGCAATTCATTTCATCGCAGTTGGTTGGTTATTGACTTGTACACATAACCTCGAACTTCTAGTAACACCTCTGGTCGCTGTTAATTTGCAAACGAAGACCGAGTGCTTGACGTCAACGCTGATGACGTCAGCGTCAACTTGAGTCAGTAGGTACCGAGGTGAGTGCGGCAGACTAATTCTATGAAATTATATTGTGGAGTATTATGATACACAAATTATCAGAGTAATATAATATTATTTGCTTACGGGATTAATGCTGCGTTAAAATACCCATACTTCTTCTTCTTCCCGACGTTTCGACCAGGGATTAGGTCTTCATCTGGGGCCGTCTACCGAATTTGCTAAAGATTGCGATCTGCTGGAGACTAGCGTAACTAGTTGTTTACGTTCCTTTATAAACTATCAGAGTGTTGCAGTAAATTTCTATCAGAGTGTGATGACAGCAAAATGCTTGTGAAATCGTAAGTCCCTAATCCGCCATTTGTGTTGTCTCCTGTAATATAATTTTATAACTTCATAGGTCAACTTAGTACATAAAAGGTTTTAACAGAACCTGAATTAATCAGATCGAGCCTTGCGATGTTTTATATGTGTTTTACAAACTGCAGTGTTGGAAAAACCTATGTGAAGGGGTTCCTAAAAATAATTATAGGTTGACAGTAACTTCATCTTCTGTTAAACGTAGTATTGAGGACCAAATCTATACGTCCTGAATGCTGATCCAAAGCAGAATCCTCGCCAGAGAGATTACGATAACGAGCCGCATTACTATCTATGGCGGCTGGCTTACGGACATAACCAATACGCTTTGCTGCCTGCCGGTAACTAGCTGACGCAGAAAGCCAATAGCAGGCCAGGACCTGAAATATCTGACCACGACTAGTATGACTAGTGGTCGGATCTTTATGACAAGTCATATTTTTTCCTGCATTCTTTTTGAGCTGCAATGTTTGAATGTTTCCGATTTTATTTAAATGTATTTTATATAGCATATAAATCCATATTCAGGTCATTTTCCTAGTTACGATAATATTGATGATTATATTTTGAGGATAAATCTGGTAATTTTTTAATAGTACCAAGAATTCACTAGAAGTTATAGTTGAGAAGAAATTAAGATAATTATTCACAGAACTGTACTCCTATTATACATTGGAAGAAAGACCAACACTAATTGTCACTGAATTTTTTATTTGTAATAAATGCGAATAATACTAATACCGTTTCGGAGAATCTTTGGCATCAAAGAAAAAGACGTACAAGAGAAAAAGATGTAATGGAAGCAGCAACAGATGAGGTGAAAAAGATGTTATGTTGAATAGTTGGAGTTGAAATTATCAGAAAAACAGATAATTTTAATACTGTTATGACTGCTGTCACGAAAAGAGATATATAGTGAAACTCTAAGTGATAAATAATGGTTAAAAAGTTGATGAATCACTTTATGTGGACGAGAGAAAAAAGGTGGAGTATAATTTTCCTTTTCAGGTAAAATGAAGTACTACTGAAATAAAACATCTACATCTACATCCATACTCTGCAAATCACAACCATTTTGAGGGGCAGAGGGTGCTAAGCACCAATCCTAAACCCGCATTCCAATCCCGAATAGTGCGAGGAAAGAAGGAATACATAAAAGCATCAGTACGGCATCTTATTTCTCTAATCTTTTCCCTCCGGTCATTGCGACCCAAATAGGTTGGCGGAAGAATTATTTCATTTCACTCGAAATTTAAATTTTTTCGCATATTCTACTATAAATTCGAACGCAAGCTACGTCGTCTGTCTTGCAAACTATCCCAGCCCAATCTATGTATCAATTCTGTGACGCTTTCATTAGGGCTGTAACCTTGCGATACGGATCCCAAACTCCACAACAGTAATCCAGATGCGGACGCACTAGTGTTTTATACGCTATTTCCTTTGTATGAGCATTACAATTCCTCAAAATACGACCTATGAATCGCAATTTAGAATTAGCCTTGCCTACGACGGAAGTTATGTGCATGTCTCATTTCATGTTGCTTTGTACTATCACCCCCAGATACTTCACGGAATCAACCGTGTCAACAGCTGAATTGTTTATTTTGTACTCGTGAACAAACTGATTCTTTTTGTTACTTATCCGCATTGCCTTGCACTTTTTGCAATTAAGTGTAAGCTGCCATTTACGGCACCAATCGAAAATAGCATCCAAATCGCGCTGAATTTCTAAGCAATCGTCGGAGCACCTTATTTCCCTGCATCGTCGGCAAACAATCGCAACCAGCATTTGACGCTCTCACCTAAATCTTTTTTAAATTTTAAGAAAAGAAACATGACGGGAGAGCCCAAATTATTCGCTATCTAACGCATAACAGAAGATGAAAAATGTACTCTCTTTTCCAGGAGGATCCAGAGAAATCGGTAAGAGGTAACGTAAATTACTGTGCAATGTTGTTGAAGGCCATTTTTCCGTAGTTGCTCAGTAAATTAATTCATAAAATAACGCCAATGCAACTGTTTTATGTAGGTTTATTGCCGTACGCGTAAATTACTGTATTTGTAATGAGAGACAGTTTGGCTTAGTAATTTATGTGTAATGTACCAAGTAAGTAAAATCTGAGTGAGGTAAGAAGGAGCAATGCAGAACGGTAGCAAGATGTTGTGTTCTACGAAAAAGTGCATCTAGAGCTATTTCCTGACCATCATGTGATTGTTTGTATCAAAAATCGTAATTAGAGTGTACTTTGTTAATATTTATTTATGTATACAAATAAAGCAAATTTCTGAAAAACAAAATGTATGCACATTTACAGTCACTGATGATGTCCCAGTCTACAAGGGAGAAACGCATCTGACTGCATAGGAATAAAACAACAGTTGTTAAGAGACGATATTTTCATTTACAAATCTTCTAGCAGTGGTTGGCCATTATAAATCTAATTCCCTGCTGTCGACTATTCCCAATTCATATTTCCTTATATTCCTGTTCCTAAATGCGTTAGGGAAACAATCTTATTAACAGCTTAATTCAAACTCATGTGTAAGCGGTTTATTTTCGTTTCTTAAGGGCATTACCTTGCAGTTTTACGATTTAGTTTAAGCTTTTATCTGTCGCGCCATCCTCAAATAACTTCAAGGTCACAAGGTCTTATGAAGTTTTTCTCGCCGAGAGCCTTGCTGTTATCTAATTATGATTAATTTTAGTCTCAACGGATCTCTAACACAATATAGTTAATTTTCGTTACCTTGTATACAGCCTTTACCATCTCATCAGCGAGCATATTTCGAGTAATCTCACCTCATTATGGTTGTATTATTGTTCTCCATATAAAAAATGAAAATACTTTCATTTTGTTTTCGTAGCATCTTGGTTTCAATCACTCATCCAATAGTGATGAAGCACGGAATCACTTCTAGTCAGCTTATTTATTGTCCAGTTTCACACACTTTCACTCGGAGCTCATATACATTTATTGGTTTCGTTCGATCACTATACTTTATGTTAGTCTACATTTCTCCGTAAATGATTCATCTATTACCATCTAGACCTGTTCCTTCTTGTTCTCACCGAGCGTGGTGGTGTAACGGCTAGCGTTCTGGCCTCGCATTCGGGAGGACGGCGGTTCGAATCCCCGTCCGGGCATCCAGATTTGGGTTTTCCATGGTTTCCCCAAATCACTCCTGGTGAATGCCGGGATGCTTCCTTCAAAAGGCCATGGCCAAATTCCTTCCCATTCCTTGCCCCCCATCCTTTCCCGTCTCTAAAGACCTAGTTGTTATAGGAGACGTTAAGCAGTTAAAAAAAAAAAATTGATCTTTATTGCAGTAGGTTACTCTTTGGTCTTATTATTCCTTGACTGAGTACCTTTGCTCAACCATTTATTAATTATGGTTATAATTATGTCATTACATCAAATATATTATTAGCATCGACCTTTTCTGTCAATTATAATATGTGTACTTAATAGCTTATAAGCAATCAGAAGAACTTTTCGCAAGGTAACATGTTGTTTCAAGCTTATCTGATCGCATGGTGTTATTTACGTATCACAGCATCTGGGCGTAGTTCTGGACTGGTCACTGACATACAAAGAGCAGCGGCAAAAGTCAAAATCCGAAATAATATCCTTCACAAACTTTCGGGAATTGGTTGTGGAGCTCATGCAACATCTTGCCCTGTAATAGTCATCCGCTGAATACTGCAGTCAAGTTTGGATAAATAGTAGACACATAAAAAAGTTCGACACTCAGCTAAACGGCACAATGAAAACAATTTCTGGGACTGTAAAATCTTACGGAGCGTGGTGGGTGAATTGTTTACGTTCTGGCCTCGCATTCGGAAGGACGCGGGTTTGAATCTCCGTCCAGTCATCCAGATTTGGGTTTTTCCATGGTTTCCCCAAATCACTCCAGGCGAATGCCGGGATGCTTCCTTCAAAAAGGCCATGGCCGAATTCTATCCGTTCCATGTCCCCAGTCCCATCCCGCCTCTAATGACCTTGACGTCGACGAGGCGTAAGCCGTAAAAAAAAAAATGTAAATTCTACATCTACAGAGTAGCTATCAATACTTTATAACATACACTCTGAAGACAAGTGGCTTTAAGAAAGGAATGGTAGAAATGTTTAAGAAAGCCACAACTTCCAATACATCACACACGTCAAACTAAAAATAAATTAAAATTAAAGAATTTAACACGAAAACTGGTACAAAATCACTTCAACATAAAAAGAAGGCATGCGCCCTGAGTGTACCAGTTCCAATCCTGACATACTAGGACTAATCCAAGACAGTCTCCTGGATTCAACTTGCCTAGGAAAACCTGGACGACACCGAATCATGTGAGAACAGGCAACGGTGGCTGCAACTACTGGATGCACAAGTGGAGAATAATAGAGAATCCTTCTTCTGACTGTGGAAACTACCAGCACACTATCCACCACATCTGCACGGAATACCTTCTCAGGAGATTCAGGGGGACGATCCAACAGCTTCGTGAAGCAACCTCAGAAACAATTGAATGGTTGCTATCTCTGGATATAAATCTATAGAAACATTTATGTTGGATTCCATCTACTGTAATTTGCTATCTCTGTATCCTTGTGCCATAGGAAATAAATAAATAGTTACATATCACAATATCTCTAGATTTTCATTCATAAGTTCTTCCGATTGGTTCACTACGCTGGTTATTTGCAAGGATTTGTAACGTCTTAGTGCTAAACGGTTCAAAACCCCCACAATTGCCCTACGGACCATATAACGGTCCTCACACTCAGACCTTTAATGAAAAATAATGTATTTTAAGAATTATGTATAACAAACTGTGTGTTGAGTAAATGTGGCTTTGTATAATTTTCATGTAATTAATTGTGAATTTGTGTAAATCAACATTGTTTTATGGAAAGAAACTATGTAAATGTTATACAATACGGTGAAGGACAGTATCATGTATGAAACATTAATTAAAAGTTTGTAATTGTAAGTATTGATGTGAGCCATGATGTTTAGAGGACAATTCTGAATGGTTTGGATTGGCTTATGTTGATAATTTTGCTCACAAATACCTATAAATATTTTAATTTTCATTTCCATGTGATTGTAAATGAGTTTGTATGAAATCTGATTGTTTTAATGTGATTTTAATTGTTTACGTATTGTTAGAATTATAGAAATGTAGGTCGGAACTGTTTGAATTATTCTGGAAATTTCTGTATCGCCTATATAAGCGATCGGCAAAGACGAGTTAGTTGGTTGACATTTATTTGAAAGTTGAGTTTATCAGTCAGTAGTTCAATCGTTGGAACAATCACTGAGTCGAAGCTTAGTATCTTTGGATCTACCGATGTCTATGTGTGTTTATGTTATGTGAAGCACAGCTTTCGGAAAAATAAATACAAGGTAAAAATTGGCCCTTCGGACTAGTTATTTCAAGAAACCAAATGCCTAACAGCCTGCAAAACAAACAAATAAATCCGTCGTAGAACAAAGTGGAATTCTGGTAATTATGAACCGAACTGAGGACGTGTTAACCGGGTGTGAGGCCCAAGCTCTTCACAATAACAGCTTTGAACATTATCAGTCGGCTACAAGTCCCTCGACGTGCCAAGTGGCTGTAGTGACGTCATCGTACTCGTGGAGCAAAGTCGAGCGGGCGGACTGCTAACGTCAGCTGGACTGGCCGTTAGACGCAGCTGCTGTGTAGAGCCGTGTTCCAACACCCGCCGCATTGATTACCGCTACAACTTGCTGGGCTTCGCACCTGACTAGGGGGCGAAAACGAACCCAACACCTACAAAGCAGTCCCAACACTGGTCGCAGACGTCATTTGATCTTGCTCTCGTGTTGCCAGTTGCTGAATACTACAGCCCAGTATCGTTAAATAGCAGTCACACTGGAAACAGCTACACCCGACAATATCAAACAACTAGCTTACACGCGATTTCATACACGCTGAGTTAGAGTTTCATTGCTAGAATTGGATATAGAAAGATGTAAGTTCCTTAAAGTGCCCGGATGGAATTTCAGTAAGAGTATTTTCAGAGTATGCGGCGGAATCGGGCCATTTCTGTCTGATATATTCAGTAAATAATTAGAAGAGCGAAAAGTACCTTCAAACTAGAAAATCGCGCAAGAAACTCCGATTTTCAAGAAAGGTGATCGAAGTGATCCTGGAAACTATCGTCCCATATCTATAACATCGGTCTGTAATAGAGTTATGGGGCATATTATATGCTCGAACATCATGAATTTTCTAGATGAAAATAATTTACTTACAACAAATAAACACGGATTTCGGAAGAAAAGATCGTGTGAAACACAGCTATTTACACACGACGTAATGAAAGTTATCGATGCAGGTTCACAAGTAGATGTAATTTTATTTAGATTTTCAGAAAGCCTTTGACTCTGTGCCACACAACCGCCTTTTAGCGAAGATTCGAGCGTACGGTATATCGGATCAGCTTTGTTAATGGATAAAGGATTTTCTAACTGGTCGGTCGCAGTATGTAGTCGTTGAAGGAGAAAGTTCTTCTAATCTAGATGTTACATCGGGTGTACCTCAAGGAAGTATAATAGGATCACTTCTTTTCTTAATTTTTATAAACGATCTCGGAGACAAAGTGAAAAGCCGTTTTAGATTGTTTGCTGATGATGCGGTTATTTACATGAAAGTAAGGAATTTGGCCGATTGTTTAGAAATTCAGCGTATTCTGGATGTTATTTTGGCATGGTGCGCTGAGTGGCAACTGAAATTAAATTGTAAAAGGTGCAGGACAATGTGCATAACTAACAAAAAGAATCCAATTGTTCAGAAATACGAGTTAAAGAATTCAGTTATAGAATATGGTCGATTCTATGAAATATTTTGAAGTAACAGTACAAAGGAACATGAAATCGGACATACACATTAATTCTTTAGTAGGTAGAGCTAATTCTAGGCTGCGATTCATAGGTCGAATCTTGAAAATTTTTAATTGACAAACAAAGGAGATAGCGTACAAATCTCTTGTGCGTCCACATTTGGACTATTGTTGTGCCATTTGGGATCCGTTTCGTAAGGGGTTGATCGAAAGTATAGAGAAAGTACAGAGAACAGCCGCTCGATTCATGACCGCTTGCTACAGTCCTTATGAAAGCGTCATAGAACTGATTAGTAGACTAGGCTGGGAGTCTCTGGTAGATAGACGACGCACGTTATGTGTACTCCCACTTTCACTTACGAGTGTAGTGAAATACTTCGTCCACCAACCTATTTGAGTCGGAATGACAGGAAAGATAAAATTAGAGAAATAAGGTGCCGCACTGATTCTCATATGAATTCTTTTTTCCCTCGTACCAATAGGGATTGGAATGCACAACAAAGAGATTTGCTTTGGTGCTGAGCACCCTCTGCCACCCACAATTTTGTGAATTGCAGAGTACATATGTAGATGTAGATGAAGGGCATCCCAAAAAATCACGGAGTTGGTATAATATGACGGGGGAGCTTTCTACGTGTAAGCCTGATACTTGCACTGTCTGTCCCTGGACTTAGCTGATAGTAATTGCATACATCGCAAATCCACATCGATACTATATAATAAGTTGTGTCTGTACATGAAGTTTCTGTACAGATCATACACAAAATGACTGCTAGAGAAACGAAGCCTATGTGACCGATATAATATTGCAGAGACTTACACATTTTATCGGTCTGTCTGTCACCGTTCGGATAGTTTTCGAAATTTCATGATAAAATAGTACATTTACTCCAAAAAAAATATGGTATATCCTTCCTAATGATACATTTATTTCCTTGATAAATTTCATCAAGATTAGCTGTTTAGTCGTGAAAATGTAACAGACAGAGAGACAGAATTACTTTCCCATTTATAATTTTAGTGTAGGCGAGGATAATATCTGGTACTGTAAGGTCTACACCAACAGAATGGCTACATGTATTTTTCAACATCCCTCACCCACATATTCTTAGACTAGCGGTCTTGGAGAAAGAAGAACAGAATCCACAATTCCTGTTACGTCAGAAACGTGTGCACATCAGGATCGGATAAGATAAAAATCAAGTTTATTGTTTTGATACAAGCAGCTGTTCACTGTCACACATCATCAGCCGCTGAAAACACTATCATGCGTTGTATCACAATTGATTTCCTCAAATAATTTAACGACATTTCAGATCAGTCGATGGTTTCAGAAACTATGGCTTTGATTAGTTCCATCGTAAAAGAAAATTATCCGAAACGCATACATTTTTATTTCAGATAGTATGAAAACAATTCAAGCTGGAAAATATGGAGATTTAAACGATTGAATCACCATAGGAATCAGCTCTGTTCTTAGTACTAACCAACTCTGACAGCTTAACCTAAATGACAGGTTTTATTAAGGCTTTACATCATAAGGTGGTTTCATGCAATCCTTCATCTCTTGCTATCTCAACATACTTTCTTTTTCTCATAGCTTTACGCTTCGTCGACATACATGTCATTAGAGGCAGGAAAGGACTGGGGACAAGGAACAGGAAGGAATTTGGCCATGGCATTTTGAAGGAAGCTTCCCGGTATTTGCCTGGAGTGATTTGGGGAAACCATGGAAAACCCAAATCAAGATGCCCGGACGGGGATTCGAACCGGCGTCCTGCCGAATGCGAGACCAGAGCGTTAACCGCTCACCCGCCACACTCGGTACAAATTAATCGATCCCGCTTTATTAAAATATAACACGTCATTGTGTCTCTTCTTTCTATAAGACTCTTCCACAAATTTCTTTCTTCACCCATCATTTCCAAAACGCATTAATTCCGTACTTTATATGTCCACTTAATTTTCAGCAGCATTCTATAACAATGTTTAAAAAATTCATCCCGAGTCCTAGATTTCTCTGTTTTCAAAAAGACTCTTTTTACTATTGTTATTCTGCGCTTAACATCATTCCTGTTACCGTCATCAGTTGTTATTTTACTTCATAGCTAACAGAATTTACTTAGTTCTCCTATTGTATCCGATCCTATTTATATATTTAATCTAATGTTATTGCTATTATTTCTGCTACGTTTCAGAAGAAAAACAGATCAAACTTAAATTTACTGCGTTATAAACACTAGTGTTTCTGTTAATTAGGAAGCAAAATTACAATCGATGGCCGAAGGAAGAATGTGGGTATGTCGCGTGTTGACCGAGCGAGTGACGACCTTACCCACTGTGGGTCTGTCCTAACATTTACTTACTGTCGGCTGCGGTAGTTCTGGTTTCCAGTCGGCATCTGTAAGCTTCTAGCTAGGATAAAATACATGCACACAGAGACTTAATTTGCGTAAAATCAGGACGTAGGTGCTCCTTGAAATGATATGAAGAGTTGTGGCTAGTTGATTTATTGTTGAAAGCGGCGGTGTGGTACAGTTACAAGTGATTGGTACATGAAATCAGTGTTTCCTGATATTGGAATAGTGGACCATAGGATCCAATGTTGATCTAGGAATTATAAAAAACTTTTTAAAACTCTATGTGTGGACACAGCACTTTATGGTAGCGAATACCGGAAAGAAGGAAAATTGAAGCATTTGAAATGTGGTGTTACAAAAGAATGCTGAAAATTAAGTGGACAGACAAAGTAAGAACGAGTTTTGGAAATGAGGAAAGAGGTTTGTGGAAGAAGCTTACAGAAAGAAGAGACAGGCTGGTAGGTCATATTTTGAGGCATGCTGAATTAGTTAATTTGCTGATGGTGGTGGAGGGAATAGTCGAAGGTAAGAACTGTAGAGGAAGACACAGATTAGAATATATGAAGCAGATAATTGAGGACGTGGGTTGTAGGGGATATGTTTAGATGAAGACGTTAACACAAGATATGAAGTGATGGAGGATTGTATCAAACCAGTCGAAATACTGATGACAGCAAAAAAAAAATATATATATATATACACTAGTGCCAGACGGTTTGCTCAGATCTTGAAAGCACTATTAATGGGGTCCAGCGTCTACCACGGTGTTAATTAGTCCGATTCCCGGTGATGGAAGAAATTTCCAGCATACGGGACTTGGCCAAGAGGGTAGGAGAGGACTTGGTGCACTATTCCTCAGAACTCGGTTAATCCCAAACCATTCCGTAGTGCGTATTGAGTGAAGGCATACGAGACTTATATTGGTACGTTTGAAGAGGCGTCCATTTTACTTCTGCCTGTGCAGTACTCTGGCAGCCGATTTCACATTCTCACTACTTTCATCTGTCATCCACAATACAAACTACACGCACCTACAGTCATTCGTACAAAAGGAGGAGGATAAACGCCCCAGCAAACGTTCTGCGCTCTGACATCGGTATGGCGCGATACTTCGTTATAAATAAGAACGTTGAAGTGAATTCGCGCTACATGGCTGAGCAAGGTGCCGCGTTGCGGTGCCCCTTGATCTTTGTGCGGTGAGCTTCGCTTATTACCCTCCGCTTCGGCGACACGAGGTATGCGTGGGCTGCGCCTGGACCCCTGCTGTGGTCGTGGCAGGCCGTGCCCGCTTCGCACCGCCGCATGCCTGGCGGTCTACCACTGTATTTACGAGGGTAACTTCACAGAAACTCTACGAACAGGTAGAAGCGACACTACAGAAACGTAAAGAGCAGGACTCAGAACTTAAATTCGTTGCTGTTTCGACTGGATTTATTGCTCGTATCTTTCAACTGATGGCCGTTTTACTTATCCTCTGCTTCTGTTGAACTTTTAGACTAAAGTCCTCATTCTTTTTTCCCGTCTCAGTCTTTTTTTTATCATCTTCGGTTGTTTAATAACATTTTTCCAAATATTTTAAGGCTCTTACCCTTTTTGTTTTCCCAATGGCAGATATATTGCCTGCAGCCCCCTTTACCACCCTTCCTTTATCTATTCTGTTTATGTAATAATTCCAGAATTTCTGTTTTTTTCGCAGTTAGCTTGTTTTTTATTTTATTTTATTTTATTTGTACTATACATTAGATTTATAATGTTCCACTTTCCTGCTAATTTATCCTTATTTACATGGTCCTTCACTATTATCTCTCTATTCTGTACAATAAATCAGTATCGTTATTAACGTATTTTCTTATTTCAATGTTAGTTTCTTTACGCTTTACAAGATTTAATGCCTAATTTTTTTCTCTTTGATTTCTTGATATAAACTTCTATTTGCGTTTCTTAACAGTGTTACTAGATTAATTCTTCTATGATTCCTCCGTGTAATTCCATTTTGCATCTTGGTTTTCTTTTGACAGTGATAAACATTTTGACTGGTCAGTGTTTATGAGTTAGCCGTGTTTCATAGCTGTAGCAGTATACCTCTGCAACATTCCTTATTAGGAATTGGGGTTGACTTGGATGGTTTGAAAAATTTTCGACTTCGATCATAGATGGTGACAATATCGGCTAACAGCAAGATACAAAATTTACTGCCACCATTTTGTTCAAACAAATGTAACAGATCAATCTATGGTATAGGCTTGGAACTTTTCAGAATTACCTCGTATTTGTAACAAAACTTTTCAAAAATTAAGATCTAAATGAAATAGGTTCAAAAATCAAGAGTAATTTTACTGGAATTTATAATTTATAGGCATGTCCGGAATTATTTATTTTTAATCTAATTCTTTTTCTCAATGTCTTCAGTTGTCGACTGTATTTTCTTTGTGGATATACTAAAATGAGGAAGTTTATTTGACTTTAAATCCATAAAAATTGCCCATGAACAATTAAAAGTGATGGTAGAAGATGAATTAACTTGAAATTTTATTGAGCTAACATAATATAGTGTATTAATTGCTTCAATTTATGAGGATAAGGTACTCACTATGGCAGAATTACCGAAGCGTGACTATATTTTTGTTATAATTGTAAAGACAAGTACGTAACAGAAGGGTAGAAGTCAGCTGGAGAAAGAGAGATAGCTGTGCTTTGGCGCTACGAAGGATCAAAGCTGAACGGATGAACTTCATGGCACATCTGCTCCTGCGTTTGCAACTGTTAACAACTGGGTAAATTAGTTTAAACATGGCCGAACATCCATACAAGATGTACAACGTTCGGGACGTCCAGTGAAAGTGATTACCCCAGAAATCACTGAGGAACACGATAAGGTTTTAACTGATCGACGAAATAGTAGATGGCACAGGCCTATCGCAAGGTACAATGTATTCAATTTTGCGCCAAAAATTATGTTTGAAAAAAATTTCGGCAAGATGGCTGCCACGTTCCACAATGCACGCGTGCACATCTGCACAGTTTCGATGGCCAAAATTATGTAATTGAAGTTCGAATTATTACCACATCCACCGTGTTTACCAGATGTAGGCTGCAGTGACATTTTTTGTTTCCAAACTTAAAAAGATGGTTTGAAGTTAAAGAAGCGTTTGGAAAAGTGTTCTGAACTAAAACGAGACTACACTGAAAAATCAAAAATAAAAATCTACAGCAATTTTTTTTTTTTACCTCGGCCGTGGTGTATAACTCGGAACCTCATCTCTGCCGTTATAAAGCTCTCAGTATGGTACAGCTATAGGAGATGGAAATGGTTAACTAGTGTTACAATTTATCGTGTTGTTTATCTGTTACTGGAATGTGTAACTTCCAGACAGCAGTGGAGATCATTACAACATTTTCATAATAAGTATAATGACACTTGTTGAAGTGGAGAAGGTTTTTTGTATTTTATTTTTTATTCAAAGCATTGACATTGATCCCTGCAACCATTTAGCCAGCTTCAATTTATTTTGTACAGCCTATTTTATCAAACTCGTGTGACTTGGGACACAAGACGAACACAACACTTAATTAAAACCATCCACGCCCAAGGCCGGACTTGAACCAGCAACCCGTATAATGCGAGTCTAGCGTAAGAAGAAGTTAGTTGATCCTCTGTGAGACCAATATGGCTCAGCCGTATTATTTACAGATATTACTGTAAAATATCTGGCTAATTTGTCCTTGTGTAGATGCAGAGAATTGATTCTAAAACTTCGTGGAGCGTAGCCGAATCCCTGTTAGTCTGCATAATGGTGTTTGCCAGTGTACACTTACTCTTGAATACAAAGCAAGAGACCCTCGCATTGCATAAGCAAGTGCGTACACAAGTTGTGATTAGATTTACAGCTCGAGTTCTCTCGAGGAGACAAAATGAAGTATGCAACAGCCGGAGTATCCGAGAGCTGGAGTAATTTCCGGTGTTGGTCGCGGCTTCGGCGCCTTGCTTTATGCGTGGTGGAACACTCCCTCTCACACGTCGTGGGGCCAGTCCCCCATTTGTTGTGGCCCTTAGCAGGTCCCCTGTATTATTCACGCGTCGATTCATTTCCGGCTCGAGAGGGGGGGGGGGAGGGGGGATACCACACACGCAACGCAGAGCTCCGTCTTCTCTTAGGCTATCCTCGATGGGGGAAAAATCGCCTACGTCTCAAATGAACGACCAAAAAAATTTTAGATTTTTTTTCGCCTAAAAAATAATTGGCATCGATTCAACTGAAATATTCAACACTAGAATAACCAATTTCTCCGCGTAAATGATGATGCAATAGGTTTGAAAGACATACTGTTTGTGATAGAATAGTTTTTCGTGTTAAATTATAAAGAAGTTAAAAACTAATTTGGTCCACGACCCGAAGGTTGGTTGGAGCCTCCCGAAGGAAGCATACTAAGCCATTGTTTCAGAAGCAAGACGGCCAGTTCCTCGCCTTTGGGACCTACAGTTTAACGTAAGGACCGAACCACGGAACGTCCTGAGTAACTCATCAAACACAACTCAAAAATTTTCGTCCCTACATGATTTGAAACCGGGACCGTATCCTGAACGTTTGGAAGCAAGTGCCTGAAGCACTGAGTTACCAGCCCTCTCGTTAAGAAGTTATAAGTCATAAAACTATACTACTTAATCCAACAGAAAACAGTTTCACGTATGTCTAGGACATTAATTTCTGTACAGTAATTGGTGGAGAAAAGAGTAACGAAATTTTTATTGCGTCTTTTCATCTACGATATTGCCTATCTGAGGAGTTAAAATATTATCTTTCTCTCATACAAATGAGGCGGAATAAAGTTGTGTACTGTTTTCTAGTTCCCAGTAATGCCGAAAGATATTTGCTTATTCTTCTCTGGTTCCTCTTAATTTGCGAAGCGTCAAAATAAAAATATCAGTCGTACCATGAATGTACAGGAAACAGTGTTGTCGAAGCTGTCTTTTCTCTAAGGGATTACATTTACCATTATTTGCAAGATCTGAAATTATCTTCAAAAAAACTGATATCATTCCCTTCATATTGTAATACTCGTCCAACAAAATTATTATTATGTGTGAACGAAGGCTTTCCTGGCGTGTCGCTACAGTATAATTTTCTCGGGTTCGCTGCCGGATTGTGTAGGCGTAAGATGAGCTTTCGGCGACCAACTCTGCTGCCATCTTCAGGCCTGGTGCTCAATCTGCGACGACCAGAACTGCTCTACCATAAGTTTTAATTTAATTATTCACTGCGTTTGACTTTAGTACTGTAACGTATTTTAGAAATAAAGTATGGTACAGTATTTACTTATGTAATTGTAACAGCTGATATGTGAATTCCGTTTCCTTTTTGATATGTAGGAAGGGTTCACAGCAGGCTGATAAATTTATATATATAGCCATTAAATATATGTTGTAAAGATTCATACTGCCTACTAAAATTAAAAGTTAAATTGCTTGAGTAAGTTCAAGCCGTAGCAATAAAAAATTTAAAATCACCAAATAACACAAAACCAGTTATTAAAAAAATCCGGCTATTTTAATATTAGAGGTTACTAGCAGGATAGTCAACTAGTTTCGATGAGGACAAGCATATGCTTCGAGATCCCTTGGTGAGCATTCTAACTCGTAAACTGGCATTAAAACACATAAACGCTTTTACCAATTTTTACATTTCATCACTAAAGAGCAGTAAGAACAACACCAATTCGGGGTACGTTAATGTGGAGAATTTAAGATATAATCTAAACACTTGCTTTCAAAGTTTCAGGGTCCGGTCTTAAGCTAAAACCGCGGTGGGGTCAATAATTATTATGAATTGTGTTTGATCACATGAACTATGCCAGGACGTTCTGTGGCTCGGATTCCACTTTATAAATTGTAGATCCAGCCGCCACAGAGGCGGTACACGCAGCAGATCGGAACTCTGTCACTAGGTCGCAACACCACACGAACGTACTTTTACTTATCTGAAAATTTGGTAATCTCCCTGCGCTCTTCATTTTTAACATTCATTTTTTAAATAAATCGTTCTGAATCGTAGCATTTGGTATCCATAATAACTGTTATGAAGAAAGTTGAAGTGATTTGTAGATTGTTTAACAATACCCTGATATTTTTAATCAGTTTATTCTACAGGTAAATGATTTCGTGTTGCAAAAAGATACAAAGTAATCAGTGAGATGATAAAGCAAATTCTTATTAAAGCTTGAAACCCAAGAATGCGCTGTTTCACAGGAGAAGAAGAAATACGTGTCTAGCGGCGGCTAACTGAAAATTTTCCCTCTGTTTGTTTTCGACTCCCTAACACTTCCGTTGCGTGTTCGGATATGAACCAATAACATGTTTCGTGGCTACGGAAAGGGAGGGTAGCTTCGTGCCAGACTGCAGTTTGGAGGCACACACTGCCTGTCTGACCCACTTACAGCAGTCGATGTCATCTGGCGACGTTTGCCTCTTCGACTGACACAGTTTATGCACAAACACATACCCGAAATGGTTGTCTGTCTACAGGCATATACAACTCTTGAATACAGGTACTAAAATAATGGCGGGATTGCTGATCGGATGACCACCATCAACATGATCATCATCATCCTGAGTAGCTTCACTTCTCGAGTCTGCTTGGAACATAATCCTCTCCAATACTTCCTGTCTGTCCACCATCTGTCTTTTTCTACTGTCAACCAATTTCCTCCTCTTTCTTAAAAAAAACTTTCTAACACCTTTCACCCATCTATCCTTCAGACTTCCCCAGGGGCTACTTCCCTTTCCACTCCATGTCCAGCATCTTCCTTGCTATCTTCTCCTCTTCCATTTTCATGACCATACTTGACTTCTCCATTCTTTGTTGTAGCGGCTACTCCTTGACTATTTCCCTGATTTTCTCATTCCTCATTCTGTGTCTTCTCGTTATTCCTACTTTATTCCTCTGAAATTTCGAATGATATAGTTTCAAATTACTATGCACCGAGACCAAATAGTAGACCCATCCAAATCTCTAAACTATCTAAGGGTATTCCGCTGTGATGCACTAAAGAAAATGTAAATAGCTGGTCTTCCGCGAAAATATTTAATTTATCCGTGACATGATACTAGAGCTATTTTATATGAATAGATGCCATAATTTTTAGTTTAATCAAGGCTGGCATAATTCGGTACCTTCGGTGTAAAGATCTGTTGGGCGTATTTTAGAAACAAAGTAACAAAACCCGATAGGCGAGCGGTAACGCTCGAATACGGTATTCGCGTGGTCTTGGATTCAAATCCCCTTCCAGCCATCAAGATTTCGATTTTCTAATTTTTCCCGAAATCGCTACAGATGTATGCCGGGATGATCCCTTCAGTAAAAAACCAATGGCCCAATTCCTTGCCGGTCATTGCTTCCAGTCCTGTCCCACCTCTAATAACCTTGATTTAGACAAGGCGTAAAGTCATAAAACATAGAAATGGTTATGCAGATATTTTTCCTACACGCGCATTGCTACTAATCGCCGCAACAACCCGCTCGCTCGCCATACCCCATGTTTATGATTTTCGGTGTTCCCGTAACTTTCTCCCAGACTTGCTCTTGAGCTTCAGCGGACTCTCTTCTATTTTCTTGTGCCATTTCCCATTGCTTCTGGAACATCTTAGTCTTGTATTAGGGATTCATGTCTCACGTTCGATTTTGGATGATTTCTGAGAATTTTCAATGTTCAATGGCTTATAACTTTGGACTATAAAGTTTTTTTTTTATTCCCAACCCATTTAATGACTTTTGGCAAGTTATACCCTTCTTAAGTATATCAATCACACATGTCTGTCTCGTTGCATTACCGCGGTGCAAGTGATTCTTTATCCGGTTGGAACACGAATCGAGAATGGAGTTGCCCCGACCGTCGCTTGATTATGCGAACCAATTTCTAGAGAAGAACATACACCCCACGTGCCCATACGTCTCGCAATACATACTTCAGCTAAGATAGCGACGGCATAGTTTAGTAATATAGCTGGCCCGTGAGAAGATTTCGCGCTTGATATATGATGGTCTGTAGTAGGATAAAGGAAAAACCGGCTCATTTGTAGTAAATCTCTCTGTGATATGTGGTGTTGCTATCTAGCGGTAATGCGAACACTTTTTATCAACGCCAGCGACGCCTAGCAGTTTCTTCCTGAACTGTCGCATACCCGTGACCTTCATTGTTCATAATTTTGCCATTTACCGGTTGATATCCGAAAAATTTCTTTCTTAATTAATAATTTTATTAAAGCTGAAAACTTAATCTTTAAAATGATACCGCGTTTATTGATTTTGGTTAAGTATAAAGAAAAACGATGGCCCGCTACAAAATAATAATAATATATACGCTTTAGTGAAATTAAACGAAACTGACAACAGTCCATCAAGAATAGGAACTAAATCTAAAGGGATCACAATAGACACTCTAACTTTTACCGATGACATCACTATCGTATCAGATGATTTAGAAACTGCTAGGATTTGCTGAAGGAAATTGCTGATCAAACCGGTTTGCAGATATCTTTTGCGAAAACGGAATTAGTGACTAACATCAAGAATGCTCCACCAAAACTTCAAACCAAATACGGAGATATTAATCGAGTGGAAAAATTTAAGTAACTTGGTGAGATCATCATGAAAAACGAATTGGACAAAGAAGGTAATCGGGAAAGGATTCGCAAACTAGAAATAGCCTACCAAACTTCAAGAGAGGTCTTTAACTTATTTGATTCCAGACCCAAAACTGTAATGCCCTGGTTCGTATATATTAAAGAAGACCTTCATTTGAAGGGACTAGAACCAGAAGATGCTTTCAACAGAGAAATTCGGAAGAAATTAATGACAAATGGGACAAGCCGAGACAAACACACCAAAAGAAGACGCGGTACACTCTGGACAGAAGAGCGCAAACAGGCACACTCATAACGAATGAAGGAGTTCTGGGCCCAAAAGAAATGGCGAGACACATACTGGAGCAATTTTAAAGACGTTTTTGTGATAGAAACAACTGCTGCAACGAGATTTGGATACCCACTTTTCGTGTCGCTGACCATACCGACTGAAATACACCGAGGTAGGTGTTATCCGCATGCCAGTGGCTAGAGACGAGAGAGCCTGTCAGGTTCCCAGGACGTTGCTCCGGATCGCTTTCCCCGGGGATGCGTCCCGGCTCTACCCTCCGTCAATAAATGCCGGGAAATAGCCTCGACTGGACCACTCCCCTCCAGGAAATGAAACGGCACATAAATAAAATAAATAATTAAGGGCGCGCCCGAATGTTCCCACAATGCATCACGGCCGGCGCGCCCCTGCTGCTCCTGATTGAGTTATGACCTCCGTGAGGACATTTAATTTTCAGCTCAGCCTGTCACAGCCACTCACCGACGGTAAATCATCCTCTTAAAACCTGGCACTGCACCACACGTGCAACTCACTCTGTCCACAAGTCAACATTCAGCTACAATCATCGATTTTCTTTGCGTAACACTCGACTCAGTAAGTCTTTGCAGTGTATACGTCAATAGTGTATGGTAAACATGATGGTATATAATAGAATAAAAACAGTTGCAAGGTGGCCTGGTTACAATATCTAACTGGATAGGTCAACATGGAATGAAGATAAATGCCGAGAAGAATTAGGTTATTAGGAACACAGATAAAAAAAAAAAGCTAAAGGTTGTTTATGTTTATACGGTGGAGACAGAATTGCTTACTGAAGGTTTTAAGTGTAAATATCTTGTCATAGCGTTTGATAACAAACTCAACTTGGCAGAGCACATTGGTCAAGTGGTAGAAAAAGGTTACAAAATCCTTCATTTGTTGGAAAAGCTGGTAGGAGAACGTACCAGAGAATTGAGGGAATAGATGTACAAAACTTTGGTCAGATGTTGCTTGAATATGGTGGTGCAGTTTGTTATAAAAATACGAGAGTTGGATGGCGTGCAAAAAAGAGCAGCTAGATTAGTTTGTGTAAATTACTGCAGGACCCAGTCAATAACTGGTATGATAAAGCATCTGGATTGGGCACGTCATCGGAAGACAGGGGGGTGAAGAAAATTCTGAGAATGCACAAGTCGTATGTTGGTGATGAGGCTTGGAGGAATATTGATAAAATAATTAGGAGTAGTGCATGGAAAGAAAAAGATGACCATGGACACAAGGTAGCACCCATTTAATAAACAAGGCTGTGGAAAAATTGGTAAATCTATATGGGTGGAGCAACAAGATAATAATGAAAAATAGAAGAAAGGGTTGATTAGATGTGTAGTGAAATTGCAACCGGAGCGTACGCTCCATCGCAGTTTGATATGATATCTAGTCATTTTGCTGGGGGCATTAATTTGTTACTTGAATGTTGTTGTTGTTTTTTATTCTTGTTATGTTGATGTTGAGGTCATTATAGGCAGGAGATGAAACGGGGCAAGGAACAGGAGATAATTCTGCCATGGCCTTTTGAAGGAACCATCCGGGTATTCGCTTGGAGTGATTTGGGTAAACCGTGGAAAATGCAAATCTGGATGGCCGGACGGAGATTCGAAACCACGTCCTACAGAATGCGAAGCCACAGCGTTACCACTCACCCACCACGCTCGATGTCAATTGGAGAGTAAAGCGCGGCAAAGAACTCTCCGCCTCCCACTGTTTTTGTGAATAACAGAGTATAGATGATCTGAAATCGCACCCCTTACAGGAAGTCCTGATTATTGTTTTAAAGCGGTTTACTCGACGCGATCTGGGGAGATCCCAACCTTCCTTTTTTTCTCCTCAGTTTACGCTTCGTTAGCGTTGCCTTCATCAAAAGTGGAAGAGAATTAGGAACAAGGAATGGAAAGTATTCGGCCGTGGTATTTTGCAGGAACCATTTCGGTATTTGCCTGGAACGGTTTAGGGAACTCATGGAAAACCGAAATCAGAATGGCCAAACGATGATTTGAACCCGCGTCCTGCCGAGTGTGAGGCCCTGACTACCGCTCATCCACCACGCTCCGTGTGCGTAGTTCGCAGATAGCGAAACAAATGTTTTCATTCCAATAATATGGAAATCAGTGCCAGGATCGATAACAAGTATAGACGCTTGCAGAGGTGACTCATCTTTAATTTTTATGAAACAAAAGAATAATAAAAGATTTTTTGGTACTGCCATAACGTGTTCACTTTTCAGGCCATTTTCTCGTTGACAACATTTTTCGTTCGTAGTCTTGTCTTGTTAAAACTCTATAAAGTATTCAGGTTTATTCCGAACGAAACAAGGAGTTGATATGAATATGCATGAGCAACGGAAATGCTGTAAATATTACAAAATATTACACATAATTCATATAATATATGCATATAATTTTATTATTATTATTTATAAATGTAACTATATGTAGTAATATAAATGGACACTGGCGTATTGAGAGAGCTTTTCCGTAATAACCTAAACGAATGTAAAGATGTTCCTACAATGTACACTTTTAAGAATCTATACATTTGACAAACAGATTAACGCAAAACACACGGAACAAAGGTTAAACAATTGACACACACATGTCACTGCAGGTACTAGTTTAGGATCTGTGAGACAAGCTGACTGGTATACAGAGCATTCACGTCATTTGCTTGTTTGAAGATTAAAGGACAGAAAAAGCATACTTTGTGATAGAACATATCTACAAAAACAAAATATAGCGAAAACAAACAGATATATATAAAGTTGGCAAAATCTGAAGTACTTAAAAACCAAATATAAAAACTTATCAATATTTTATAAAGGTTAATGATACGCCGATGCAATTGAATTTTATTGTATATTTTGTGTCGTACGTCCTTCTAGAAAGTATTCTGCAAATGTCGAGTGGTTGGTGTATTTCAGTACTCTTGAGTGTCCTTTGTGCCTGGTTTAATTGTCTACGTGTCTGACCGACGCACTGCGCTTCACAGCTTTGACAAATGTCTCTGAAGATGCTCTGGAAAATGGAGTGAAACGCGTACGACACAAAAAATAAAATAAAATAAAACTCAATTGCATTGGCGTATGATTAACATATATATATACATATATATATATATATATATATATATATATATATATATTATATTTATTCGTTGAGGCCAACTAGGACCACGTTAAGCCTTTGTGCATTTGGCATCGAGTTTCTTCTTTTGGGCCCACAACTCCTTCATTCGTTTTGAATGCGCCTGTTTGCGCTCCTCTGTCCAGAGTGTACCGCGTCTTCCATTGGAGTGTTCGTCTCGGCTTATCCCACTTGTTATTAACTTCTTCCGAAACATATCTCTGTTTAAAGCATCTTCTGATTCTAGCCCCATCAAATGGAGATCTTCTTTAATATTTACGAACCAGGGCAATTTCAATTTTGGGTCTGGAATCAAATAAGTTAAAGTTTTTTTTTTTTTTTTGTTAGTCTGTTCTCCTCCATCCGTTTGAGGTGGCCATAGAATCGAGCCCGTCTTTTGCGGATTGTTTCAGTGATTTTCTCTATTTTGCTGTAGACTTCTTTGTTGGATTTCTTTTGATGGACGCCATTCTTAAAGTTGGAACCCAGAATTCCTCTAATAATTTTTCTTTCTTTTTTCTTCAGTTCTCCTTTATCGGCATTCAGGAACAAGGTTTCAGCTGCATACAAAACTACTGGTTTCAGAACTGTTTCATAATGACGTATTTTAGTATTTTGTTAAAGACATTTTTTATTATAGACCTCTCGCGAAGCTTGGTAGGCTATTTCTAGTTTGCGAATCCTTTCCCGAATAGCTTCTTTGTCCAATCCATTTTTCATAATGATCTCACCAAGCTACTTAAATTTTTCCACTTGATTAATGTCCCCGTATTTGGTTTGAAGTTTTGGTGGAGCATTCTTGATGTTAGTCATTAGTTTTGTTTTCTCAAAAGATATATGTAAACCGGTTTGGTCAGCAATTTCCTTCAGCAAATCAATTTGGATCCTAGCAGTTTCTAAGTCATCTGATACGATAGTGATGTCATCGGCAAAAGCCAGAGTGTCTATTGTGATCCCTTTAGATTTAGTTCCTATTCTTGATGGGGTGTAGTCAATTTCTTTTAATTTTGCTCGCCAGGTCCGAATGATCCTTTCGAGAACACAGTTAAAAAGTAGTGGAGACAGATAGTCACCTTGCCTGACTCCAGTTGTGACTTCAAAAGGATCTGACAGACATCCTAAAAACTTAACTTTTGATTTTGTGTTTGTCAGTGTGGATCTAATTATTGCCAATAATTTTAGGTCAACTCCAAATTCATTAAGGATGTTCAAAAGCACTTCCCGATCTACCGAGTAATAAGCTTTCTTAAAGTCCACAAAAACTGACACATATTGCTTTGACCTGAGCGTATAGTATCTAATGATCGTCTTGAGGTTGTCGATCTGTTCCGCTGTAGAGCGATTTTTTCTGAAGCCTCCTTGGTATTCACCTATTTTGTGCCTAACTTGGGATTCTGATCTCTCCAGGATGGCAAGTGAGAGAATTTTATATTTTACCGGAAGTAAGGAAATTCCTCTGTAGTTGTCAACAATCTTCCTACTGCCTTTTTTGTGCAACGGGTGGATCAAAGCTGTTTTCCAATCTTCGGGTACAATTTCATCATCCCAAATTTCTTCTATTTGCTTTTGCAAGATTTCTATTGATTCTTCGGGGGCATCTTTCCATAGTTCTGCAGATATGGAGTATTCTCCAAGTGCCTTATTGTTTTTAAGTCTGGCGATTTGGCGCTTGATTTCATTTTTGTCGGGTGGTAAGGATACCGGGTATCTGAATAATGGTTCCTCTGTCTTAATAGGATTTACGGGCTTATCACAGTTAAGTAGACTTTCGAAATGGTCAGAAAGGACCCTACAGTTTTTTTCATTAGATGTGGCCAGTGTGCCATCTTTCCTTAGAAAGCACAGCGACGGCGGTTTGTATCCTGCGAGTTTTCTTTTGAATGTTTTGTAGTAATCTCTGATTTCGTTTTTCTTAAAATTCTGTTCTATGTTAACAATAAGAGATTTTTCATAACTACGTTTCTCGGCTCGGATCACTCTAGCTGTTTGGGCCCGTTGGGTTTTGTAGGTTTCCCAGTCGGTTTCTGATTTAGTTGAGTAGTATTTTTTCCATGATTGTAGTCTTTGTTTGAGTATATATATATATATATATATATATATGAATTAGCTTGCAACTGAGAAAATGGCGCACAACATCCAGTTGTTGATAAAAACTTACGTTTCCTGCTCAGTCTTAAGGGATAAAAATGTTTATCCACTAGCGTCCCATAAAATTTCAGTTTCTTGATCTTCTTATTACCCCGCTTACCTAATTATTTTTTTAATAACTAATGATGACATAACGTTGAAATGGAAGTTTCTTCCATAACTACTGCCTGTGACGCATGTTACTCCTTGAGGTAACGATTACAGGAATAGGAGTTTCCGAGGACAATGGAGGGATTTGATGCGTGGGCGATCGTAAGCCTCAGTCAGGAAACCCTCTTTTTACCCGGTGTTCCCCAGACTGGCTGCAGCCGCAGGAAGGTGATTAACGTTCCGCTAGCACCCTACCCCAGGGAGAGGTCAGCGAAGCTTACCAAATGCGCCTCTCTCCGGCTTACGGACGGATCAGCCACTGAGACGGCCTCCCATCACGCGACTCAGAGGCTCTACACGGCCAACATCAACTGACACCACGTCTCAGCCAACAAACACCGACTACAGCAAATGAATGAATCTTTTCCACACCAAAACATAAACCTTTTCACATTCAGTTTATCAGGCTTCAGCGGCTGTCTTTGTTAATGAATACTAGATTTTCGGGGTATGACGCGTTGTTTATTTGATAATCTAAGCTTTCGGCTGCCATTCTACAGCATTCGTCAGAGATGCTATTAATATTGACATAGCAACGAGTGCCGAGTGTCGCAGAGTAAAATTTGAAAACACGAGGCTGTTCTGAGAAGATCAGTGGTTGCATCGACGAGTGAAAGAGGCAGCAGACATTTAAAAAAATACAAATAATTTCAACGAAGATAGCTGCTTATTACTCT
The DNA here is from genome assembly GCA_031002005.1 of Vandiemenella viatica. Classification (NCBI taxonomy): domain Eukaryota; kingdom Metazoa; phylum Arthropoda; class Insecta; order Orthoptera; family Morabidae; genus Vandiemenella; species Vandiemenella viatica. The sequence goes on along the minus strand of CM061914.1, from coordinate 114,692,974 downwards.
GCGATGCTTGGCGCTCGTTGCTATGTCAACATAAATAGTATCTCTGACGAAGGCTGTAGAATGGCAGCCGAAAGCTCAGATTACGAAAATAAACAACGCGGCATACCTCAAAATTTAGTAATCATTTGTTTCCGATTATATTACAGAAGCTTTGTCACGTGGTTTACGGAGCAAGATGACCCAACTTACTCCAAAAATGGGTCCGCCTGGTTCAGCTTACTGTCGGCTGAGGTTCTAGGATTTACGGTCTATAAGCAACTTAACAACGGCTACGTAGATAACTCATTTGGAATGAGTACAAAGAGGTTTATTTAAGTTGGATTTATTGTAGAAAACTTGATAAAAGCCATATAGTACACGACTGACACGCTTCAAAGCTATAGAAAAAGCTATATATTCCACAGGAACTCTGAGTGGTAATCGCTCATTTCGTCTAAAATAGTGGTAGTTGTCTTTCTGAGACGGTGGTGGGTGGAATATTGATAGAATTGGCCTAATACGGCGATTACTCCATGGCTGTTGGTCAACGGCCCCAAAATTCACTTGACCAACTAACACCAATACTAGGCTTAAACTGGCTCCTCTGACGCTTGGTGGGGAAGGGACGCTCGCCATTGGTCGTACATACACGTGAATGTCGGGTGGTCGGCTCATGGCCTTTGAATGTTCTCTGCGTGTGCTAAAGCTGACGCTGGAGTTCTCAGGAAAAACGGCCATTTGGCCTGTTCTTGTAACCAGAAGTAGCGAAATGCTCTAACACAAGCGTTTAGTAACCTCGTCCTGACTGGCTCAGCAAGTAACTACCCTCTTAACGATAACAACTGCAACAAAAATAAGATTTACGATGGCCTTACACTGATTCATGTGAGTAAAAAGAAATCTTATGGTCTTTTCGAAGGAATTCGTCTTCCTAGTTCGATACTATGTTGCATCGCAGAATTACGGGTTATTACCCAAACACTACTGAATACATGTCAACGGGATGAAAAGCGTTCCATAGAGAAGGCTTGAAAGGGTCACATACATCAGCCAACATTTCTCTCGTCCCCACACGACGTGGAAAAATAACGCGATTGGTCGTGTAACCAAAAGACGATTTGGTGCACGCCAAGTTGCCTTGGAGACATTCCTGGCTTATTTCTCACGTGAATTTAGGTTTGAAATACACTACGGTGGACAATTTAAGACCAGGATCGAATACGAGTGTCAAACGTTACCCTATTAGATTGGCAGTGCTTTGAACTGATGTGCAAATGAAGCGCCTTTATTCAGTGCTAATGTGGGTGTCTGGTGTAAAGGTGTTAAGTGCCTATTGGAGTGGGCCGTGCCATCATGTTCCCGGTGGTTTCAGGCAAATATAAGCCAGCTCCTGCCGCCTGTGACAAACGGGGAAGGCAACCTACAATTTGGTCGTATGACGCCAATATCAATCCTCCGTAAATAACAACAGTAGCAGATCAGTATCCCAGAGCAGTCGACAGTCTCACCTGCAGTTGGATGGATCAGTAAATCGATTAGTTTTACTGGCGTATAAACAATTCCTCTGCAGAGAAAGTCACCTTATCCTACAAAGTCTATTTTGTGCCAGAAGTTGGTGAATTCCTAAGTTAACCTCACGGTCTTTCGCAGCCAAACCTTGATGATAAATGAATGCCTCGTTAATCAGTCATATTACACTGAAGAGACAAACAAACTGGTACACCTGCCTAATATCGTGTAGAGCCCCCGCGAGTACGCAGAAGTGCCGCAACACGACGTGGCATGGACTCGACTAATGTCTGAAGTAGTGCTGGAGGGAATTGACACCGGGCATCCTGCAGGCCTGTCCATAGATCCGTAAGAGTACGACGGGTGGAGATCTCTTCTGAACGGTACGTTGCAAGGCATCCCAGATATGCTCAATAATGTTCATGTCTGGGGAGTTTGGTGGCCAACTGAGGTGCTTAAACTCAGAAGAGTGTTTCTGGAGTCACTCTGACGCAATTCTGGACGTGTGGGATGTCGCCCTGCTGGCATTACCCAAGTTTGTCGGATGCACAGTGCACATGAATGGATGCAGGTGATCAGCCAGCATGCGTACGTACGTGTAACCTGTCAGAGTCGTATCTAGACGTATCAGGGGTCCCATGTCACTTCAAAATCACACGCCTCCACCAGCTTGAACAGTCCCCTGCTGACATGCAGGGTCCATGAATTCATGAGGTTGTCTCCATACCCGTACACATCCATCCGCTCGATACAATTGGAAACGAGACTCGTCAGACCAGACAATATGTTTCCAATCATCAACAGTCCATTGTCGGTGTTTACGGGCCCAGGCGAAGCGTAAAGCTTTGTGTCGTGCACTCAGCAAGGGTACACGAGTGGACCTTCGGCTCCGAAATCCCATATCGATGATGTTTCGTTGAATGGTTCGCACGCTGACACTTGTTGATGGCCCAGCATTGAAATCCACAGCAGTTTGCGGAAGGGTTGCACTTCTGTCACGTTGGTCCCGTTCTTTTTCCGGCCTCAGCGATGTCGGAGATTTGATTTTTTACCGGATTCCCGATATTCACGGTGCACTCGTGAAATGGTCGTACGGGAAAATCCCCACTTCATCGCTACCTCGGAGATGCTGTGTCCCATCTCTCGTGTGCCGACTCTAACACCATGTTCAAACTCACTTAAATCGTGGTAACCTGCCACTGTAGCAGCAGTAAGCGATCTAAAGCCTGCCTTGTCTTATATAGGCGTTGCCGACCGCAGCGCCGTACTCTGATTGTTTACATATCTCTGAGTTTGCATACGCATGCCTGTACCAGTTTCTTTGGCTCTTCAATGTAGTTAATCGATGGTGGCACAATGATGTTCCTGACCCTTTTTTTTTACTGAAGAAACCACTTAACAGGGAGTCAGATATGGATGATTCACTAAATCAAAATATCTAAGTGGTAAGATAGGAGAGGTGGCGATGTACTATGTTAATTACCGGATTGTATACCACAGTCCAGGATCAAAACTCTAAATATTTCCGCATTGGGCATGTACTGAGAGCGTACGACACCATTAATTGGGATTTGTCTGTCAGGTAGTAGATAGTAGACCAAGATGGGCCAGCACTGGGTTTGATAATCTGTCTACTTTCAGCTTTCATCCACAACATTCAACACTGAACACAGACACAGTCCATTCACCAGCACAGAACAGGAACACTTACGTTCACTTCCACGCCGGGAAATGAAAGGAAAACAGTAGCATCGTAACAGTTCCTCTTGAGTTGATGAGGAGTAACATTATTCAGCGCAGCAGCCTACACAAGGTATTGTTAGATGCACGTGCATTTAAGTGGACGACTACCTGCTTAAGCAGGCTGCTCTGCTGAGGTATGTCAATAAGGTTCGGAAACAGCCCGCGGGGCTTAGCTGCGTCCGATAAAGAATGCGGCCGGGAGGCGGGTCGGGTCGATGTCGGCGCCGCAGGGCCCCCCGCCCACGCTTCCGCCCGCATCGCACAGTGCGCCAAAGATAAAAGAACCAGCTACAAAGGACTGCCCAAATTGAGAGGCAACAGGGCATCTCCACGCACGAACAAACACACTCATCACACCACGTTACTTCAACGCTGCCAGCCAGCAATAGACGCTTTCACTCAAACGTCTTACCAAATCAAAAAACCACAAACAACACACCGGTTCATAGAACAGACTTAATAAACTGACCTATTTCAGGATGAAAGCAGACACTTATTACTACCAGCAACATTCATATCCAAGAATTACCGAGAAAATAATATAAATCAGTCCCAGCACCGATTCGTTCTTATAGTCATTTTTTTACGCAAGCGATTAGGGAATGGAATAGGAAGGCTTTATCGGGCCAGAAAACATAATTCGATAGGAATTGGTCTCGATAACCGCTCCAGCCATCCTGTTCCGGGTTCCCCATAGTTTTCGCAGGCGAATTCCGGCATGGTTCCTCAAAATAGTCCACGTGCGCCTCCTGTCATATCATTATAGCCTTTCTTATGCAGAAACGGTTACACATCAGGAATTAGAATAGGTGCAATGCATCCTCTGCACTCACTTTTAGTGAATCGCGAAATAATAATAATCTTATATATATATAAAAAATAGACTTGTGTTTTCCTATATTTCACATTTCAACCACCACTACCAAGAACAATCACTGGTGTTTGTATGTGGAAGTAGCCTGGAGTTTCCTGTCGTGCACAACGTTGGCCGAATGCCGATAGCTGTGGGGATGTGGGAAATATGATGGTAAAAATTGGTCGATGCAGGGAATTTTCGTATTTCTACCAATGTGTTTCCATATACGTCACTCTGCTGCCACAACTACATAGCATAGACCATTGGTGTTTGTGTATGGTAGTAGTATCGTGTTTCCCATCGTACGCTATGGTGGTTAGATGTTGGTAGCTATGGGAGTGTGGGAGATATGGTGGTTGAAATTGGTCAACCTGTGGCTCTTTCATATTTCCACCAAAGACGTATGTGTCATGGTGTATCACTTTTCAGCCAAAACTATCTAGCGCAGATCACTGGTGATTGTGAGTGGTAGTAGCACAGAGTCACCCATCGATCACAACGTTGGCCGAATTTCGGTAACTGTGGGAGTGTGTGAGAGATGGTGGTTGAAATGTCACTGAAGGATATTTTCGTATTTCGACTAAAGACATGTGTGTCCGTATATTTTACTTTGCTGCCTGAACTACATAGCGCAGATGACTGGCGTTTGTGTGTGTAATAGTATCGGAGTCTCCCATCGTGCACTATGGTGGTTAGATGTCGGTAGCTCTCAATCCAAATTCTTTACAAACACGAACGAAGTCGTGGGTACCAGCTAGTAATAGTAATAATAGTGCATTGTATTGCATTTCCTGGTGTTTTATGTTAAATTCTTTTAGTGCAATTTCCCCACGCACCTTTTTTAACCCTTTAAGAATTTAATTTTAAATGCTTTCAGTGTTTCCGTAAAATTGTTGAGCACTTATAAGCCTGCATATAGACGTCGCTGCTAACGAAAACGCTTTAATCGTAACAGGATGCTTGAAGCCATCGCAGTACGTAAACTACGCGTTTTTACGTGTATATCTCTTCTAGAACTCGAAAGAAAAGAGCGGCAGAGCAGAAAATCGATCCGTCATCGGCTACACGTACATCAACCAGAGCGATGTAGGTGGTGGTAACGACCTGTCCTCGCATTTGGGAGGATGCGGGTTCGAATCGCCGTCCGGGCATCCAGATTTGGGTTTTCCATGGTTTCCTCAAATCACTCCAGGCAAATGCCGGGATGCTTCCTACAAAAGGCCTTGGCTGAATTCCTTCCCGATACTTGTCTTCAGCCGTATCCCGAATCTAATGACCTCGACGTCTATGAGGCGTAAAAGCCATATGAAGAAGAAAAGCAGAGCGTTGAGCTCGTTGATCTTGGAAGGATCGTCGAGAGACACACAAATCGCCATATTTTTCCGCCTTGTTGACATCGAGGAGATTAGAGGCGGGAGAAGATGAGAGGCAAGGGATGGAAACAAATTCTCTCATGGCCGTTTCGAGATACCGTCCCAGCATTCACGCAGTGTAACTTCGGTAAACCATGGAAAACCGAAATCGGGATGACCTGACAAAGATTTGAACCTGAGCCCTCCCGAATGTCATTTCCGAGATTTACCGTTCATCCATCGATCTTTGTCGATTCGGCAGGTGGAGGAATGAACTTAATCTCGATATTAAAGCTGCTGAGGAGATTATCTCCAGCACCTCCCAACCCTACACAGTATGGAAAACAATGCACCGAATGAGAATCAGAGTATCGGGATGTTAAACCAGTCTGCAAAACTGCGTAGGCTTCCATGTGAGTCATGTATTCTGTGTGGATGAAGCTCGTCCCAGGAACCTGATACATACTTTATTGAAAAACCATTGCTTACTTAGAAAGCAAACTTGTCTGAGCGGATGCTGAATCGAACGAACGCAGGAAGTTTCTCCCAACGGCTTGTTGGTCCTCATAACGTAGGCAAATGAGAAGTACACTACAAATGCTTGTGAAAATCGTACATCTTTCGTAAATATCAGGATATTCACATAAATTGAGAAATCTCATTTCAATATGAATGTTCCCACTCTGCAAAAAAAAAAAAAAAAAAAAAAAAAAAAAAAAAAAAAAAAAAAAAAACTGCTAACTCAAGTATAAAGAAGATAAAATTCCCTTCTTTGCAAACATGTAGGTCTTTATTTTTTTGTATAATGTAATTATGGAGTTCTCTGAACTACAGAAAGAACTATTTCATCCAATTTTTGCTGACTGTCACTAATCAAACGTCTTCTCAGACCGTGTTGTTCAATAGTCTTCCCGTCTCTTCCAGCTGCCTATCCCGGTGGAGACCCTTCCTTAATCACTGAATCAAAATCACTTCGGACACTAGTAAAACGATGGAACTTACACACATTTCTTGGTTTGCTGACCGACACAAATCTAGTAACAAGAAATTTAAATCTTTATGATGTTACCTTCTAATCAATTGACTTACTTGCTCTGATCGCAATTTTCTTCCATGTTTACTTTCGATTTTCAAGAATTTTTGAGTTATTCCTCGGTGATTTATACCAGTCCCCGACCCCTTACACAAAACAGAATAGTTTGTACACACCCTTATGCCTGAAATCAAGATCCTTGATGGTCACGGTCATCTTTTCCATTTCTCCTACAACTCATAATTCTTTTCGAATATCACCGAGCGTGTTGGGTGAGCGGTAAGCCTCGCATTCAGGAGGACGCTGGTTCCAATCCCCTTCCAGCCATCCAGATTTCCATGGTTTCCCCAAATCACTCCAGGTGATGTCGGGATGGTTCCTTCAAAAAGCCATGGCCGAATGCCTTCAGCTTCCTTACCCCCAGTCCTTTCCCGCCTCTAATGACTTCGACGTTGATGAGGCATAAAACAAGAAGAAAAAAAAATTAATGCTCATCACACACATTTACCTTGTACACTCGTTTCTCGTTTAATTTTGCAACAGTTAAAAGATTCTTGTGTTAGCATTAGCAAGCAGAGTTATTTGAAGCGTCGCTGGATTACTAATGAATAGCCGTTCTTTTTCCAGCTTCGTAATTTTTGACAAAATTTACTTTATGCTGTTTCTCGATGCAGTGTGAGAGACTAATACTTCCTCATCGACGAGTGAGCTTACGTAAAAATATTCACAGTGGGAACCGAATAACTAAAACATCGCCTCTGAGCGCTGTCAGAGATAAATTAAAAGCGTTCTGTTTTTAACAGTCAACAGTTTCATCATACGGAGAGAGTAACTTTTCAGTCGCCGTGATTAAAAAGTTTGCCGGCGCGAGCACTGACGTTTAGTTCGATGTATTTCATTTCTGCAATTGCAAAGTTTTTCAGCTGAAGTAGGCCGTGCACCAAAATCATTATCTATACTTGTAGATCTGAGAGGAATTAAACAATCAAAAAATTTTGTTGCAAGTTAATGTTCCCTCCTGTATTCATTGCTTGCGAAAAAAGGTCTATGGTTTGCTACACGAAAATTAAACATGTATATCTATACAGGGTGTTACAAAAAGGTACGGCCAAACTTTCAGGAAACATTCCTCACACACAAACAAAGAAAATATGTTATGTGGACATGTGTCCGGAAACGCTTACTTTCCATGTTAGAGCTCATTTTATTACTTCTCTTCAAATCACATTAAACATGGAATGGAAACACACAGCAACAGAACGTACCAGCGTGACTTCAAACACTTTGTTACAGGAAATGTTCAAAATGTCCTCCGTTAGCGAGGATACATGCATCCACCCTCCGTCGCATGGAATCCCTGATGCGCTGATGCAGCCCTGGAGAATGGCGTATTGTATCACAGCCGTCCACAATACGAGCACGAAGAGTCTCTACATTTGGTACCGGGGTTGCGTAGACAAGGGCTTTCAAATGCCCCCATAAATGGAAGTCAAGAGGGTTGAGGTCAGGAGAGCGTGGGGGCCATGGGAACGAAACTAAACTGAGCTCTAACATGGAAAGTAGGCGTTTCCGGACACATGTCCACATAACATATTTTCTTTGTTTGTGTATGAGGAATGTTTCCTGAAAGTTTGGCCGTACCTTTTTGTAACACCCTGTATATATAAATGGCAACGTGTCCTCTAAATACTAAAACGCTACTGGACCGATTTACGGACGGTTTTTTTTTAAAAATGTTCCATGATATCAGGAGCAGGTTTAAAGCTATTGAAATCTTCGCTCTGTATCATTTTCGCGGCACCTCCTTGGCAATCCTCGCTCTGACCAGAACAAAAGAACTATCACTAACTCACAAGAAGAATTGCTTGTATGCGTAAGCCTGGTGGCACAGGAAAAACCTATCTTATTTCAATGGCAATTACACACGCACAACATAATATCGCATCGGCAACCGCATCATCTGGGATTGCACCGACTCTTTTGGGTGGTTGCCGAACGCCAAATTCATCTCTTTAATTGCAATTGAATTACGACACAATCAAATACCAACCTACAACATTTCAAAAACATCGGGAAGTAATATAACAATACTGGATGAATGCACAATGGCTCATAAAAAAATCTTTGGAAGCATTTCATTGAACATTGCAAGATTTACGTGGAAATGAATGGCCATTCGATGGTGCCCTAATATTATTAACAGGTGATTTTCTACAGACATTACCTGTTATTTCACGTTCAACATCAGCTGATGAACTAAATGCGTGTGTAAAAGAATCACATTAGCGCAGTTATGTTAATAAATTTTCATTGATGACAAGCGTGTTTTAAATTACAAAACGATCTTTCTTCAGAATATTTTGTCATAAAATTTTTGCATTGTCATAAAGGGGAAACGTTGTGCGCTGACGCGAAGGAAAACAGAGGTTTTCTCTTTTTTTTATGCAGAACGGAATCACCAAAAACATTGTACGTCAAAGACCATTGCAAAAAACTTGAAATTGAATGAAACCGTAATTAAAATTTGTGTGTTTCAAAGCATAGAAATAATTATGAATATTTAAATATCTAAATTTAACTAAATACAAAATGTGTTCATTTAATACAGTACCTGGGTGACCGATCTTCGCTCGGCATCTTCCGATTCGATTTCGAGTAAAGTTTGATTAAAGTAAAAGGCTTGAAGTCTTCCTAGGCGTTTTGTGGTGCACAGTTAACCAAAGAGAAGCTTACTTAACATCAGTAGCCTAACTGGTACCTGAACCTTCTACGTAATGTGGTGATAGCCGTTTTCGAGAAACCAAATACAAAAATTGCTCATTTTTTTTTTTAAATTGAAAAGCAAAATCGTTATCTACATATGAAATTTCATCCAAATCGTAGATTCATTTGCGAGACCGCCTCATAAATTGCTTTCAAACAAAAATGCTATTATTATGTTAAATAGAAATCTTAAATGCCAGTCAGGGATTAATTAATGGTGCGAGATTTGTGGTAATTCAGGGGATTCTACGGTAACCCTTGATGATGGACTTTTATGTAACTCGACGAGAAAATTGAAAGTAAAACTTAAAATATACACAAAAAAACGCTTAGTTCTCGAGATATCGTATCTCAAAATTGGCGTGGTTGGTTGAAATGCGACCTGGACCAGAAGATAAATTTCGCCATAGCCAAGTTTGATGATGAATTCGTATGAAACTCATCGAGACAAATCGAAAATAAGGAATTTATTTATCTGATATCACAAGTGAAGAGGTTAGGATTAGGTCCGGCTTTGACCAGAAAAAAAACCCTCCAAAACCACTATGTCTATACGGTGGAAATGTACTTTTAATGTGTTATTTTGTTCCTAATGGTTGTTGTTAGGTTGAAATACGGCCTGGACCAGAAGAAACATCGCGAAAAAGCACAAGGAACTATAACTGATTTTTGACATACTATATCTCGAAAAACAAGCGAGATATCAATAACATTTATTATTTATTTTCGATATGTTTCGTCGAGTTCTATAAGAATTCATCATCAGATTGTGACGTCACGGTAATGACAGTACATCATCAGTGCTAAATTCATTCACTCCGATAAAACTATGCTCATACCTCGCGTGGTAGTATTTAATGACAAACTAACAACCACTTTTTACGGTCAAAAAGTAAACGATGATTACTTTATAACTGGTACCGGTAATATTATTTTCAAAGAAGTTTCTGTAAAGTATCACCTCTTAAATTATCTTCCTATGTTTTACATTAAACTTGCAGTGCTAATATTTCCACGGGTCAGCCAGTGTACAAGAACTGTTCGTTTAAATATTCTTTGAAATCAAAGAAAATCTATTTTTAGGCTTTCTGGTACCTGAATTGTCTAAGAGATGGCGCTAGTGCCGTTTTCGAGATTTTATTTATTTATTTATTGACATTCGGTTATGTAACCATACAGCCATCACTTGTAACATGATTCATTATCGTTAACTAATAACATGTTTGATTGTACTCATTATTATATTGCATCTGTTAATTATCGTTATACTTATGCTACTTACAATTTTGATTATATTGGTTACAATTTTAAATAGAATTTATCTAAACGTAATTGAAGACTTTCAGGTATAAAGCCGAATCGCAGTAGCAGTTGATACAATTCGTTTTCAAGTCATATTGCAGGTATACGTGAGGCAATACCGACATTGGTATTCATGCGTCTAAATTATTATTTTCTTTTGTTCACGTTCGGTTATATGACCATACATCCGTGAATTGTAAGATAATACATTATGCTTAGTTATTGACAGGTTTGATTATACTATTTACAATCTTGCTTATGTTAATTATAGTTGTACTTAGGCTACTTACAATTTTTATTATACTGATGACAATTTTAAGTCATACTTTTCTACTCGTAATCTTTAAGGAATAAAACAGAATCGTTGTAGTCGTTTATACAATTCATTTTATGCTTATTGACATTTTTATTTTTTTGATGATGAGGTCTTAGATTTCTATATTTCCATTTTTTTAGGAATCTAATAAGGCTGTTGTACACTGCTTTGTCATCGCTAACTAGGAGTAGGATTAGGTTGGTAGGAAGAGGGATTCCTATGTTGACTAAATCCTTGATCATGGTATCCTGGGCCCGTTTAAATTTTCTACAGGAAAATATAATGTGGTTGGTGTCTCCTATAGTCTGATCTGAACAATCACAGAGAGGAGATTCTCTCAGACCTAGTCGATAGAGGTGGCTCGGGAATCTTCCGTGGTTGAACCGCAGCCTGGAAATCATTGTTGTTAGTCGTCTGCTTGTGATCCATTTGTAAAACCAAGGTTGAGGTGGAATAATTGGTTGGATGCTTCTATAGTGCGATGCTTTGGTGGTTAGAGATGTTCTCCATTCTTCTTGCCATTTTTCTTTGGCTCGTTTTTTGATTGTGTGAATTATATCTGACGTCGGGAGGTTCATACCATCTTTAAATCCGTTGAGGATGGCCTGTTTTGCTAAAGTATCCACTTGTTCATTGTATTTTATACCTTTGTGAACTGGAACCCATAGCAGGTAGGTAGTGATTCCCCGTTCTTTACTGCTTTTTATTTGTTTCCTAATTTCTAAGATCGTCATCGGGAGGTGATAATTCCACGTGTTTGTTATGTAGCCGTTTTAAAGACACTCATGGAGTCCGTTAATATGATGCTTTTGTCCGCTTGGATCATTTGGCTATACTTAACCGCCTCCAGTATGGCTTTCGCTTCAGCTGTGAAAATAGATGTTTCTTCATGTAGCGAGAATTGAGCTGAATGATTAGTGTTGGGACAGAAGAAAGCTGCTCCTACTCTGTTTTCCTCGGAATTCTTTGAGCCGTCTGTGTATATTTTAACTGTGTTTTTCCCTATCTCTGCGAGGAGTCTATTTAGTTTCTGGTTTAAGGTGGGATTTATGTCTCCTTCCAGAAAGTGTATGTGGATTTCTTCTAGTCGGAGTTCGTATGGTTCTTGAAAGATGGGGTGTATGTCGTAAGAAGCTACTTTATCTTTATATTTAGACCAAAGTTTGTAAGCATTTAGAAGCGGGAGCTTGAGTTGGCTTTTTCCTTTGTTCGCTAATCCTTGCATCCTTTCAATCGATGGTGGAGCGGGTGGGTATTAAGTACCAATTTTTCCATTATGAATTTTTCCTCAAGATATGATCGTCGTATATGAAGGGGAGGTTCTCCTGCCTCACTAATAGGGCGTTTAATTGGGGTTGAGCGTATTGCCCCGACACAGCTCTTAGGCAAGCTGCTTGAAGTCTATCTAGTTTTTTGAGAGCGTCCCTTTCTAGCATATTGGTAAAACATGGAACCGTACTCTAATAGCGATCTAATTAGTGTTCGGTAAAGTAGTAGGAGCGTTTTTGGGTGGGAGCCCCACCAAGTACCTGACACCATTCTTATTATATTTAGTCGGGAATTCGATTTTGCTATCAGCTGATCGATATGCTGGGACCAGCTAAGGCGGCTGTCCAGCAACATTCCCAAGAACCGTGCTTGTTTCTTAAGTGCCAGTTTATATGGACCTATTTGGATACTGTCCGAGTCATGGGTGATTTTTCTCTTTGAAAAGTAGACTACTGATGATTTTTCCAGTGAAAGTTCAAAACCATTGGTGTGTAGCCATTTGATGAGAGCTGTAATTGCCTTGTTCAATAGGTTATGGACTTCCTGTTGTGACACATCGTTGGCATATATAACCACGTCGTCTGCAAATTGGAGTGAGATAATCTTCGTTGGGATGGAGTGGATTATATCACTTATGTATAGTAAAAATAGGAGTGGGCTGAGGATTGCTCCTTGTGGTAACCCTTGATTAACAATACGCGGCCCTACTCGATTTTTCTTTGAGCTGACATAGATTATCCTCTCCGATAATAGGGAGTAGAGTCCTTTCACAAGTTTCATCGGTACCCCTAATGTCTCCAGTTTGTGCATCAAATGAGGGATTCTGACGTTGTCGTAAGCTGATTGGATGTCTAGGAAAACCGCACCCAAATATTGCTTGTTGCAGAATGAGAGGTAAATGTCCGACGTCAAGATCGCTAGGTTGTCTAGTGTGCTTTTTCCCTTACGAAATCCGGATTGTGAGTTTGGAATCAGGTTGTTCGCCTCCACCCACCATTCTAATCTGTTCTTGATGAGACGTTCTAGTGTTTTTCCTACACACGACATTAATGATAGCGGTCTGTACGAAGTCGCTTTGGTGGGGTCTTTTCCTTGTTTTAATATTGGAATGATAACCTGGGTTCTCCATTCCGCTGGAATAGGTTCTTTCATCCAAATCTTGTTAAAGATGTTTAGAAGTCTCTGCAAGCCAGCTGGAGGCATGTTTGTTAACATTGCGTAATGGATTCCATCTATTCCAGGCGAAGAGTAGGAGGATCGCTTTAAAGCTTGTTGTAGTTCTGTCATGGTAAATGGCGTGCATAGTTGGTGGTCCGATGCTTCTTGCGGGTTTAGCGCGAAGTTGGAGTCCTCCTCCTGGACTGTGGAAGGAGCGATTTTGTCTGCAATGTCTTCAAGGGTTGTGGTACTAATTTTAGGGGTTTCGCTGTTGAAACCATTATTTTTAAACTTCCTAATCGTAGACCAAACAGAAGAGATATTCGAATCCTTCCCAATGTTTCACAGAATTGGATCCAATTCTGACGCTTTTGCGTTTTGAGCGTTCTTTTTGTTCGTGCGTTAATTTGTAAATAAGACATATAGTGTTGGAGGTCGGGGTTCTTTCTGTATAAGTTAAGAGCGAGTCTTCTTTGGGCTATTGCTTTCGAACATGTTGGGTTCCACCATATTGGTGGGCGACTTTTCTTGGCGTTTTGATAGTCCTTTCGTTGAATAGATTTGTCTGCTGCCTCTGAAATCACATTTGTCAGTTTTTTATAGCTCTCGTTTCCCGTAGATTGTTCTGTGATATCCTTGGAATTTTGTTCAATTCGTCTCCTGTATTGGGACCAGTCGGCTCTATTGACGTTCCATCTGATTGTTGGATGAGCTGCAGTTTCTTTGATTAGTGGGCATCCGATATTTAAAAGTATCGGATAGTGGTCCGATCCCAATGAATCATTGAGCACTCTCCATGTCGCTATGGTTGCCAGGTTGGGGGAGCAGAGAGTTAGGTCCACTGCCGAGTTGAGTCTTCTTGGTGATTGGACCATTGTTGGGCCTGTCCGTCATTTACTATTACCAATATGTTGTCTTTGCTGCCGATAGTGCCTTAATTGTTCGATCCTCTCAGGTCGTTGTAGTGAAAGCCCCAGATCTGATTATGTGCGTTAAAATCGCCGGCCAGAATCAATTGGTGAGTTTATTTGGCAGATAAGATTTGTCCAGTTCGTTTGGAGTGATTTTTGTTTTGGGCAGCAGTAAATGGAAAAGTGATGTTGACTGTTGACTGGGTGGGTTCGTATCCGTATTGCTACTGCTTGAAAGGGTAATTTGATCAAATTGAGATTAATCGGGTTTCGTGTGGAATATTCTGTTGCACCAATATCGCCACTCCTCCTCTACCATCCAGTCTGTCATTTCTGTACACCTTGTAGGATTTGAAACTGACCTCTCTATTTGGTTTGAACCATGTTTCTGACAATATGGCTATGTCGATATTGTTTGTGAGTGAGTGCTGAAATTAGGCTTTCTCTGTTCGCCCAAACTGATCTTCCGTTCCATTGTAAGATACTTAGATATTGTGATACCGTGGAGTTGTTATTTTTCTTATCCATTGCTTTACTTCTTTGGTTACTTTCTTATTATTATGTTAAAGGGCTCCTTTTGTTTTAGTTGTTAGGTTGAGTTGTTCCAGGATGGGATTGAGCTTCTATTATATGTTGTTTCCTGAGATATTGGAGGGGCCCTGAGGGAAGTCCATTAACGTAGTGGCAATAAGGTCTCTGATGTTATGTGGTAAGTTACCGGAGAATGCCATTTGTAAGATCACTGGTGATCAAGTTTTGTATCTTTTCTACTAGATATTCGTTTGCTATTTGGGCGTTTTGGCTATAGGGATTATTAGTAATTGGGAATGCTGGTTGGTTTGGTGCCCTCATAAGAAGTTCTGGCGGTACCTGGGAAGCATTTCTGTGCGTAGGTCGTTGTGTGTCCCTAGGTGTCCAGTTATGATCTTTACCCTTTGCTCTCTATTCTGACCGTTGGTTTTCTGTTGGTGTGGTGGCGGGCCTTCTGATCGACTTTGTATCTTTAGAGGGGCTGTTGGTGGTGGATTGAAGGTATTCTGAACTGTGGTTGGAACTTTTATAACTTTGTTTGAAGCTCTAATCATAGAAGGATTGGTTGCTTGATTATAAAATGTTCTCTCTCTATTCTGTGTCAAATGTTCGGCTGTTATTGTGGCATAAGTATTTTGTTCAATGCTTGCTAGCGCCTCCTGGTAAGATATTCCCTCGTAAGCTCTTTTCCTATTTATCTGTAGTTGTTTTTGGTACTGAGGGCAGTTGCGATCCGTGGAGAGATGGGGCCCGTTACAATGGGCACAAGTAGGTGGTCCTGAATTTTTACATTCTTTGAAATGGTGGTTTCCAGAACAATGGCTACATCTAGGTTGACTCCGACATTGTTTACTATTATGACCGTACCTCAAACATTGGTAACATTGAAGGACCGAAGGGATGTACGGTTCTACCGGGCATCTCACTCCATGGATTATCACGTATTCTGGACGGCGTTGCGCTTTGAAAGTAATTGCACAAACTGGGATGGGTCTTCTCTGGTCTCTATCGGTATCACTTGTATTTTTGGTGAATCGCCTTATTCGTACTACTTGAACGTCACATCTTATCACTTCCATTATCTCCTCTTCCGTTAGTGAAATGTCTACATTTCTTACAATGCCTTGGCGGGTTGTTAAGGAAATGGGGATGTAAGCTTCCATGTTGTGCATAGGGAAAATTTGCTTTGGGCTAGGGCGTTAGCACTCGGACCAGAAATTGTCTCGATTCTAATACGATTTCTGCCTGACTTAGTAATGTTCACTATGTTTTTGGTTACTAATTCGCCTTCATGGTGGATCAGCTTGCCGACTGCCATGGGATGTAGTCTACCAACGTTACTCACTTTGCTTTCTACAAAAATAATATATGGGCCACCGTCATACCATTCATATTTGTTCGCTATTTTAACCACTGGGCCAGTGCTTGGTCGTTGATCACTTACCGAAGTCGGTACTGGGGTAGTGTTGCTTCCTATTGCCGGTGTTGCTGCGATGAGATGCTGATGTTGGTTTCTGCCAACTTCCACCCTTGGAAGTTTTTCAGAGCTGTCGACTGCTGTTGTGTTGTCGATGTCTCGGAGCAGGCGCTTGTTGGGCTGCTTTTGTAGAGGCATTTCTTCTTCTGATGATGGTAGCACTTTTGTGGAGTTGTCTAAGTTTAACACTGTATTCAACGCTTCACCGACTACCTCTCCTATGTTGGAACCTATACCATTCTCGTGAACTGCACTACCGACAGGGAGGCCGATTGGGCCACCTTGTCCATAATCTCCACCAAACATGGTGGAGATTAGGTTATCTGTAGAACTTAGATTGTCGCTGTTGCACTGGTAGTTAAATAATTACTCAAAAGCTTTAAAAAGTCAGTCTATACACAGTAGTAAACTATTTCACTCACTAAAACGGGAATAATCGAATGAATATAACGTTTTTTTGAGCGACAGAATACAAAGCGTGTTGCTATGTAAACAACCAGAGATGATATAAAGAATTTATTTCTCTGATATCACAAGTGAAGAGGTTAGAATTAGGTCCGGCCTTGACCAGAAAAAAAACCTCCAAAACCACTATGTCTATACGGTGGAAATGTACTTTTAATGTTTTATTTTGTTCCTAATGGTTGTTGTTAGGTTGAAATACGGCCTGGACCAGAAGAAACATCTCGAAAAGCACAAGGAACTATAACTGATTTTTGACGTACTATATCTCGAAAAACAAGCGAGATATCAATAACATTTATTATTTATTTTCGATATGTTTCGTCGAGTTCTATAAGAATTCATCATCAGATTGTGACGTCACGGTAATGACAGAACATCATCAGTACTAAATTCATTCACTCCTATAAAACTATGCTCATACCTCGCGTGGTAGTATTTAATGACAAACTAACAACCACTTTTTACGGTCAAAAAGTAAACGATGATTACTTTATAACTGGTACCG
This sequence comes from Vandiemenella viatica, assembly GCA_031002005.1. Classification (NCBI taxonomy): domain Eukaryota; kingdom Metazoa; phylum Arthropoda; class Insecta; order Orthoptera; family Morabidae; genus Vandiemenella; species Vandiemenella viatica. Next base: position 114,675,805 of record CM061914.1, on the reverse strand, counting down.
GTAATATTATTTTCAAAGAAGTTTCTGTAAAGTATCACCTCTTAAATTATCTTCCTATGTTTTACATTAAACTTGCAGTGCTAATATTTCCACGGGTCAGCCAGTGTACAAGAACTGTTCGTTTAAATATTCTTTGAAATCAAAGAAAATCTATTTTTAGGCTTTCTGGTACCTGAATTGTCTAAGAGATGGCGCTAGTGCCGTTTTCGAGATATCCAGTGAAAAAATTGTTTGTATTTTGTAAACTCGCTTTTTTGTAGGGAAGACAACTATTTAGGTAATCTTAAAAGTCAAAACGTTATCTAAATATCAAATTTCATCCAAATAGTCATAGCCGTTTCCGAGATCCGAAATATATATACAATTGCTCGTTTAAAGATATATATTATGTGTACTCAAATCCAGCAATAGTGAAGCATTGCCGTGTCAGCTAGTTTCTTATATTTCTGGCACATACTTCTTACTTTTTCTATTTCTTTTCTTACTTTTACATCGACTGGGTTGTTCCAGTTCTCCATCCTTTCTTATGCAAGCCCAATCTCTTCACCCCAACATTTACAAAATTTTCTGTAGCAGTAAAGTATTAATATCACTTAAATACTACACTAGCTGTGAGATTTGATCTGTTAATTCACAGATAAACTATCTATGAAATACTGGCTTGCTAGGAAGAAGAAAAGGAACAGTTCTGTTTTTTACTTATCCTTGCATATACCCTTTCGTTCTGAATTTAGGTTGTGTTAGACACGATTATGCACATCATTTGTTTGTACCATCTACTTATGGTGGTGGTTACCCACAGGCACACTTCAGAATTCACAAAGTTTCTCTGTAAGCAATATTTGAAGTGGTTGGCCGTGGCGCGTGTAAGAACAGACTGGGCAACCAATCTTAGTTTGACCTCTGGCAAAGAATTGCTTTGTTTATGTATATCTTTGAACGACGCCTTGTAGTTTCGAATTCGCGTTAAAGTCGAACTTTGGCAGAGGTGGAATATGGATCAATTTGAAACCATTCCCAGGTCAGAAGGCCGCACGAAATTACTTAATTTATTTAAATAAGGTTAATAGATTAAACATTTATTAAATTTTATAACTCTAGGGAGCCAAAACTGGGATAAGCTACGGAGCCCTATTTTGTAAATGCTCCATAATCATTTTTAGTACTAAAATTATTGAAGTGTTTGAAGACTATAATTCGAGGATGTGTATGTGTTCCTAGGTCAAAACAGAGAATAAACTGATACCTCCAACAATAAAATATTTCAAGTACTGTTAAGCATAACACATATTTTGAGCTAACTTTTTCGTATTTACCGAAGTTGGTAAAAACGAATATTTTAAGGGGAGGAAAAAAAAACTCCTTTCAGGAACCAGAATAAACATTTTCAGCTATTCAGAGCTTCGGGTTCTTGAGGGGAGCATTAAAAATTTATCTCTCACTGTTCTGCAGAGGGAAAACGTCAACGGAATTTATAAACAGAAGTAATTCTCAGCAAGGGAGTTGATAACACAAAAACGTGTGTTAGCATCCGAATACCCAGGAGGCAAAGGAGTGAGAACTTTATAAAAGGAGGCAGTTACTGGGTCGTATTACATTCACAATAAACCAGTGTGTGTGTATGTGTGTAAAAGGAATTAGCTCTACACGTGAACTTGCGTACGTAACTCGTTATGTTTTTATAACTGCTGATTTTTTTGTCCTCTTAATAAAACTCTTTGCGTATAAAAACAAGGGATTTGAAATTATCCCATATTCAATTTGTATATATAAATAATCAATAAACAGGCCAATGATATCGAACTTTGTCTTACTTATTTTTATAAGTAAGTGTTTCACTTCGTTTCCTGGAACTTCACCAATTTAGCAGTAATTTTTAAACTTTTTACTTTGGGGTGCAATTACAATGCGAGGCTATTTTTTACTAGCTATATTACGTTTACGTTAGTATTTTCTCAGCATCACTGTATTTTATAAATCGTTATTTCAATGCTTCAAACAGGTCTTGCTAATACCCGCATCATTCTCCGGGTTTGGACCTATAAGAAAACACTGCAATGCATTGTGTTTTTCTTCTACATAGTTCCCGGATAGAGTCTGCTATGCACAACGCATCATGCGAAGTAGTATTTCAAGGAGAATCTTTGGTCACGACACGAGGAATTCTCTTTGAAATAATACTTCATCTTTTAAGGTACATAAGCCTTACCGCAAATTATGGTTTGTGTTGAAAATATATTTTAAATGTGGTGAGGTACTTTTAACTTTGATAATTTAGTTGAAAGGTAAAAGACGCCAATAAAGGCAGCGCGGAGCATCTTTGAAAAACAGACGAAGAGACGAAAAAGAAATGATTTTGATGAAATCATGAACGGGGAAGTTTCGAAGAAGAAACTTTTAATGATGTAAATGTAATGCATGCAGCCCCAGGCAGCAATGAAAGAGAATTATTGGGTAAAGTTCTAGTTTACTCACCACACACTTTTATCGTGACAGAATGTACTTCCAGTGATGTGCCTTGTAAGTTACCAGAGACTTTAGTTTTTTGTTATAATGTAAACAGTAGTAGTTGTAGTCTATGCTGTTTACAACCACGGTGGAAGGAATATATCAGACTAAATAATTTTGCGACTATTTTTGTACGAATTAAGAACAGAAGTTTAAATTAAACTACAAGAATATTCACTATGGCACAGGAAATATTTAATTTGTAAGATTGTGAATAGTTTTGAATATCTTTAGGCAAAATATTTGCGGGTATTATTGTACAGATGTAATTTTGATTAATTTTGTAGAAATGTGTTTAAGAAGACGAGATTAATTTTGAAAGCAATAATGTACAGAAGGGTGAAGGAAATAGTTCACTTAGGTTGAAATACAGCCTGTATCAAATTATTTGATGATGGATTCTTATGTAACTAGGCAAGACAATTCGAAAATAATCTCGTTTACTTCTCGGAATGTTGTAGGTCGGGGATTCTATCATTACCGTGGCGGTACAATCTGATGATTGATTCTAGTAGAACTCGACGGATAAATTGAAAGTAAAGAATATTTTTTTTTTCATATCTCGTAGTTAGGTTGAAATACGGCCTGGACCAGAAGAAAAATTTCGCTATAGCCAAATTTGATGAATTCGTGTGTAACTCGACAAGACAAATGGAAAATAAACAATGATATATTAAAAACAAATCCCCAGTTTATAGGTCGTAATGCAGCCTGGACCAAAGTGAAACGTAACCACATCACACAATATTGTGGATTCCTATTATTCAAACTGTACCTGTCTCTATTACTATGGTCCAGGCTGCATTACATCCTAAACACACCACGTTTATTGACGAAATCATGTTTTATAAAAATGTCCCTAGTGTTTATGTCGTAATGCAGCCTGGACCAAAGTGAAACGTAACCACTGCACACAATATTATGTATTCCCAATATTCAAATCATACCTGTCTCCATTACTATGGGCCAGGATGCAGTGCAACCTAAACACACCACGCTTATTGACGAAATCATGTTTTATAAAAATATCCCTAGTGTTTATGTCGTAATGCAGCCTGGACCAAAGTGAAACGTAACCACAGCTTACAATATTGTGCATTCGCAATATTCAAATCGTTTGTGTCTCCATTAATGTGGTCCAGGCTGCATTACAACCTGAAAGCCAACGGTTATTGACGAAATCATATTTTATAAATATGTCTGTCATTAGTGATTAGGTCGTAATGCAGCCTGTACACACACGATACGTAGATGCGTTTAAAACAGTAATTTTTCGTCGTTATTGTGGCCCAGTGTTCAATACAACAACACGTTTGCGCTCAATAATTTTATAATGACAATTTTTTTTCTGTGTACAATTTTTCTGAAATGAGTTGCTCACGTACCTATTTATTTTACTGATTGGGACAAAATTTCTTCGACAGTATCGAAATAGGTACGTTTTCTCAATGTGTCCATTGTTCTTTCATCAACGCACCATTCCAAATCAGCCATAAAATATGTGTATATATATATATCATCTCTATATTTAAGCTGACAGTGACAAATGATTTCTCTCTCATATATTCTTTTACGTCCTTATAAATTTCGTAAAACTTGAGTCTACACTCCCTTATCCCTGCCATATTTATCGCGTAGTAATGTAAATAATTTTGCTCGTAGTGACGTATGTGATTACACAATAGTATCTAAATTATTACGTTTACTTTTGTAAATTACTAAATAATCGTTATAAGAAACATATCCAATTTTTACGATATAATAAAAACAATTATTTATTTAATCGATTGCTTTTTCTGAAAATCAAGAAACTGCGATATTAATTACAATTAATCCATATACGTTTTCGCTATTCCGAGATGTCTTTGGTTGCTTGTAAGTTACATCGCTGGAAGTAAATTCAGTCACGATAAAAGTGTGTGGTGAGTAAACTAGAACTTTTTTGAAAACATAGTAGAACAATAGGAAAGAATGTATCATGAAAATAACCGAAGGTAAGTATGTTTAATGCTCTGAGGAAACTGAATGAATTATTCCAGAAAGTAAATAAATGATCGAAAACTTCAATGACATTAAAGTAAAGATTTTTCAGGTGTTACGGTGTCGGGATTGAACCAGATATTTAAAGAAAGCAAAAAGCAATTCGAATAACGAGAAATACAGGGGATTCTACGATAACATTGGCGCCTCGATTTGATGATGGATTCTTATGTAACTCGACGAAACAAACTATAAGTGAAGAATAAAACTTTTTGATATATCACTTACTTTTCGAGATATTGTATCTCAAAATTGGCGTGATTAGGTTGAAATACGGCTTGAACCAGAAGAAAAATTTCTCCATAACCAAATATGATGATGAATTTATAACTTGACGAGACAAATCGAAAATAAAAAAATATATATATTTTTTTGGATATCTCACTTAATTCACGAGAGGAGGTTAGGGTGAGATCCGGCCTAGAGCAGAAAAATAATCACCAAACCACTATATCTACACGGTAGAAATGCATTATAGGTGTTTTATTTTCTTCCTAGTGGTTGTTGTTAGGTTAAAAGGCTTTGTTGCGCATACACACACATATAGTTTCACAGCAGTGACTGTGCTCCAACGATGTATGGTGTAACCAACCGGAAATATCATAGATGTATTTAATCAAGGAAGCCGTACATCGTTTAATGAATTTTCTGATTCAAGTTTACGACGCGATACACGACGTTGCTAACTTAGGATAAAATGATTGTATCAGTGCGCGTGTGATTGAGGCTTTGAATTTGTAGTCCCAATATTAGCGGATATTGTGGTTAGGTTGAAATTCAGCTTGGACCATAATGAAAACTAAACCTTTTTGTTACAGCCAATGGCATGAGGAATTTAGTTATCAGTTATTTAAGTAACTTTCATAAGCACTATGTCATGTTGTGACGTCATGTATCGCGACGTAAACTTGAACCAATTTTCTTCGTGAACGGTGGTTAAATACCTGGGCATGTCTATAGACAGTAAGTTGGCATGGCGGGAACAAATAAAACATATAGTGAATAAATGTGAAGCAGCTATAAACGTCATAAGAGCAGTCTGTGGTACGTCTTGGGGTTCAGATCCTACTGTTACACTGAACATGTACCGAGCCTTGGTACGCTCTCAGCTGGACTACGGATGTATCTGCTATGGATCGGCGAGTAGAAATAATCTAATTAAACTGGATAGAGTACAATACAAAGCCTTGAGGGTATGCATAGGAGCGATGAAGACGACACCAACAAACGTTCTGTTGGTGGAGACATTGGAGGCACCATTAGATTTGCGAAGACGCTATCTAGCAGCAAAATTTATGCTCAAGCAAACACAGTACAGCCATACATCAATTATGGAAAACATTAGGAAAATTGCTATAGCATATCACATGGAAGGGTATTGTAAACGGAAACAGGCACCTCCTCTGGCAATGGAATACTCCAAAGTCAGAGACCTACAAAAAGAGATACGGGTGTCAGGAAAACTACCCATCTATGAAAACAGATATAAGCTTTCGCTCATAGTAGCTAAAATAAAAGACGATTCATGCCAGTATAAAAATGCCATCGATCACATCGTACAAGTTCAAGAGTTTCTGCAAGAAACGTCGTCAACGAAAGCTATATACACGGACGGAGCGAAGAACGAAATGGGGACAGGCTGCGCTTTCATAGACCCCAAAACAGGAGACTTCGGATACTACAATCTCAACCACCAAGCATCTGTAATGACAGCTGAACTTACAGCAATCCTGGAAGCCTTAAAATATGCGGGAGGAAGTAGGGAAGATAAGATTATTATATTAACCGACTCTCGTTCAGCAGTAATGATACTGAAGAACCACATAGCCCAGCGTCACAACAACCAACTAGTCTATGATATAATGAAGGAAGTAGATAAGCTACAAAGCAGGGAGAAAGAAGTAACAATAGCATGGGTTAAAGGCCACTGTGGTATGCGAGGAAACGAAATGGCAGACAACCTAGCCAAGAAAGCTATCACGGACGGAGTAAGACGCCCACACAAGATTCCTGCGTCGGACCACCTGAAGAAATTCAAAGAAACACTGAGATCTAGATGGGAAGACGAGTGGGCACGTACAGCAGAGTACAAAGGAAGTCATTACAGGGAAATCCACCCGCATATACCTAAATCACATTGGTACAAAAAATGGAGGGTAACCAGAAAATTTTATGTAACAATTATGCGTCTGAAAGCCAACCATGGAGCCTTTAAGAAACACTTACACCGCATCGGAGCCCAAGAGACGCCTTACTGTGAGTGTGGAGAGGTGGAGGACACCAACCATCTGTTATTAGGATGCCCGATGAGAAGAGCAGCAACAGAGAAGCTCCTCAAGAAACTACGCGACCTGGGTTACGTGGGCCCAACCAGGGTCACTACACTTCTGGCCACTGAGGACGTCAGAACGTATAAAATAATATATGAATTTTTTATAACGATGGGAATTACAATATAGATATGTTTCGAGATTATGTTGTATATTGTTCTTTCTTGTATTAATTTTAATATGGGACAGGGAAATTGGGAAAGCATGTAATTGTATATGCTATACTGTAAATTAAAGTCTGTTTAGTATTAGTGTAATATACGAAAACATAAAAAAATTTACAATGTAATGTATACGTCATGTTAACTCTGCTTAGTATTAGTATCTGCAAATACATAATGTAAAATTGTATACATAGGATGGCTGTATGGTCAGGAAACCAAAAGCCAATAAATAAAAAAACAAAAAAACCGTGAGACCGAACTATCAAGGAAGCCGTGACAGATTCGTACGAGCTAGCATAATGAACTATTGCGTTATGTAGTTGAAATCAGAGTTTCAAATTTGTAAAGAAAAATATATAAAACGACGTAGGGTTAAAGGGATTTCTATTTTTTTTATGATGACTTTACGCCTCGTCGACATATAGGTCATTAGAGGCGGAAAAGGTTATTTTTTTTTTCGTAGCCGCGACAGTATTAGTTACTGTGAATACCACTAGGTGTGATTTCTATCGACAAATTTTTCACAAAAAAAAGAAAATTGAAGTCGCAATCTGTAGATATCCATAAGAATATCGTTTTGCAGAACAGCTGACAAACTTCGCAACAAAAAATAAAATAAAATGGGTATTTGAATAGTAATGTGTGGCGAATGAACCCTGGACCACAGTATATTCCAGCTGTAAATACACGTAGCGTGGATGCCGCTACAAATCCACCAATCTGCCGTCGCTACAGTGGTCCAGGCTTCATTGCACGGTAGCTGTAAAATAAGAATGGAGAAAGAATTCAAATTTACCACATACGTTCCTGTGGTCATACCTTTTAAGAAAAAGTGTACGTGAAAGCAAAATCACACTTACCTTACACGTGAAGCCAAATGGAAGTTACGAATTAACGCTACAGAAAATCGCCATATCACTTCATATTGTCGCGCCAAAGATAATATGCTCACTCTGGAGGAAAGACTAGAATCACTAGCAACTATGATAAATGCAATTTCAATATACTGCTATGGCTTTATGACGATTGTAATGCAGCGTCCAAATTTCACCTTGTACTCAATGTGGTCCAGGCTTCATTTCAACCTAAGTGCATTGTCTTCAGGTTGAAAAGAACCATGGACAGCATTAATTCGTTAGCGTTTAGGCTTTAATGCAGCTTGGACCACAGTGAAACAACCATCGGACACGATATTGCTAACACCAAATTTCCATGTCGTGTATCGGTACTAATATGGCCCAGGCAGCATTACAACATAAACTCGAACGACTATTGACGAAATTATATTTTACAAATATGCGTTTGGTCGTAATGCAGCCTGGACCATAGTGAAAAGTAAACTCACGATATTGCGGATTTCCAATTATCATATAGTAATTATCATTATTACTGTAGTCCAGGCTGCATTACAAACGCGAAAGGTTGTTGACGAAGTCATACTTTATAAATGTTAAATATTTTCGTATGCACGATTGTAATAACAATTTCAGCCACGCGAGTAAATTCTGAAAAACGGAATAAAATATAAATCAGTCGATGTCGGATTAATAGAATCAAGAAAAGCTTCTACGACCTTTTGTCATTAAATCGAGTGCGTTTCAAAGGCAATTTTATTACTCAGTAAGTAAACGTATTGTAATACGCGGATTCATACTTAAATTATACATCCAATAAGCTAATGATGGCCGACCAATCGCAAGCGGCCATTTGCCACGAATTGTACTGCTCACCGCTAAATAGTGCCAAAAGAAATTGGTTCTGCTGCTTTTGTTTATGGACGGTTCACGCAAAAGAAAAAAATATATTTCTCGGCGTGATGTCTGCTTTTTATTGATAGCAAATAAAATCGCAATTCACATGGAAATATCCTTGCATCTGCTCTATTACACACTGCACTGAAACATATTTATATTGCGTTAGAAGAATTCATCAGAGATTTCACAGTTGTTATCATGTAAAGCCAGAGTTTTTACAATAGCATCATCTTTGGCGTGCCAATATGTAGTGCAATGGCGGTTTTTCTGAAGTGTTAATTCGTAACTTTTATGTATCTTCACGTCTAAGGTAAGTGTGATTTTGCTTTCTTGTACACTTTTTCTTAAAAGGTATGACCACAGGAACATATGTGGTAAATTTGAAGCGAATACCACAAGTCCTTCTTTCCCCATTCTTATTTTACAGCTACCCATTGCACCATAAATCGAAAATAATAAACACTTTTCCATTCCCGATATCTGATCAGTTCGCTACAAAAGCATACTTTTGCTGCCTCTTCATATTACTGTAGGCTCTTGGACAAAGTTAGAGTGGCCTGCTTCTCCGTAAGACCATAGTTATATTATTTCTAGATTTTAAAATTGATGTACCGACATCGGCCGGAACACCTGCAAACACCCGCAAATCTCTGTTCGTGCGCGCTGTTCTCGTCTCCACCTGAAAAATTCTGAGTTCTCAAACATTTTAAACATTGTGCGCGCTTGGTGGATCCCCACCTTAAGACTTGTACACATCAGAACGAAGCAACGCACGAACGGGACCGAGGCGAAGTGAGGCAGAACGTATGCCTCGTATGTACTTTGTTTTGTACGAACGCAGTTCGCCGAGGCATCGAACGAGACAGGTATCCATCCATTCGTTTGTTCTGACGAATTGGCAGTGCTGGGAAATCAGAGGGCGGTGACGATTTAACAGTGGCTAGTGGACCAATTGCACATACAGGTGATGTTTCTCGAAAATCAGCTGCATCATCTAAGAATTTTCCATGCGAATCATTTAAAAACATAAATGTCATTCCGACCTGAAAATAAATTCCCTTAATTACTTAAATTTATTGTGAAAACATAAAAAAAACTTAACACAAAATTTATTTCTTAATAATTGTAAATATTACTCTAAAATTCATTGAAATAAAACTAAATTGAACTTTATCGTGTTGTCTTTCTTTTCATTTATATAAAACTAATTTTTTTTTCAAATACTGAATACTAACTTTCCCTCTTTTTTTTTACTCTCTCCTGTGCGTGCCTCGAAAGATTTCCTGTTTTTAAAAAAGGTCATTCTCTTCTCCAGTAAGTGCACTTATTTTGCACCAAGAATCGAATATTGTTTTTCGTCCTTACACAATATGGAACGCCTTTCATACCCTTCAATAAAGAAAGTGCCTTTTAAAATAGAACAAAAGGAAAAAATGCTTAGCAAAAATTTGTAGTTTTATTTAATTTCAATGCACAATGTAGCTAAACGAAGACTGAGTGTCAACGTGACAGTATGAACGCAGACGCACGACTGGACATACCCCTCCACAAGCATTGCAACGCCACCAGATTCACCACGAACGGCGTACGAACTGCCTCGGGTCGTTCGGCGAACGACCAGAACCTGCTTGCCGAGCGTCGGCTACCTAGGCTCCCGTCGCACAAGCCACCATGCGCCGCGGCAGACGACTGTATTGCCACGAGCTGTCCCGGCACGGTACACAGAATCACGGGCAATGCGAAGCCACCTTATTGCGTGTGTTTGCATGATTGGCCGCATACAATTCATCATAGTTGCCGGCTCCTTAGTTTAGCATACGGTACGAACCGTGAGGTCATCGTAATAGCTGACCAGCGGTATGCAACAGATAGAAATTTGTCTTACAAGCATAACAGTAAAAGAAATAAGAGTACAGGCGATATTAGTGGCCGACACTTAATCACGTAAAACTTCCTATAGAAAACTTAATTTTCTTTAAATATTTATACTGGTTGTTCTAGCCAGATTAGCTGATAAACACTATACTGCCAATATATGTTGGTCATTTCTCTCTAAAGTTAGCAATAAATAACATGTTAAATATCATTCAAAAATTTATTCACAGACATTCAGATACATGTTTCAGTTTAAACTTGTTTACAACAATTATTGGTCGGAATCAGAATGAAGGCCAGTATTTGTCTTCGATGAATGTGGAGAGCCGCCAATCAACCGCATTCATGCTGGAGGCCGCTCCTGCTTCTACCGTCGAACCGTTCTGCGTCGCTGCCGCCGCCAATGAATCGCATTCAGGCTGCAGGCCGCTCCTGCTTCTGCCGTCGCTCTGCGCCGCTGCCGCCTCCGCCGCCGCTCCTGGTTCTGCTACCGCCGCTCTCCCTGAAACAGCATGACGTCAGTATGCTCCTCAGTGCGGGTCCGCCCCAATCCCGCCCCCTCTGCGGACCCAAACCCCACCCCAGCCACCGCGGCGTTCGCAGCTGCCGCGATGCCGGCAGCCGCAGTGGACCCAGCAGCCTGCGGCGGCACGTCCGCTCCCGCAGGGGTCCCAACCACGGCAGGGCGCCGCGTGCGATGACTAGCGGCGGCAGATCCGCGGCGAGCGCTTCTGCAGGGCAGTGGCAGGCGGCGGCTGGACCACGGCAAGTACCGCGGTGCGGCGACATGCCGCGGCCGAGTCCCGCTGCAGGAGTGACGTTGCGGCCGCACGGCGCCACGCCGCAGCTCGTCGCTGGGCTGCAGCACCTTTGGCGGCTGGATCCGTGCGGCAGCCGGCAAACGCGGAAGCCACAAACACCGCAGGGCTCCAGCCGCGGAAGGAAGAACGGGCAGGCGGGCCGCAATCCCTGCCCCAAAAGTCTCCAGTGAGGCGACGCGCGCGTCGGCTGAAGACTCGATTAGGCCGAGGTTCCAACACGTCTGCTCGCTGTCCCGTCCGAGGCTGGAGTACACCGAGGCCGTGTCGGACGCCGCTTTATATACCCTATCGACAATGCGAAGTACCATTTCCGCGGCAACACGCAATGTCAACAAAGAAACCTCGTGGTTACCGTAGATACGCTGTCACAGCATGCGTCGAAATTTGGTATACTGTTCCAGAGTCGCGCGCAGTATTATGTTAGTACCACAAGTTTATACGGTTCACGTCAGAGATAATTTTAAAGATATTTTCGTTTTGATCACAGAGAACAGAATCTTACACTTGATCTCATCATTGTAAACAGAGGAACCGCATTGTGTCTAAATTGAAGCGAAGGATTTCAACGACGTCGCTGAATCTCCAAGTCTCACTTTTCAAGATAAACAATACTTCAAACATCCAACGTTGTCACCGACATATTAAGGGCAAGTTGGAATCATCGATAAAGTGTGAGTGAATTTGTCTGTCACATCAATATGTAAGTGAACGTTCTCATATTATATTCAATTTTTATTTTATTTTTTAAGAAACAGATAGGAACCGGTTCTGTACTCGTCATATCCTCGAAATCTGGATGCCCCAATGGGGATTTGAAACTGCGTCTTGCAGAATTCCAGGTATGAGCACAACGCTCATTTCATCTAATCGCGTGGTCGGTAAAAGCCACCTCATTCCGACCTTCTTGCTGCTTTTTTGTTGTGCTGCTTTATTTATTTGAAATTATTCACATTTATTACAAGTCTCAATATAACTGCAGAAAAAAAATCAACACCATTAGCAATATAGGAGGTGAATTTTGACGCAAGGTTGGGATCTTTCCAAGCTATCTGAAGCCATAGCATGTTTGGATGAAAAACTGGTGAATTGTTAAGTGATTCAAATCACTGGTATTACGATATAATTTTTCTTCGTAGTCAGTTCACTTCTAACATATTGAAGGTACTTGACCAAACCATCATTTGAAGTCTATTGCGGGAATCCGAAAAAACCTGAACAGAGAGAGCTGAGATACATAATTTCGGAATCCTATGATAACCATGACGTCGGAATTTCATGATGATTCTTATGTAACTTGATGAAACAAATCTAATGTAAAGAATAAAATTTTTGATATCTCGTTTAGTTCTTGAGATATCATATTTCAAAACTGAGGTGGTTAGGTTAAGATGCGGCCCGGACCAGAAAAAAATTCACTATAGCCACGCAAGGAACGGCAGCACTATCATAACCTTGGCGCTGCAATTTGTTGATGAATTCTTGTGTAGTTTATTTGGCAATACTATGATATCAGAACCACTGAAATTTGATGATTTTAATGGTTGATTCTTATATATCTCGACTAAACAAATCGAAATAAGGAATATATATATATTTTTTGATAGTTCTCGAGATATCGAATGTTAAAAATTAGTTATAGTTCGTTGTGAGTTGGGTGACGTTTTTCTTCTGGTCCAGGTCGTATTTCAACCCAGCCACCGCAGCTAGGAAGAAAACAAAACGCCTATTCTGCATGTTCACCGTGTAGTTTCTAGTGATTTCGGTGAATTTTTTTTCTGGTCCAGGCTGCATGTCAACCTAACCGCCTCAACTTTGAGATGCAATAAAGTATATCTCGAGAAATAAATCGTATTCTCTACTTTTGATTTGATATATACCAATCGACCATAAAATTTATCAAATTTTAGTGGCTCGGATACAGGAGTTTGAAGGTGTGCAAAGGACTGCTAGATTTGTTTCTGGAAATTACCGTAGACCGCAGTCAGTAACCGATATGATAAAGGGATTCATTACAAGACATGAGGAGGATGAAGAGAGTGCCAGGAGTATATAAAGCACTTCTTGGTGATGAAGCTTGGAAAGATATTGGTGGAAGAATTAAAAGTAGTGCATGAAAGGGAAACTATGACCATTGGAACAAGCTGTCTTCTGATTTCGTGCATAAGGGTGTAGGAAAATTTTCTTCTGTGTTTAAAGGAGTTAGAGACTGAAATTAATTACCAAGGAAAGTGATAATAATTTACCAAGACCGTTGAAATAATTTGAAATTTGTAAAGGGCAAAAGTAGATGGGGTGGGGTAATTTACACACAAAGGACGTTTATTCTATTTGCTATCATCTGATGCAATACTCCATCCCTTCCTATCTTGCGCTAACCTTTTCATCTCGATGTACCACTTGTCTTACACCCTACGTCTTCAATTATCAGCTTCGAATATTCTAACCTCTTCTCAGTTCTTACTTTCTACTGTTACCTTCACTAACAAATTTATCAAGTCTGCATGCCTCAAAATATGACAAACTTCTTTACTCAACTACCATTCCAAAAAATTGTTCATTTCGTACTTTATCTGTGCACCTGATTCTCACCATCCTTCTATGTCTTTTCAATGGCTCCCCAATTTTCCTTCTTTCTGATATTCCTAAAATCCATCCTTCGCTACCATTAAGTGCTGTGCTCCACACATAGAGTTTTAAAAAGTTCTTTCTCAGTCCCAGATCAATATATTATGAAACTAAAAGATTCCCCTTTTACGAAAGCTCTTCTTGCTATTATAATAAATAATATTAAGAAGAAAGGGATAAATGAATGACCAGGGAAATTGTCGCCTGAACGTGTGCTTCGTCGCAATTAAATTAAATTAAATTGAAAATGTGTGCTGCAACGAGCTCTCATTGCGGTATTCCGACACTAGAACTAAGTATGGAGGTACCATGATTTCCTAGTACTTTCCTTTTGTCTTGCCGTTTGTAAGACTAGAAATGGTCATAAGTATTTCTACCCATACTTTCGATAATTTTGCAGCTACATGCCTGGTCGACACAGGGAGATTGAGAGAGCTGGAAGAATTATTCACAATTAATGGGAATAAAACCAGTCTTACGGTATATCCTCAAATTTCTTCAAGCATTCATATTGCTGAGTTGCACGACCATTGTTACCCGTTTTTTTCCGGCGGCGGATAGCACTTCAATCTAGGCGGCCGTGACAGACCAGTACGTATCTGCATGTCACGGCCGCCTAGATTAGAGTAGGATTCACCGCCATATAAATAGTGAGGACCTATTGTGCATCTTAATCTACTCATGTAGTGTTAAAATTATATGATATGCGTATGATGGGCTTTTCTACGATAGATGTATCACAGTAATTTGGTGATGGATTTTTAAGCAGCTCGACAAGACAAATCTAAAGTGATTTTGTTTTGTTGATATCTCGCTTATTTAGAATTTTTAAAATTAGTTAGAGCTACAGTTCCTTGTGCATTTGGCGATGTTTTCCTTCTGACCCAGGCAGCATTTCAACCTAACCACAAGCTCCAGGAAGAAAACAAAACAAATATTGCGTATGTGTAACGTGTATTTCCTTGTGGCTTTGGCGATTTATTTTTTTGGTCCAGTTCGCATTTCATCCTGACCACTTCGGTTTTGACATACGATATCTGAAGAACTAATCAAAATAACAACAAAAAAAAATCACTTTTGATTTGTCGCGTCCAGTTTCATTAGAATCCATCAACAAATTCAGCTTTGGCAAAATTTTGTTCTGTTCTAGACCGCAGAAATTTTTATTTTCAGAAACCATATCTCGGGAACTAAGCGCGATATAAAAAAGTTATGCTTCATTTCGATTTGTTTCTTCGCGTTACACAAGAATCAATCATTAAAT
The DNA here is from genome assembly GCA_031002005.1 of Vandiemenella viatica. NCBI lineage: Eukaryota > Metazoa > Arthropoda > Insecta > Orthoptera > Morabidae > Vandiemenella > Vandiemenella viatica. The sequence goes on along the minus strand of CM061914.1, from coordinate 114,660,424 downwards.
TTAGATTTGGCGAAATTTTTTTTCTAGTCCAGACCGCATCCCTTCAATTCCAAGATACGATATTTCGAGAACTAAACGAGGTAGCAATAAATTTTATTCAACACTTTTGATTTTTTCTTGTCGAATTACTTAAGAATTCGGGGATTCTATCATTACCGTGGCGCCACAATATGATAATTGATTCTTATAGAACTCGACAAAACAAATCGAAAATAAGGAATAAATTTTTTTGATATCTCGCTTGGTTCTCGAGATATCGTATCTCAAAATTGACGTAGTTAGGTTGAAATACGGCCTGGACCAGAAGAAAAATTTTGCTATAGCCAAATTTGATGATGAATTCTTACGTAACTCGATGAGACAAATGGAAAATAAAGAAAAAAGTTTTTTGATATCTCGCTTAGTTCTCGAGATATTGTATCTCAAAAGTGATGAGGTTAGGGTGAGATACGGCCTGGACCAAAAAAAAAATTTTCACCAAAACCACCATATCTACATGGTGGAAATGCACTATAGGTGTTTTATTTTCTTCCTAGTGATTGTTGTTAGATTGAAATACGGCCTGGACCAGAAGAAAAAAAACATCAAAAGCAGAAGACCCTATACCTATGGCTGATTTTTAACATGCTATATCCCGAAAACCAAGCGAGATATCAAAAAAATTTATTCTTTATTTTCGATTTATTTCGTCGAGTTCTGCAAGAATCTATCATCAGATTTTGGCGCCACGGTAATGATAGAACTGCCAAGAATTCCACCACGAAATTATGGCTCCACGGTTATCGTATATCCTCGTATGATGTTTCTATAATCACTTAAACAGTGAAGAATCGGCTGTTGATCAGGATAAATGTGAGTCAAACATAAGAGCGGAAAGATGGTAATGAGAAAGGATAGGATAACGAATGAAAACTTTATGGACTCAGGAAAAGAGGAACCATTATAAGAGATGATAAGCCTGAAAAAGGAGCAACATTTTGTAACATATATGCTACGCTAGTAAGTATAGTGTATAGTAAGTAGTTTGTTTTTTAAGTCTTAGTAAATCAATGGACAATGTAATAATTTGAATGCATGTACACGCTCACTAATTCCACAGACTGTTCATATTGTAATGCAAAGAAGTTTGAATTTGTAATGTCATTGGGTTACATATCTTTGGTCCGCGGGCGCGGCGGAAAAGCCTAGATAAAAAAAAAGTCGCGCTGAGATTGTGTGTGGTGATCGCTGAGGTGGTTCAAAAGCGCGTAGTGTATCATAAAATGCTGCGGCATATACGTATTTTGGTTTATTAAATATTTCTTGTTGTTGGAATGTATGTATGGTTTCGTTATTTAACATCAAAACAACCAACTCCCACACTGGTTATATGTAGCACAACCTGCCAGGATTAGAAAAGGCATAGGTAGGTTATATCTGAGCTGGCACTCGATTTCAGGCACAAGGGTGTGGGAAGATTTTCTTTTGTAGGTAAGGGTGTCAGGGATTGGAATGAGTTACCAAGGGGAATGATGAATAACCTACCGAAAACGTTAAAAGAATTTAAAGTTAAAATTTGTAGAGGGCAAGTGTAGGTGAGTGTAGGATAGGGGGAAGTTGGGTGTGTAGGGAAATTGCCACCGGAGCAATTGCAATTAAATTAAATTAAATTTTTTACCCTGCCAAGAGAAAACTGCAACAGCCAGGTTATAATGTGAAAAGAAAGATAAAGGAAACGGGAATGAGAGAAATATCAAGAGATACGTCACTGAAAAGAGTGGATTAGGTGTATAGCAAAAGTGATAACAGATTTTTTTCATTAAAAAAATGTTACATTTATATTACAGAAATTCAGTATTATTTAATATAAGTATAACTACCATAAGTTAGGTATATGCATAAATATGTAAATTAGGTTTTATAATTGATCATCGGGCTACGCGATGCTATTTTTTAAAAGACTTCATACTTTTCTTCATATTTTGTTGATTTTTTTCATGGTCCACTTCTTGATTTTCACTGCGGACAAGTAATCTTCGTCTTGTTCTGTAGAACAGGGTTTGGCCTAGTATCCAAATGCACGCGTTGTGCTTTTCCCGCGGGACTGTCTGGTGTCTGGTCATACTTATAAGCTGATGGTTATATTCATCGGTAAAAGGAATGCCATAGCTTGCTTTGTCCACATCCACATTTGGTATGCATAACCACACAGAAAACAATGTAGAAGTGAGTCGATATTTCCTCAAAATTCACATTTATCGGTTGCTTTGAAGTGTATTCGGAATAATTTCTCATTTGTTGCAATTGTCTCATTAATCACTTTATACCATTGAAATTTGGTGGCTAGAGGAAGCTAAAGGAAAATGAAGAGCCTTGTGTTGAAAACAGTACCGCAGGCTACCTAAATACTGTCACTGATGATGATTTTGTTGAATGATATTTCCGAAAGCAAAGCTATGAACAGAAATATTAATGGCTGGATAGCGATTCGAAGCAGCGCCTTACAGAATGTTATATGTAATTCGATTCCATCACACAATGTCCTTTCCAGCAGTCCTTTAGTCCTCTAATGTAAGCTGAAAATCCCATAAATGAGTTCTCATTTGAAGTAAACGATGCGTAATTGCCTCATGTGCTCCAGAAACGTACTACTTAGCGTGGTGGGGTAGCGACAATATTCGAACCTGCTATCCGGGAAGACGCAATGCGGGATAGAATCCCCGTGGGGCCATCCATATTTCTGTTTTCCTAAATCACTCCAGGCGAATGCGGAGATGGTTCATTGAATGGGACATGGCAGAATTCCTTTCCATTCCTAGCCTCCCATCCTTTCATGGCACTAATGACTTGGACGTCAACGGGTCGATTAAAAAAATCACTAATTTCGTTCATATCTTTTGAGCTTTCCTTTTATGAGTGGTTACTGGCTTTAAGATTAATGCGTAAAGGGCGGATCAAGAAAAACAAAGATAAATTTATGGAGTTTATGGATTAAGAAAAAGCTTTTGATAATGTTAGGTGTAACAGTATCTTAAAATTTTTAAAAAGTCAGGTGTAAAATATATATATTAAAAAAAAACCAAAAAAAACTGCTTAACGTCTCTTAACAGCGAGGGCTTTAGAGACGGGAAAGGATGGGGGGCAAGGAATGGGAAGGAATTCGGTCATGGCCTTTTGAAGGAAGCATCCCGACATTCACCTGGAGTGATTGAAGCCATGGAAAACCCAAATTTGGATGCACGGATGGGGATTCGAACCGGCATCCTCCAGAATGTGAGGCCAGAACGTTAACCGTGTAAAATATCTATGTATAAGAATAAGAATATAATCTATATAAAAATAAAGGGGCTGTAATAAAAGTAGAGAATCATGAAAGACATGCATCAGTAAAAAGGGTATGATACGAGCGTTTTGGTAATTCCCATTAATATTCAACTTGTATGTAGAGGAAGCAATGAAAGAAGTGAAGGAAAAATTTGAATGTGTCATAAGATTTCAAGGAGAAAAAATCAGTATGCTACGATTTGCTGACTACATTGTCTAGGTTGAGGATGCTGACAAGCTACTGAATGTTATGAACAATATACTGATGGAAAATTTTGGACAGGATATTTAATTTAATTTAATTGCAAAACAAGACAAAAGTGATGAAATGTATCAAAAATGATAATTGTAGATTAAATATCATAACAGGATCGAATACAATAGGAGAATTAAATGAATTCTGCTATTTGGGAAGTAAAATTACTACTGATAGGCGAAACAGGAGTGATGAGAAAAGCTGAATAGCACTAGCAAAAAGAGCCTTCGTGAAAAGGAAAATTCTTTTAGTTTCAACTATTTATATAACTTTTTAAAACTGTGTGAAATTTTATGATAGCGAAGCACGGACTTCAGGCATAAATTAAAGCATTTTGAACGTGGTGCTATAGAAGTATGCTGACAATTAAGTAGACAGATTAAGTACGAAATGAACGTGTTTGTGGAAAAATCTTACAGAACGAAAGGCCTAGGCCGAACTGATTTTTACGGTGGGGACTGCTGTAATGTCAGTTTCTATAAGTAACTTTCTGGCCAAACCCGAATTCAGGACAAGCTAGTCTGTCCTAGGCTAAACTAGCTCTTCCTAAGAGCGTTATGATCAACTAATTTACCCTTATCGTTAATCGGTAACGTAAAAATACAGTATTTGAAGACAGATGTCGCAGAATTTACGAAGGACTTAATTTTTGGTCCAGGTAGAATTTCAACCTAACTATAGCCGCTAGTGGAAAAGTAAAATAGTTTAGGTAGATATTAACCTAGTTCAAACAATATTTGCGTATTTTTGCAGTTTTACATAAGCAGCCAAACAGCATTTCGTGCAATCGGTAACGCCACCATAGTACATCCTGTGAAAATAAATAAAAGATTAAATATTTTATATTTTACACTAATAAGGGACACCTTTGACCTCAACGCTCGGAACCGCACGAAAACATGGTTAGAATAACAAGTGATTATAAACAAAACAGTGATGTGTTAAAAACAAATGGAAAAATATGAAAACAAAGCTCATGTAAATAAATTGTAAAACAATTGTAAATAGATGATTAATGTAGGCAAATTGTTCTGCAGTTGCTTGTTAAATAATAAATATTATTTAATGAATACGCCAATGCAACTGTTATTTATTTTCGGAAGGGTTTCGCCTCTCGTCGAGGTATCTTCAGCCTATATTTTTTTTTAAAAAAAGCTTCTCTGGTACATCCTCTCATTGCCCTCTTCTGTAAATGAATGCAACTGTTGGCTCCACGTCAATACGTCGGAACCTACAAATATTGTCCTATCGGTATAAAATTTGGTACACACATTCCTTAGGCGATAATATTTGATTTAAAGTGTATAACGTAAGCTTCGAATATGTAGAAATGAAGAAAAATCACTCGAAATGTGGGTAGATGCATACATGTTATTACGCAAGAAATACACGATAATAACTGCTGACATTTATTCCACGTGTTTTTAAGTCTTCATTATTGAATAATAATTGCTTTCCACATGCAAATTGCAGATACGTAATAAGTAGAAAATCATGTCACATTTACAATTTCTCTGTGCGGGCTGACATATTGTTTTTCAGTGCTAAGATATGTTGCGTGGCAGCCTACCTTACAGGGAAAAACATGGCCTCTACCGTAACGAATGTTTACTACACAACATTTAAGTTGGTTTAATTTTTTGCTAATAACAGTTCTGGTTAGGTTGAAATGCAGCCTGGACCAAGAATTAAAAGTAAGAAACACACAGAATAAATATCGACATGTAAGAACGTGTATTTCTTGTGTAATAACGTGTGTGCATCTACCCACATTTGAAGTTATTTTACTTTATTTTCACACATTCAAAGCTTACGTTATACACTTTTAATCAAATATTATCGCCCAAGGAATGTGCGTACCAATTTTCAGACCGATAGGACAATATTTGTAGGTTCCGACGTATTGACGTGTTATCCAACTGTTATTTAAGTTATTTGTTTTTGGAAGTGTTTCGTCTCTCGTTGAGGTATCTTCAGCGTACACTTTTTTATGGTCACAACCAAACCTCAAAACAGAAATATGAATTTAAAAAGGGTACGCTGAAGATATCTCGACGAGAGGCTAAACGCTTCCGAAAATAAATATCAGCAACATTTGCATTGGCGCACTCATTAAATAATATTTATTAATTTAACATGTAAATAGTTTGCAATTAGTGTGTGAATTATACAGCATAGCTGTGGAAAAATTCTTGTCCTTTGTAACTGATAAAAATGTAGACTGATATCAAACGTGTCATGAAGAAGTAACAAAAAGCACTTGGGAAATTGAACTCGAAATCGAGTACATTGACGTAAGAGCTCTTTCTTACTACAATTTGGTAATTACGTTGTAAGTGCTCTTCTAACGTACTTGGTCTCTTGACTCCAGAAAATGTCACATACGACAAAATGAGGATAACTTCTTTTAAACATTCATGCGGAAATATTTCTTGGAATAATACTAACTATGGATCGACTTGTTTTAGTCTATTTCAGGGGTAGCCAACCGCGGCCCGCGTTGAATATTTTTCCGGCCCGCGAGATTCGTCATAGTTTTAGAATATATATTGATTTTATAATAGCCAAAGCAGTGAAAACCAGTGTATTAAAAATTACATTATTTGTGCATCCATATTTTCAAAATTTGTTTCATTTATATTTATATATTTTTATATATCATTTTTAGTGTTATAAATTTCTTTAAAATGTGCGTTTAGTATCATTATTACTATGTTATCTATGTTTATATGTAAGAATTATAGTAAACACAATAATACTAACTCATTATGTGTCAATTTTTACTCCAAAAACAGTGCATAGTGGGTCTAAGTCTAATATAGGGATATATATTTTTATGTGCGACCCGCGGAGTTATGGCGCATTTCCAAAGTGGCCCAAAGATCATTTGGGTTGGCCACCCCTGGTGTGGAACAGAACGCTCTTATGTTAGTTGCACATCCTCGTGCCTGTCAACCAGGATTGTTTTTCTTTGATCTGTGTACTTGAACCGCTTTGCAGCCGAGGCAACGAGGGGACACGTGAGCCATCCATATTGTGGCATTCCTGCCGAATCGTGTCCGCATGCCGTTATTTCTGAACGAAAGGGTGGATGCCAATCATTATGTGACCTACAAGCGGAGAATTCACGGGTATTCTGTACCTCGTTGTTTTGACGTTGGAGTTTTCAAATGCTTTATCTTTCTTTTTTTTTTTTTTTTTACATTGTTTAAATTGGCAAGTAATTTAGATTTTGTTTGTTATACTGATAGAAGTAATACAACAGTTACTCCAAAAAACCAAAAGTAAAGAAACCTAAACAGTTACAAAAATATATAGATTTGTGGGAGAAAACATATTATTGGATAAGAAGAAATCCCCAAAATAAATTCTTTGGAAATTCAGTACCTGCTCCGTGAGTTTTACCATTGCGTCAGCTGGCATTGCACAAGGAAGTCAGTCAATACCCATCATCACGCAGTGCCATCCTGACAACCAGAAACTTAAAACTGAGTTTATCATTTATTTATTTATAATTTTTCTTTTAAGATGTAGTACCCGTTAGAACACGTTGAAATGAAACCAAAAAGTAATAGCACGAATATATATGGAAGGCAATAAATATCTAAATTAAAAATTTTTTCCTTCAGATACTTTTTATTTTCCTCTTCCAAAGACAAATATACATTATTTTTTTCTAAAAAATAGTTGTCAACACTAGCTGATACCCTCACCCATGCGCTGTTACAGTGACAACGAGAGATTTGTGACCTTGAGTATCATTGTGCTGGAACAGAATGACAACTTGCCTTTTATCTTTAACTCGACAACTGGTCTTGTTATTTCACAAAGTTAACGTAACACGCCTAAGCTGTGTTTTCACCGTTTGTAGGAAATCTGGCGCCAGTAATTCCTCAAAACGAAAAATTAGACTGTTTCCTTACCTACAGGAAGAACGGTGTTACCCATTTGTTGAGGGGAAGAAATGGTTTGCTTCCACTGCATTGACTGAGTGATGGAACAAGGTCTCATCAAAAATCAAAAACCGTTCATCAAAATATAATGATTTGGCTTCGAGGTTTAGAATTTCCACAAACTTATGGGACGGTCCTCGTGATTTCTCTGATCTCCAATATTTCGAACTGAAATTAGTAACTGACCACAATTTTTCATGACACAACCAAAAATATTCTAGTCCAGAAGGATGCTGAAAATTAAGTGGACAGATGAAAGTACAAAATAAACTTGCTTTGGAGACGATTGGTGAGTTTGCGGAAGACTGAAGAGAGAATGAAGAGACAGGATGGTGTATCACATTTTAAGACATGTCGGATTGGTTAATTTATTTGTGGGGGGAACAGTCGAAAGTAAACAGTAGACGAACACAAAGATTAAAATATAAGAGGATTTAAGACGTAGGTTGTAAGGGGTACGTTGAGAGGAAGAGGTTAGCACAAGATAGTAAAATATGGAGGATTGCATCAAACCAATCAAGAGATTGATGACAGCCAAAAATACCCACAATCTATCTGCTGCCTCTCACCATCTGGCAAGTCCCCTGCTGACTAGGTGTTTCAAATGTTCACGTAAATGCACTATTCTTTTGTGGCAATAGTAAAATATTATGTATATGCTATTGGATCAGTCATTCAGCAGACCACTTGGTCTGAGCTTCGCACTTGTGAAAAACTCCGCTCGGAAATGTAGCTGAGTCATGGTATTGGGTAATAAATATTTCATTAGGGTCAGAGTACCCTCTGACCCGAGGGCGCAGCGCGGTCAATGCACCCTCCTACCCCCTCCACTTCGAACAGTGGCGTGACAATTACATTTCAACGCATCCAACTCCAGGGAGGCTATCGGAATCCGGGAGCTTTCAAAGCCAACTCACCAGCAGTTGTTGGCTTTTGAAAAGACCAAAGACCACTGCAAGTTTTATCAAAGGTTCATATTATATCGTGCTGCAAATATTAAAAAACGATTTCAACGCAGAAGATATGTTATATAGTGATTTCAAAATTTTTCGTAGTGATTTTCTTAAATTGATTTTTTTTTTCACATCATTACATGAAGCGCTAAGGAGCAATTACAGTACGTTTCGTTGATATTGATACCCTGTTCACTCTAAACTGGCGGTCAAGGTCGTGTTTCCCTTGCACCGCTCCTCACCTAACCCATCTCCCGAAGCCTACACCTCCGAGCAGACCACTGTGTCCATGCAGACGTATGTTAATTTTTTCAGCGAGAACTCTTTCCCCTTTGGATGTAGGGGTAAGGGCAGCGGAGTGGGGATAGAGTAGGGTGACCTTCAGCCGCCTGTGCTAACTGAACGGTCTATAACGCCATCGAACTGATCGTTAAGCATCGTGTTTTATGGATTTAAACTTTATAGCTGATTTCAAAATAGATCCATGGTCTATCATACAATCTGAGTGCAGATATATACGAGGATTAATCATATATATATATTATTTCTATTTTTTTGTTACAATCCATTATCTTCATTCATACCTAACCGAAATCTATAAATGATATATCATTTTAAAGATTAAAGACTCCGCTGTGGTCACAATATATTTTAAGAAAATAATTTTTTGGAATTTGACCCTTGAAGGACAAAAGCAATCAAGTCGCTGGTATAAGACAATTAGAGCCAAGCCACTAGATATCAGCAGCACATATATCACAGACGGTTTCACTGGCATCGACTTTTGTTACGTACCTATTACATTAAACAAATAAACAATTGAAACAAATGAGTTTTTTCTTCTTTCGTCCTGTTACAAACCATCAACCTTACTATTCATTGTATTCCCGAAGTTTTCACAAGGGTCATCTAGTCAAATACTAATATTTTTTAAAGAACTGTTTCCTGAATTATAATAGAGAATAATAAATACAAAAGTATTTTTCAACGTAGCCTCCATTATTGTCTACACACTTTCCCATTCCATTGACAATTTTTTAATTCTTCACAAAAATTTTTTAGTTGTGTACGTAGCTACTGCGCATCGATTCATTCTTATACCTCTTCACTCCAGAAACTCTCATTCCGCCTAAATCTTTTCCTATTATGTTAGCCACTTGGTGACAAGTTTGGACCTAGGGGAGATGGCTGAAAGATATCGACTGCAGCTCTTCCAAGTTCTGGTGCGTAACAACTGTAGTTTGAGACCAAACGTTATCGTACAGGAAGCAAGCATCGTCTGTGCCAATAGGTTTCACTAACCTTGCATACAATAGAGCGCCTTCACTGACATTCTCTGAGCTATTTAAGCCTTTCGTACTGAGCCCTTCCGAAAACGAGGCCAGAATGTTACCGCTCAATCACTATGCTCAGAAATGAAAGAACAAATCCCAAGCGTTGTTTTTCCACTGCAGTGGATGCTGAACCAAAATTCGACCTGATCGGACAAATAGGAAATCAACTACATGCTACACATATGAAAGGGTTGAACGAAACATGGATAAAACTTAAACCGAGCGTGATGAGTGAGCGGTAGCGCTCTGACCTTGCATTCAGGAGGACGCAGGTTCAAATGCCCCTCCGGCCATCTAGGTTTCAATTTTCCATGGTATCTTATATTAATCCTGGTATATAATAGCCCAGCACGTAGTATCTACTCTGGGCCCATATTTCCAACATATTACAAGAAGCACATAAGATAAAATTCTCGTTTGACAATTACAGGTGAATATTGTTCAGGATGTAAGACTAATTTATGATACAAGTTTCATGAAACGTTAGTTACTTCACTTAATTATGAATATGAAAGAATGTATTTAATGATGTTAGTGTTTTTTTAATTATATAAATTAGTAATTAGAATAACATACGTACACACACACACAAACGAATAACTCCTGGAAGTAGAGGTGTCCTCCTTCGACCCATCGGGAGTTTCTTTATTTATGAATGATCGCTGCTCGGTCGTTGTCTATTGAAACTGATTCTGTCAGTTGAGACTGTTTATAGATGCCAAGAACCTTTCTTTTGGCTGCTTGAGAGGCCAAATTGCAAGCTGCATCAAGAAAGTACCATAATACCCGGTCACGCAGTATGTCATAAATGCGCCTGCCCTTGATATTTGCTGGTATGCGCTCTTTGTTCTGCTGTTGAAACACATTCCGGAAATCACTCCAGGCGAATATCGGTATGGGTCCTTCAAAAGGCCAAAGACGAATTCCTTCCTGTTCCCTGACTTCAGTTCTTTCCCACCTATAATGATCTCGACGTCGACGAGGCGTAAAGTCATAAAAAAAAGGTGTTCTTTAGACTTGTAACCTGTAGTAAGTAATAATCCACATTTTCTTTTAGTTGCAAGCCATTGTGCCCCTACTTCAGAATATCTCATATTTTATATTAGGACGCGTATAAGAAGGAGAGCTAACCAGTGGTGGAGAGATCTCCTGCGATATATTATGCAGGCTGCGGGGGCGGCTGCGATTTTTCCGGTCACGTAGGCACAGTGGCCGTGTGTCATAGCGCCTCCATATTTAAACAGCGGGCTTTGCCTCTTCGCTGCCAGCATCCCGGGAGATACACTAGCACACCCAGCAACTCTGTAGCTCTCAATACAGAGTGCCACTCGAAGTTCCAAACGAGACATGTGCAGCCGTTACATGATTCTGTTGGTATTACGGAACTAACAGTAGTTTTCCTAAAGAAAAGTAAAGAGCTATGTGTATTTAATTTCTGAACCATAGCATAGTCGATAAAGCTACTGATTATTGACTGGACATATCCAGATGAAGTAGGTGCGCATATTTCCGCGGTCGTTGTCGATGTTGTCCTGGTTGTCCGAGTTGAAACGCGTCAATTTAACAAAACCTAACGTTTCGGCCATCATTTTGCGGCCTTCTTCAGAGGACTGAAGAAGGCCGCAAAATGATGGCCGAAACGTTAGGTTTTGACAAATTGACGCGGTTCAACCCGGACAACCAAGACAACATATCCGGATGAAGCCAACAATTTATTTTCGAAATTGAACGTGCGAAGCAAGCTTCAAGATCATTTGAGCTTTCAAAGTTAGTACTAGTAGGATGGTGACCGCACTACAGCTAAAGCGCCCAGGCGCATATTACTGAACTCTTAAAAGGGGATACGGTGTTCGTTCTCTATTAATTAGGCCCTATGATCCTTACGGCGTTTTTTTCTGGCTTTACGTGGATGTCATTCAGTTTAAGAGTATATTAGAGAAAAATATATTGAAACGTAACACGGAAAGATCAATTTAAACATTTTAGAGAGTGAATGCAATCAAATAAAATGTATAATACTGCCAGCAAAAAAAAATTAGACAAGATGGTGTTGGCTTGTAACTCACGAAAATCAGATGCAGAAACAAAAATCACTGCCATTCAAGGAAAAAATCAAACACTTCGCAACAGTAATCGCTTGTTATATGGGTCGGAATACTTGATCTTAGTCAAAGTTGAGAATAGGAACAACTGACGAAGAAAGAAAAGAAACAGCTCAGGAGATTTTAGAGCAATAAAAGAACTAAAATAACTTTTGAAAAAAGAGTAAAATTAAAGTTTTGTACAATAGCTTAAAGAAATTGCAGACACAATAAGAAAAAGAAGATTAAATTTTTATGGACATTTTCGTAGAATCCACAACTGTAGGTTGATCAAGTAAAGATTCGACTTCGTTTCCAAGCTTAAAACGACACCATACGATCTCCATAAATAACGAGAGAGATTTGGGAAAACTCAAGATCATGGAAGACATCATTAACAGCAAAAACTGATATACGCTGTCACTCAACCAAAACCATAACCAAGAGGATGATGTCATATGAACACAGTAGCCCCTCAGCATACGCATGAAGAAGTTTGGGGAAGAAAATAGGAACTGTATTATAATCTTAGGTTTGAAGCTAACTATAATGTACCAAATTCTCAGTAAAAATTAAATTGCGTGTATTAATATGTAGACTACATGCACAAGAACTGAAAGTTCTTTGGGTCTTATACATTTTTTTCTGTTTTTGATATTTCTTTCGCACTCGAGTATTTGTACTGTAAATAGGAACTTTGTCTACGTTATTCTCGTAACTAAATGAAAATTATCACAAAGTTAAAGCACACTTCGTTAGATGTTAGATTAATGATCTAGCATTAGTCTGTATTTTGTGTTTAGAGTTTTTATATCGTACAAAATTATGTGATAACCATTCTTACAATAAATATGATGTGAGAGACATCAGCAAAATAAATTTTTTATTTGGAACAAATAAATAACATAGATATGTTACATTACAGATAGTATGTTGAAAATTGTAATGATTATTATTAATTTATATTACGATTTATTAGTTATTATTATTCTGCTTCAATTTTACATGGTGAATTTGTATGATATACTTTTGTAATCAAAAGTTTATGGTAACTGAAATAAGAAATACACATATCACATTGAATATAATCCACTATTTAACGTGAACTTAAGTGACAGCGGACACTGTTGCAGCTGCTTGCATTAAATTATCATTAAGTGCGCATGCGCAGAACGTTAAATGTGCATAAGCAGAACGTTAAGTGTGCATGAGCAGAACGTTAGGTGTGCATGCGCACTTTCCCAACATTCTCAAAGCAGTTTCATGTCAAAAAATGATTGAATAAGACAGTCAGATAGCTAGTAACACAATGGTTAGAGTTAACATTATACAGTATATTCTAGGAATCTTCGGACTGGGAGATCCTTTTGATTCTTTGAAAAACTGGAGAAAGGTTTCTTTACGGATGGACAGTAGCTAGTCCTTGGTGACATGCATTGTCTTACAGCGGCACTGTAATATTTAAAACAACCAAAGATCGCAAGTTGCTACGAGACAGGGCAGACAAATTAACTGCCAAATAATGTGTTTTACGAAAACTATATGAATAAAACTCGAAGAACTCGCGGGTTCCGTCATTTCGCGGAAATTAAAATCGGACTTGCGTTTATTGCGACCACTCCAGGGGCCGTAATATCCACCCCACTCTGCTCCAGGCTTCCAGCTTTCCGCCGCATTATGCTCTCCGTTATTCTGTAGTTTTCTGTGCTGTTTGTGTGTCCAAAATAAAAGAGTTCCCACACTTTATTAGTTGATAGGACATTGCTATATCTATTCCACCTTTCTTTCACTTACGTGATTTTAGAATTATTTGCCTACAACATTCATAGAAAATCCCCATTCCACGTAGTACTGCCGTAAGGCTTGATATCTGGAGATTTTGGAAGATTCCTTCGACACACAGTTTTTTAATTGAATTTTATTCAACACAAGTGCCTTCTAGTTGTCAGTTTCTAACCATGAATCACTGTTAGCTTTTTATACACTTTTAGATTCTCGTGTAACTTTACATACCAAAATACATAAATTCGATTAGTTTTTTACTTTAAAGGACACATATCCTGTAAGCTATCCTGACAGCTTTGCCCAAATGTGAGCTATTCTGACATTGGTGCCAAATATAAGATAGCAATTATCCTAGAAACGATCAGCCTATTGTGAGCCAATCTCTCTGTTAGTAGATGAAGGCGTGATATTTATACGAGAATGGCTCAAATTCTCATTTCTCAACACATGCAAGTCGTTAGCTCGGATAATTCTGGCATATAGCAGCCAAACAAATTTAGACGTATTATTAAAACGTCTAGAAATGAAAAACTCACTGTTCTGGTCGAGATACTACTGAACTTAATCAATAAAATTCCTTGGAAAACCTTTAAAATCACTTGTGTTACATTCAAAAAGTTTTCAAAAGTTTTAAGTACAGAGAGCATGAACTAGCGGCGTACAACCTTCTCCAAGCGGCACAACTCGCTCACTGACCCCGCGCCCTGCCATGCCATAATGTAGGCGCCCAATCAAAAATCGCTGCCCGTCCCAGCTTACACTGAACGATAAGAAGCGAGCTTACCAGTGAAAGATGGGACTGTTATCGAAATTCTCCCAACGTCCTGGAAGTGTAAAGGATAGGTATGGTTCGCCTGGGAAGTTACCTTTTCCAGTCTGTTGTTAGTACAACCAAGGGATCGCAACGTAGTTATGCTCCTTTATAACCACTTAGGAAGGCTACAATGCCTATACATGTGTAATCTCATCACCTTTGATATAACAGTGCGTTTATTCAAAATCCAAGACTTGCAAAGCAGTCGTAATAGACCATATACGGAAGCAGGCCAACCCTTTCCTTTTATAACTGTGCATTTTGCGAGTTATACTGCCTGGCTCCAAAAGTGAATCACCCACAAGGGGAGGAGGAAATGAAATGGAACTTCAATGGTTGAGTAAGTATGTGACAGTATTTCAGAGATTACAAAATCAAGCCAAATTTACAAAGAACTTCGCAGTATGACTTTACTTATCGACTTACACGACCTCTGGCCTGGATGCACTGCACTGATTTGGTTGGGAAGGATAACATAAAGTCGTTATTTATTTATTTATCAATCTTGTTCCATGGATCCCTGCTGAGGAAGTACCTCTGGGATGTGAAACATGTCATTGTTGATACATATACACATAATATGAGTCATATCATAGTAAATATATATATATATATATATATATATATATATATATATATATATACATATTTTACAAATACAAGAAATAATAATAAACATACTTTTATGCAACTGAGTTTTGCAAACGTCATAATGAGTACAATTAATTATTTTCTTCAAATTCTTGAATGGAGTAGAAGGAGTTGCCAATAAGATAATCTCTAAGTTTTTGTTTGAATACATCTTTATTATCTGAAAGCTGTTTTATACGATTAGGTAGTTTATTAAACAGATGTATCCCAGAATAATTAACTCCTCTTTGTACTAATGACAGAGATGTTTGTGTTTTATGCAAGTTATTTCTGTTTCTTGTATTGAAACTGTGTACCTGTGAATTAGGTGTAAACAGGTTAAAATTTTCTATGACAAAGCTCATGAGAGAATATATATACTGAGAATACATTGTAAGAATATTGAGTTTCTTAAAGAGTTGTCTGCAAGAAGTTCTTGGTTTTACCCTACACAGAAACCTAATAGCTCTTTTCTGTGCTATGAAAACTTTTTTACTTTGTGAAGAGTTTCCCCAAAAAATTATGCCATATGACATTACTGAATGTATCCTCTCCTAAGGAAAGCTGGCCCACAACTGTTGTAACTGGTCCTTGATATCCTGTACACTGTGTAACGTACTTAAATGTAACGTTTCTTTTTTGTATAATACTTTAAATATATTTATATACTTTATTGCCTCTTATTTCCAGCACCAGACCAGTATATAGAGATTTCCTTAACCCCTCTTTGTCCGGCGCTGGTTTTAACATGATACTCACGCTGAAAAATCAAAATTATTATTATTCCAATTCTTATCACACAATCTCAAATTAATTCCTTTGTCTAGATCTACATATATCTCAATCTCAAATCAAAACACTTCCTACTTATCTCATCATTTGTATATTTTTTATTTAACAAACAATTCTCTTTTCTCAAGTCATATAACATTATCTTTATCCATAACCCTAAATCTTCTGCCCTCAGGCTAATGTTTTACTATTAATAATCCCGCCAGGATTCTTGTGGCTTCTCCAGTGAGCCAAACTGTTTCATCTCTTCTTTCAAACTTATTCATTCCAAAAAACCAAAACTCGTCCTCTCCATTCAAATTTTCTCTTCAACAACTCACTCTTGACTCTTCTTTTATTTTTCAGAGATCTCATTATTCATCTTGTTATTCTTTGACCTTTGAACTTAAAAATTCCGAGTTAATACACACCATTACAATTTATTAAATAAAAAAATAGCTTAATTAATGTAAAATCACACAAATGTGAGGTTGTGTACCTCACAACTGGCACTGGAACCGAGTCGACGTCCAACCAAACATGTTCTATTGTGAACAGATCTCGGGATCTTGCTGGCGACGGGAGTAATTCAACATCACGCAGACAGTTCATAGACATACGTGCCGTGTGTGGACGAGCATTACCCTGTTGAAAAATGGCGCCACGATGCTATCGCATGAGTGGGACCGCAGGATGTTCGTGACGTACCACAGTGCCGTCAGAGACTAGTAGCTGTGACCTGAAGTCACCCACGCCATGACTCTGGAGTAACATCGCTGTGCCTCTCCAAAGCATTGTAAGACTGGCTCCTCTCCACGGTCGTCGTCATATTCGCCGACGATGGTCATTCTAGGGAGTGGAGAATCGCTGAACACAATGAACGACGTTGCGCTGTACTACCATTCTTGGTCTTCGCAGTGACTTAGCGATTGTCGCAGCTTAGATCACAGACAAAAAATAACTACCGGTATGACGTTTTAACTGAATGCATGGCTGTTAACTTCTCATTTGTACTCAGTTTTAGGTCAAATGTTACTGCACCGAATAACAGCATTCACGTTTCAGTGTTTTTGCTCCTTGCCGTGGTTGGTTAGTTATACATTTCTAGTATTTCCTTTCGCTGTGTGTGCTCGTCTTTTAACTAAGCTTCCGCGTCTCTTTAGTAGGCTCCTCTGGTAGGCTTTAATCAGTCTTCTGCCCTCGTGCCTCGAGTCCCAGCGAGACTATGAATAACGAAAACATCAATCTGCTTCGTCTTTGAGAACGCTGCACTGCCTTACCTCTTGACGAGCAGCCTACCCTCCAGGTAAGTCCTAGCTCCCCCCTGGCGAAACATTCAGAATGGGAAACGCTTAAAAGTGCAGTCTCTCAAGCATCAATTTCTATTGCGTATCACATTCTTGGTTTAAATCCTAATGCTGTTCGCAGAGTGAATGGCGTCTTCTTCTTCTCGTGTAGATGACAGAATCAAATACAAGGTAGTTTCTCCACCAATGCGATGACCTTGTCACTGGCTGAATGAAGGTCTGCTTGCGCTACGTTGATTCTAAGATGTGGACATGACAACAGGTATACCATAGTTCGGACCTTGCCACATGAACGGGTGGTATCTGGTTGCTCTTCCAGATATCTCTATGAAGTAGAGTGTCTTTGCAGCGGCTAACTCCAACTCGAAGGCTCTTCAGCGACTTCCATATAAACCATGGTTGTTCAGACCCCAATGGCAGAGCCTCTTTCGGCTCGATCTAGTCAGTGTTAACAGACATTTTATTGATCGGTGTTCCTTTCAGCGGCGTTGAGGCCCATAAGAACCTCGATTGGAACTTCGGTGTCGAGGGTGTGGGGCGTCTTCTTCCACTCTGAGCCTTGTCGTGTTGGTAACTACTTCCCGAGGTATGTCTGCAGAGGCGATGCCAGCCAATATCTCCAACTTTCCCAAAGGCTACGGTCCGAGGCATCATGTGATAGGTCGGCATCTACCGTATGGATTGAGAGCACAGGACACTGTTCATTGTGATTTTACCGTCGGATTGGGCGACCCCTATGTGTCGTTACGAAGTGTAAATGGGCCAGCACCGGATTCCAACCTCTCCCTTGTTTCATACTGATGCACAGTACTATCTGCAACACCACTCTCGCTAAATAACTATGAAAGTCGTCTAGACATTTATAGTAAAAATCGGAGTAGAAAAAATATTCTTGGTATAGTTAGCGTCGGACACTGCAGCAGTTATTTCGAGAAAACGTGAAATTGAATGAATTAACTAAATATAAATAATAATGAAAAATGAAATCCACATCCTTACTTGACCCATCTTCTTGAGATGTCGCCAAGTTATCTGACTAAGGGCGTTTGCACTGCCAATATTCACAGCGGTACTGCGCATTCCTTTCTTACTCGGGACCGGCAGTTTTGATGTCATTCGTTTTAGAATTTTGTATTCTAGGCATTCGTAACAGAGTTTTGTATTTCTGGTCTTACTTTTTCCTGATAAATCGCGAAATTTTAAGAAAATCTCGAAATTTTCAGTCTTTTTAAACTTTGAGTTTTTGAGATTTAGGCTTGGAGTACAGAATGCGTTGTAACTCATACTCTTGGTTCACTCGGATAGGATTATTAGTCCCTGTGATATGATCCGGTGTATGTACAAGTGTTGAATCCGGAAAGTCTAAAATTGTGGGTTCACTTTGGTCGCACAGTTCGCGACGTACGGTTGTCACCAATATCGAAGCGATACTGACACCAACTTTAACCCTTCTTCTTTAAAACGAGAACAAGATAGCGATGCTATCTATATTTGTAACCGAGTTATTAAAGTTTTAAATTATCTCGACAGAAACTTCCTCATTTGGGTTCGTTTGCCTCCATACACGCGGCACTGACTTTACAGGCGTATTCACATCAAAAATGGACGCCCTACCACGACGTGCTTTATGATAGAGCATCACCAAATCTAATACAAGCGTTTATATTACTGCACTATACTGAGACTTGTCGCTGAATGCGCTGAGGCGCAGCACACTGAATCTGGAAGGTACAACAGGACCTGTCACGAGCCCAAACACCCACGTACCGACCGTCCAGAGAGCTTATTTAGCCGGTTTTCAGCATTCTTCAAAGCGCCTCATAAACCACATATTTCACAAACAAAAATATACTTTTTACACATAGAACATAACTACACGTTTCACAGATATGTGACAACACTTCACTACCCCCCCCCCCCCCTTAGTACGTAGTACGACCTGGCACCGAGCTTGGTGGGTGAACGGTTAACGTTCTGGCCTCGCATTCGGGAGGACGCGGATTCGAATCCCCGTTCGAGCATCCAGATTTGCGCTTTCCATGTTTTCCCAAAATTACTCCAGGCGACTGCCGGGATGCTTCCTTCAAAAAGGCCATGGCCGAAATACACAGTCTCACCCCGCCTCTAATGACCTTAGCCGTCGACGAGGCGTATAGCCATAAGCAAAAAAAAAAAAAAAAAAAAAAAAAAAACCAACCTGGCAGTAGTATAAAATGCTTTCTTGGCGTCGGCAAGGGCATGCGGCATAAACAAAAGCTCCAAATTTGACCATGCAACAAACGGTGAGTAAAACTCATCTAAGGCAGGCGACCCTACACTGCTGGGAAATAGGTAATGACGAAGAAGAAGACTATACTGATAATACAAAACTAGCATCATGTATATTATTTCTATAAGGTATTTTTTTTGTCACAAGCCTGTTTCTTCCTTCATACTTAACCGAAATCAATGAATGAGGTGTCATTTTAAAACTTATTGTCTTCACTTTGGTCACATCATATTTTAAGAAATGAAGTTTTCGTAATTCGACCCTTAAAGGGCGAAAATGTCAATATTTCTAAAATGCTGTTTTCTGTGTTACGAGTCATTTATCTCCCTGGATACCTATCTGAAATCGTTTAATGAAGTATCATTTTAAAGATTAAAATCTTCGCTTTGGTGACGTCATATATTAATACAGAAATTTTTCGGAATTCTACCATTAAAGGGCAAAAGTATCAATAGTTTTGCAATTCGTTTTTGTGTCACGAGCGATTTATCTCCCTTAATATCTAACCGATATAGATAAATGAGTTATCATATTAAAGAATAAAGTCTCCGCCATGGTAACATTATATTTTAAGAAAGTAATTTTTCGTAATTCGACCCTTAAAGGGCAAAAATGTTAATTTTTCTAAAATGCGTTTTTTGTATCACGAGCCATCTATCTCCATGGATATCTAACCAAAATCGATAAATGAAGAAGGATTATAAGGAGTAATGTCTCAGCTTTGTGAAATCATTTTTTAAGAAAGAATGTTTTTGGAATTCAACCCTTAAAGGGAAAAGGCATAAATTTTTCTATAACGCATTTATGTGTCACGAGCGATTTATCTCCCTTGATATCTAACCGATATAGATAAATGAGGTATCATATTAAAGAATAAGGTCTCCGCCGTGGTAACATTATTTTAAGAAAGGAATTTTTTGTAATTCGACCCTTAAAGGGCAAAAATGTCAATTTTTCTAAAATGCGTTTTTTGTATCTCGAGCCACTTATCTCCTTGGATATCTATCCGAAATCGATAAATCAAGTAAGATTATGAGGAATAATGTCTCAGCTTTGGTGACATCATATTTTAAGAAAGAAGTTTTTGGAATTCAACCCTTAAAGGGAAAAAGTATAAATGAAGCTACAACGCATTTTTGTGTCACGGGCTATTTATCTCCCTTGATATCTAACCGATATAGTTAAAGAAGGTGTCATATTAAAGACTAAGGTTTCCTCCGTGGTAACATTACATTATAAGAAAGGAATTTTTCGTAATTAGACTCATAAAGGGCAAAAATGTCAATATTTCTAAAATACGTTTTTTGTGTTTCGAGCCATTTATCTCCCTGGATTTCTAACCAAAATCGATAAATGAAGTAGAATGAAGAGTAATGACTCAGCTTTGGTGACATCATATTCAACCTCACTATTCATCGCATTTTATTCGCGAAATTTTCGCACGGGTCGTCTAGTAGTACTTAAAACAGCTGCCGGGGTGTTAGTACTCTGTAGTTGGTACTTGTCGTTTCTTTGTAGAGATGCAGCAGAACAGGGTTTAATATTTATCAACCTGACAAGATAAACCGCGTTTCGTACATCAAGTTAGCTGCCGGGAGTCTTGTATTGTGTACTCTAGATTACGAGATACCGTGGAAACCATTAACCGAAAATATCGGTTTTCCTATCAAATAGTGGTGTCAGTCGGAAACGAGTTGAGACTCGGCAAATCAGTTTAGTGGCTGCCGGCTTACTTCCGACCCAGATGGTATCGCTGACCTAGCCCACTCACACTTGTAAGTTATCGATCGGCGACGATCGGAAACAAATGCCCGTGGCGGCTTCCAGGGAAGCGAAAAATTGCCTCGGACGGCGGGAATCAATAGCGACGCCACTGCGATGGGCTTAACTCAAACCGACGAATAAAATACACCACTCAGTACTATCTGACGAATAACTGGAGCAGTGGAACTATTATCTCTGTTTATGCCTTTCAGAAGAGGAAAGAATGAAATTAGTGGTACCACATATCAGAAATTTAAAAAAGTTGAAAATATAATTACTAAGTTAAAAGCTTTTTTGTCCTCCATAGCTCCTGAAGAAACCGTTACATTGTATCTGTGAATGTTTGATCAATAACCTGAATACTATTACTGAAATTTTTATATTAACCAGTTATCTTTGGAGTCGATGCAGGCGGAAGCAATAATTAAAAAAAAACGATAATGAATAACAATAATACAAATAAAATGCATACTATTACTTACCTAATGCTAGAACAAAAAACTGAAATATACAGGTGATACAACTATATTATATTAACTGTAAAGCGTTTACCGCATGATACAGCCTACCAACTGACAATGTAGCGCCAGAGATGTGCCTCCACCACCAATGAGACCGAGCCACATATTAAAATACGGTATAATTTGTTCCCCTAAACTGTCTCCCGCAAAAACAATATCTGCCTCACTACATGGTGTAAAATATTCGAAATTTTCGTTCATACTCCCCTGTCGCCTCGGACAGCAAATAAAGTGCAGTAATTCGTTCCCGCGATGTAACAGCTTGCATTAAATCAAAAAATAACTGATTAATGTAAAAATTTCAATAATACTAATGTAGAGTACTGTCATCCATTTAGATTTCTTTTTTTTTAAGCAAGGTATAAAGTCATTTTAAAATTTTTAGTTTTTTTTCGGTTTTTATTTATTTATTTTATATATATTTTTTAAAATTATTTTGTGTCCTCGCTAGCTCCTGCTCAAACCGTTAAATTGTATTTATGCATTTTGGTTAACAGCCTGGATAATAATTATCTACACCACAATACCGCAAATAGTGTATAAGCGGAACGATAGGAAATAAATCATGTTGTGATCATAATTTTTATTTGATCAATGCCCTTCTTTCATCGCGTATTTGAGCGGTCTGGTTGCTCATTGGTTAAAGCGTCTGATTGGAGATCGAAAGGTCCCCGGTTCGAATCCCTATCTCAGCGGGGATTTTCATTGGCACCTAACCCGACCTTCACCTCTGCCACAGCTTGCTGTGTAATGCAAGTACGCCAGAACGCTTCCATGGTTCGGATTCCACGTTAAACTGTAGGTACCCTGTACCCGGTAGGATTGCCGGGTTAAGTTAATGCGGCTTCGACAGGGGTTGAATGTGCAGCCAATAAAAACCCTTTCACTAGGCCATTACGACCACACGAAATTAATATTATTATCGCGCATTTTTGCTTATTCCCTGTCATTCCCGATTGCTGTGTCATTAGAGGTATGATATAAGTACCTGGAACAAACAAGAAGGAAATACGGGAATTTGAGGACTTATCCTGGCATACACATGAATTAATTTCGTGAAATTTTGTAAAACCAGAATCTGGATCAAACCCATGTACTCTGAAACGCCAAACTATCATTGCTCCTCACTTGTGTATCATCCGGAGGTTTGTTTGTTTGGAGCGTGAGGCCGCTTTCAGGTGCAGGATTGAGTCTCGTCTCCGTGTGAGCCCAAGGCGCCGTCCCTGGACCGGATGTGTGCAGCTTCGCGTGATCTGCGCAATTTCCGGCGCGGAACGCGTCATGCAAATAGACGGAACACCGTCCGGAATGTCGGGCGCCGTGACGGCATCCCTATTGGGAGGAGCAGAGGAAATGCTCCTCAAACTCACAAGCTTCTCCCTCAATCGTTATGTCAGTCACTGTTAATTAACTGAGACGAATTTGAAGATGTCTGCTATGTCAATTACTGATATCTTTTAGTGAAACTGGACTTCCGCATAGTTATAATGATAACAGTATTACCGAGGTTGGTGGATGAGCGAAAACGCTCCGCCGTGGCGTTAGGGAGGATATAACCCCCCTTCATTATTATTATTATTATTATTATTATTACTCCACTATTCACTAAATGTGTGTGGCGGAGGGTGCATTGCTATTGTGAGGAATCATCCCAGCATTCGCCTGGAGTGATCCGGGAAAACCATTGAAAACCCTGATCAGGATGGCCGGAGTGCGTTATCGAAAGCTATTCCTGTCGGATTTTTAACTGCTTCAAGCAGTAAGTCGCTATAATCTACTAATCAAATTTGGTTCAAAATTACCGTCGACTTTTAACTACAGGTCTTTGGAGTGTTTGTCCCTTAATACTGTCTCTCGATACACGCATATAGCATGGAGGTTCCTTTAATTTATGCTTTGATTAACCGTCGATTGGGGTAGAAGGTCAGTTCGACACTCTTAATCAATGACAAATGCGCTAATTGGAATCCACTACGTTTGACTTTAATATCAAACTAACGGATTAAACGCTTGTTACAACTCGTTTTACAATACATCTGCTAGTCGCGTTATACACGCAAAAACAAACAATTCATACACGCAACGTATATCGACCGCTCCTTCGGTGCGGACAGTGAAGTTCCTCCTGTGTCTAGCACAGTGCGACTTCAACTAACCACTCGTCCGCGCAAGCGGACCAAAGACCTTATTATCCAGATCTACCTAAGCATACCCAATGACATTAATATTATAATCTGTGGATTTCGAGAGCAGTAATACATTATATACACATTATTAAATATTCATGAACATATATAAATTAATAATACTAGCAGTAACTTTAAAAAAATAATAAATTCAAAACTAATAATTGAATAATTGATGTGGTAGCATACGCCGCAAGGACATGGGTTCGAATCATTCCAGATTTAAATTTTCAATGTTTTCCCGAAATCACTCCAGGTGGATGACGGGATGGTTCCTCCAAAAAGAACATGGCTGAATTCCTCTCCGTTCCTTTCCAGCCTCTAATAATCTTGACATCAGCGAGCCGGGAAGTCATAAAAAAAAAGAAGCTGAATGCGAAGCAATTTACCCGACAAGTCTGACCACATGAATTTACGAAACTTCATTATTAACGTCAGATAATTGTACTATAGCAATTACTATCCTCAAATCGCGTCAGAAATGACGTGTTTAATGGAGTGTTCTGATAATTCATTTCTGTGCGGTTGCCTGAATAAATATAATTGTTATTTAATGCACATAACTTTATTCTGTAATTTGTACATATTTCGGTTGCAATTTACACACCGATACAGATGAAAGTTCTACTGAATGTCCGAATAAGGGAATCAATTCAATTTTAAAAAATTAGGCAATCTAAAACATTTTGCTATAGCGCGTGATATTGGTTTTATTCGTGGTCTAGGTCTCATTCAGCACGATAAATGCGGAACTACTTCCATCCGTATAAAAATGTCGTATCTTCAGTAACTCGGAGCTTATAAAAGCAGCTTAAATTATTTATCAAACTAAATTCATTGTGGTCTAGTTGACAAAAAAAAAAAAAAAAAAAAAAAAAAAAAAAAAAAAAAAAAAAGTGTCAGTTTTCTGGTCCTATCTATTAATATTGCTGTTCAAAATTCATAGATGCTGTTCCCACCGTACGAAAGCAATTAATAAATAATGTATTAATTTAAACGCAGTACTTACCTTTATTTCAGTGTTTCGGCACATTATTCCTTCCAGTATATTATTATCTACATTGGATATACAGGGTGTTACAAAAAGGTACCGCCAAACTTTCAGGAAACATTCCTCACACACAAACAAAGAAAATATGTTATGTGGACATTGTCCGGAAACGCTTACTTTCCATGTTAGAGCTCATATTGTGGACGGCTGTGATACAATACGCCATTCTCCAGGGCTGCATCAGCGCATCAGGGATTCCATGCGACGGAGGGTGGATGCATGTATCCTCGCTAACGGAGAACATTTTGAACATTTCCTGTAACAAAGTGTTTGAAGTCACGCTGGTACGTTCTGTTGCTGTGTGTTTCCATTCCATGTTTAATGTGATTTGAAGAGAAGTAATAAAATGAGCTCTAACATGGAAAGTAAGCGTTTCCGGTCACATGTCCACATAATATATTTTCTTTGTTTGTGTGTGAGGAATGTTTCCTGAAAGTTTGGCCGTACCTTTTTGTAACACCCTGTATATAGCTCGTAGGCCCGTCAAAAATAACATGTTGAATGCAGTATTTTAGCAATTCGTTTTTTGGAAAGACCTTGACAGAAGCTTGGGCGAAGTGCTGGGGTTTGGGGGAGGCAAGGCTTCTGTTTGAAATTCTTAACTGCCGTTTGCTTGTGAACATTCGAAAGTCGTTGCAAAACAAACGTGTTTACCTTGTTAGTCTGAAAGGCGATTGTGTCCGCCTGAGCGAGGCGCGAGACGGCATTCCTTGGTGAAGCCTGCGGATTACTTGACACTGATAACAACGGCGCTAACATTCCAGGATGGTAAATTTTACAAATCAAACTTCCTCTATAAACAACTGTTGTGGTGAATTTTATTTGTGGTGTAGGGGATTTGAAATTCATCCTGAGGAAATCATGAAGGAAATAAGAAACCTGAAAAAACATAAAGGGGCTGGTGTAGATAATATTACTACAGATATCTTAAAGATAGCCGGATGTGACATTGTACATTATCTTGAAATATTATTTGAATTGAGTCTGGATACTTGCTGTTTACCACAGGACTGGAAAAGTGCAATAGTAGTACCAGTACATAAAGGAGGGGTGAATCTCAGTTGGTGGGACATATGCAAGATATTTCAGATGAAAAGGACAAGGGACGCCAAATTGATAGTGTAGCACTAGATCTTTCAAAGGCGTTTGACAGAGTGAGCCATAAAATGGTAGTAAATAAGGTAAAAACTGGATGAGAAAGTGATTTGCTGGGTAGAAGAACTTTTAGAAGGTAGAACACAGAAAGTTAGGGTAGGAAATGTAGTATCAAAAGAAGTGGAAGTAAAAATGGGAGTGCCGCAGGGTAGCGTATTGGGACCATTGCTATTGATTAGTCTAATGAATAATTTTGTTGATTGTTTACTGTCTGAGATTGGATTGACATAATGCTATATAAAAGAATCTAAACGATAGAGGATTGTAAACAGTTGCAGGGTGATCTGGACAGGATATCTAATTGGGTTGATGAACATGGGATGAAGATAAATACAAAGAAGAGTCAGCTTATTAGATACAGAAATAAAAAACAAAAGGTTAATTATCAATATAAGGTGTGGAAAGACTTGAAATGTAAATATCTTGGCATTAGATTTGATAACAAGCTTAACTGGGCAGGACGCAGGTAGTAGGAAAAGGTTTCAAAATTCTGCACTTATTGGAGAGAGTGATGAGGGGATGTAGCCTACGAGAGAAGTAAAGGAATTGGGTTACAAAACTTTGGTCAGACCATTGCTCGAATATGGTAGTGTAGTATGGGACCATCTTTTTGCGTATACAGGAATACAGGAATTGGAGAGGGTGCAAAAAAGGGCTGCTAGATTTGTTTCTGGAAATTATCGCAGAATGACGGATATGATAAAGGAGCTGGAATGGGATTCATTGCAAGACAGGAGGAGGATGAGGTGGGTCATGGGAGTGTACAGGGCGTATACTGGCTATGAGGCATGGAAAGATATTGGAGTAGGTATGAAAATAGTGCATGGAAGGGAAAAGATGACCATGACCACAAGCTGGCACTCGATTTCAGGCACAAGGGTGTGGGAAGATTCTCTTTTTTAGGTAAGGGTGTCAGGGATTGGAATGAGTTACCAAGAGAAATGATGAATAATTTACCAAAAACGTTGAAAGAATTTGAAGATAAAATTTGTAGAGGGCAAATGTAGGTGAGTGCAGGATAGGGGGAAATGGGGGTGTAGGGAAATTAAAATAAATTAAATTGTCACAGGCTGTTAATGTACGTTTTTCGCTGTGTATTATTAGAATTATAATACACAGCACAAATGTTTATACAGGGTGTTACAAAAAGGTACGGCCAAACTTTCAGGAAACATTCCTCACACACAAACAAAGAAAATATGTTATGTGGACATGTGTCCGGAAACGCTTACTTTCCATGTTAGAGCTCATTTTAGTTTCGTTAGTATGTATTGTACTTCCTCGATTCACGCTCGTATTGTGGACGGCTGTGATACAATACGCCATTCTCCAGGGCTGCATCAGCGCATCAGGGTTTCCATGCGACGGAGGGTGCATGCATGTATCCTCGCTAACGGAGGACATTTTGAACATTTCCTGTAACAAAGTGTTTGAAGTCACGCTGGTACGTTCTGTTGCTGTGTGTTTCCATTCCATGTTTAATGTGATTTGAAGAGAAGTAATAAAATGAGCTCTAACATGGAAAGTAAGCGTTTCCGGACACATGTCCACATAACATATTTTCTTTGTTTGTGTGTGAGGAATGTTTCCTGAAAGTTTGGCCGTACCTTTTTGTAACACCCTGTATATACAATTACATAAACACGTTGTAGGCCTACTCACAAATATAATGATAATCATCACACGCCGACCTCGAACAACGCTTTACACATCTTGGCAGAACTGTTTACACGTGTATCTTACACACAGCTTGTTTTGTTCCCCTTGTTGTTGCAGTAATACCAACCTAGTTTTTGGTGTTATTGTATCTGTGTTTTACATTCTGTTAAATTATCTCTGTATCTGTGATTGACGTACTGTTTGTGATTATTGTATGAGTGTCTGTTTTCCTGTTTTGTAATTTTTTGTGTTTTCAGAGTGATGAATACCAAACGAATTCACAAACAACAAACAAAACTATTGAAAATACTAAACACACAAAACAGGAAAACTGATACAGAATAGGATTTTAGCGGAGGTACTCTTTGCGGATGCGGATATTCAGTGGAGGAGGAGGTGGAAAAATAAATTTTTAATTATTTAGATTTTAATGTTTCATCAAAAATAAATTTAAAATGAAAAAGTATATTTGTATGCCAATTCTACATTTTTTCATTTTTTATGCCTCATCTTTCAATAACGAAAAACGTGGGGTGATTTCACAAATGAATTGAATTATTTACATAGTTACACCCGCGTCTAAATACGATCTTAGTCATATGAACTTTGCGGAGTTCGCAGCTCAACTAATTCTGAAGTCAAGCACAAGGCCACACCACCGCAATTCTCCGTGCCCGCCACCCGCCTTTCCACTGCTCTAGTGGCCCATTCACAGCCCAACTTGTAGGACCTTCGATGATCCGATTTTCCGTTAAAGGACTCTTGATGGGCCGTGAAAGGCGATACAGGACTACACGTAGGACGTGTTAGATGTTGTTGGACTCTCAGAATTTTTCGAAATTCAACCCATAAATGGAAAAATGATGAATAATCAAGGCCACTGGAATGTGATAGTTCATAGTATAGTTGCTGCCCTACGCTGGCGTCCATAAGGACTGATCGATTTACCGCTATATAGCAGTAAAACATATAACAGAGATGTGAATAAACTGAGTACGTTTTCTGGACTTAGGAGCTTTTCGGGTATTTTCGTTTCTTTTCGGGAAATATTTAATAATTTCCCATTGTATCGTAAGAATACTTTGCAATATCATTTACATGTAGATTATAATGTAAATTATATTTTGTTTTGTGTTGTAAATTAACATGAGTTGTGTATGTTTAACGTGTCGAAAAATATTCTCTAATTGTTTCGTGAGACATTGTGTTTTGCTACGTGCATATTTCATTTGGCAAATAAACAATTGCTACTAGGGTTCGGATCTCTATGACCAAAAAAGTGTATGCAGGCAAATATGGCCTTAAAAATGGGTAAATATTACCTAATAGAGACAAAATATGACTAAACATTTAAATTTACTATACATCAAAACATGCTCAATTATACATGATTCATTTTATCTAGTAGTGTCGCTTTCATGTAGACAGCATAATTTGCTTCCGTGCAATCACTGCACCATCGGAAAATTAAATTTTAAATAGTTTTGTTGAAGTCACTTTAATTTCAGGTAATTTACAGGATAGAACACTTTCGTCTCCTCTCTAAATTCCCTTACGTAACTTCGCACTTTCAGAAAATTTAATTTTCGGCATGGTGGAAGGTCTACTCACTGATCCACTGCTGATTTAACGATGACAGGATATTTCTTTGAGATGCTGAATGACGCGGATCCACACAGGCATGCTTCTGCTGCATTGTCGAGATTAATAGGCTGGCGGAACAATACTTTTAGAGGGTGACAATAATGCGTAACTTTAATTCTTGACTGGTGAATTAAGACCACAGTGAAAATTAGTTTTGTTTTTTTCCTCTACCTGTATAGCAGAAGTACAGTTTTGTGAATAGTTACCTTAATTTCTTCTCATCTATATCTAGTTAATTCCCGGTACTCGGTACTATTAAAAAAAACTACCAGATTTTTCTTCAAAATATGACCATAAATATTATCGAAATATGACCAAAACTAGGAAAATGCTCTAAATATGCATTTAAATGCTATATAAAATACGTTTAAATACAATCAGAAACGTTGATTCGGTGTTTAATTCAGCACTTCAGCTCAAAAAGAAGGAAAGAAAAAATATGACTTGTTCTAAAGATCCGAACACTAACTACAGGGCGTTCGCCGGGAAACGCAACCCACTGTTAGCGCTACAAGGAAGAAACTGCTCCCGGCGAGCGAGCGCTCAGTTTCCGGCATTGTTCGACCGTCGGCCGCGGACTATTTCATAATAATTACGCTTCATAAACTTCATAAACTTGTGTGCTAAGCATTTAAATGTGACGTAATTCATTAGCTTACCTTATAAAAGATGCTGGAAGTGTTGACCCTCTTGTGTAATGCACATTTCACATCTTCTGAACATATTTCGAGACACACGCTGCCCTAACTGACTTAATGATTTTTTGGGTGACTGTTCTAGTCGAAAAGCGATATCGTTAATTTTCTCCTCTGTGAGAATACGGTTGACCGACAGTCTCTTTTTGTTAAAAAATGAACCCGTTTCTCTTACTTTTTTAACCAGACGCAGAATTGTTGATTTAGCTGGCAGTAAAGCGCCAGGAAATTCGCAACGAAATTTACTGCGACACTTTTTAAACGACTTCTTCTTCACATATGTATCGTAGAGAAATATTCTTTGTTGCAAACTGTAACGTACCATAATTATACTCACACTCAAACACGGTACAGATTAATAAGAGTATGAAGCCCCAAACCAGCCAAACCGCAAAGAAACGTTTATTCACAACACTGATTAATAAGAGACTGAAGTCACAAACTATCTACAATGCAAAGAAACCGTTCTTAACAATGTAAGGGTCCTATTATACTGAGCCAATGCACTGTTGGGGCAGCGGAGGTGTTAAACAGTGCGGTGATTCACGGTGCCGTGTGGCGGAAACTGCTGGCACGACTGACCGAGCAAGTTGCCGACGGCAACAGACTGGGAGGGTAGCGTTTTCCGGCGAACGCCCTGTACTACAAATGATCCAGTTCTGTTTTCATACTACTATAGTGCGCGTCACGAACGATGGCGGCCCAGTTTAACGAGGGTACGTCATCACTCTGCCAGTAGCCAATCACATTCAGTAACAATCCAGAGCATGTCGTGTTAACACGAGTGTTGAATGCGATGTGTTTGTGAATTGTACAGTTGTAAATCAGTGAGCATTGCAATAATTCCTATTCTAAATAATGGAAGATGAACAACATAAGCGTAAGGTTCTGCATAGTCAAAGCAGAAAGCAAGATTTGAAAGTATATAAGCATTTTAAGTGCGAAGCAGACGCGAGAAGGGCCGATCTGCGACGTTGCCAAAGCTCAAGAGAGAACTGCTAAAGCGTGTGATACTAGCCCTAGAACTGTATTGCGAATAGTCAAACGCGGTAACGTCGCATATTCTATGCCAACCCTATTTCTCTCTCTGCGCGACCCGCCATCGTTCGTGACGCGCACTATATAAACCACCAACCAAGCTATTCTCCGTAGATCATTCGCAAAATTTTCGCACGGGCCACCTAGTGTGTAATATTTCAAATCACACCGCCTTCTAGACGAATCGATTCACTTCCCTCAGAAGAGTTCAGTAAATTATGTTTCTGCTGCAGACGATTCGGTGTTTCAGTATTCCGTGGCGTCACTGCTGAAGGCACTTTATGGCCAATAAGCGCGGCAGCCGGATGGTAGTGGGGCAGTCGTATCCCGGGCCATCACACGCTGCCCAATTTCCCGGTCTGCTTGCTAGGGCCCTCGGGAAACACTCCCAGCCCAACATCTAATTCCGCTCACAACAGCAACCCGTCAGCCCCATTCTTCGCGTTAATAGAATCGGAAAAAAAAGAAACTAGTGTACACATCAGTCGATTTCATTCTTTTTATGGTGTGTTTTTCGTTATTATTAATAAGAACTTTAAGTAAAAAAAATGAGATAGATCAATAGAATGAGGGTTATAGGTTACGTAAAACTTTGATCAACCATATGGCACACACTGATATAACGCGCACTTTTTACTATATATTAAAAAATGTCGGGTCTAAAACACAAAGTTAGAAGAATACTTTATACTCTATATCAGAACCATGAGAGACATGGATCAGTTAAAAAAGGGTAAGAGGTTGATAGACAAGGTTGTAGTCTATGCCCATTAACAGTCAACTTGTATATATAGGAAGCAAGAAAGGAAGGAAAAGAAAAAAATTCTAGTGGCATCAGAGATCAGGGAGAAAAAATCAGTATGCTACGATTTGCTGATGACATTGTTCTGTTAGCAGAACAAACTGAGGAGTTACTGAAAGACTTGAACAGAATACAGAAGGAAGATTTTAGACTAAATATGAACCAAAAGCAAATTTGATAGAAGTGGTAGCAATAATAGGAAATTAAATATAAAAATAGGATCGCATACAATACGAGAAATAAGTGAATCCCGTTATTTAGGAAGTAAAATCAAAACTGATGACCGAAAGTAGAAATAATCTTCAAAGTAAAATAGCATTAGCGATAAAAAAAAAACCTTCATGATAAAAAGAAGTGTCAAATATACATCTAGGACAAAGAAAGAACTTTTTAAAACTCAGGAATACCAGAAAGAAGTAAAATCGCAGCATTTGAAATGTGGTGAAATCGAAGGATCCTGAAAATTAAATGGACATATAAAGTATGGAATGAACGTGTTTTTAAAATGATGAGTGAGGAAAGAAGTTTGTGGAAGAGGCTTACAGAAATAATAGACAGGATGGTAGGACACATTTTGAGACACTCTGGATTGATTAATTTGTTGGCAGAGGGAACAGTTGATGGTAAGAGCTGTAGATAAAGAAAGAGATTAGAATATATGAACCATATAATTGAGGACGTGGGTTGTAATGTGTATTGAAATGAATCAGGTTCGCGCTAGATAGGTAGAGGTGGAAGATGGTAGCAAAACAAAAAAAGTACAGAGCTGAGAGATAATAATTTGTACGCAAAAGCATATCTGTTCGACGTATTTTAAGAAGAGCGTCGTTGCACTACAAACAAATGTCCACTTTCAATTAAACAAATCGTTCGTTTGAGTTGAAAATATAATACTCTTCGTCAACGATGAGGCACGGTGAAGGCTGTAGAAACTTACGCACTACTTGGGCGCCTACGTAAAGATTCCAGAGTCTAAAGCTGCATAATAAAAGGCTACTTTGGTCACCGTGCCCTTAACGCTGACGTCACGCGCACGACCTTCATTAAAGTATTCGCTGCGGCCAGAAAAACCGAGGCTGTAAGCGTTATTTAATAACAATTCTAATTAGTCCGTAACACCGAAACAAAAGTTTTTATTGCATTTAAATCAGCAAATTAATCATTTATGCAACTGCCCGCAGTGCCCATCAACCTGCACTCTGCAAGACCTCCTTCGCGCCAGTGTCAATGCCATACAAGTTGCTGACATCATATGAAGTCTTTGTTGTTGATTGATAGGGCCTATTATTTTATTTATGTTATTGTTATTACTGTTTCTAACCATTTGTAAGCAACGATTTTGACACGAAATAAAAAAAGCAAATTAATTATTAGTTTCTTTTTCAGTGTGTATATTCGTAAATAAGGGACCATCCACAAGGGAACGTGCATAAACCACGTAGCTCCATTTTGCCCTCCTGTGAACGTGAAACCCCTTAGCCCTACGTTGCTTTGCCTCTACCCCCCTCCCCCTCCCCACGTAGCACGTAGTTTTTTTCCCTTTTGATTCCAGAAGACATTTTGTACTGTTTTCTCTTGTCTGACTATTACATACGGAAATAATTAACTGAGGGAAATAAATATTCACATGCTGTTATGAGTTCTGTTCCTCATTTTAACTGTGAAAAATGTTATGAAAGGAAAGCTACGTGGCCTGGCTCGGAACCCCCATTCCCCCAACGTAGCCCAGCGTAGCATTACAGCCAACCCCTCCTCCCACCCTTCGGTACCGAGCCACGTAGTTTGTGCATGGTCCCCAAACTACGTCACACGTTATGGGGAAGGAAGTGGTTAACAAAGTGCGACAAGGGGGAGGTGGGGGCAGTCATAAGCTTCGTGACGTCACAGGTATAATTTGCACGTGACGTCCGCGTTAGTTCAGCCTGGGATTCACCAAGCGCGCATAACGTTTTTGGCGTTTGCAAACGTTTTTGTGTTTGAAGTTGGGTGGTTTTGCTTGTTGTCTCCACCAACCAAATATTCGCAAACATTAGTTTCGTGTGCGAACATTTGTCGTCGTTCCAACTGCTACCTGTAGTGTCCAAATGGCTCCGAGAGGAAAACTTATTGCTAACGCTGCATCTTGTGTAATTGTGTTTGTTTTTAGTGAAGAAGAGGACATTATTTAAAAAAAGAGGAAACCTAAATTTTGAATATCGCATTTTTTTAAAACAAGAAATACCACGCGACTGCTGTATGACTTAAGAACAGATGATAGGAGTGGTTTAATAAGATAAATACAACTATTTACCTACTTACTTTTGAAACAATGTAATAATAGAAAACATAAAGCAAAATAATTTATAAAATAACACACCTTTTCCTGTCAGCTTCGAGTTCTGTTGTTTAACTTTTTCTCTTCTGAATGAGGGAGAGCAAAGAATTTACTTCCCCCTTAACAACATCAATAGTAGTTCCCATATCTGTTGCAATTTCGCACCAGGCATCGTTCTTTTTGATTTTGTTATAGTAATATTTGTTACTGCTCTACCATATCTGCGGCTTTGATTTATATGATTACATTTGACAACAAGCTTAACTGGGCAGGACACATTGACAGGTGATAGGAAATGGTTTCATTTATTATGATTCAGTTTACAGTAAAACACTTTTCACTATCCTAGTCCATAGTTATATTATTTCTAGATTTTAAAATGCACTTAAAACTGAAACTGTTCGGAACACGCACTCCTGCTGTTGAACATATTTCCACTGAACGCCCACTGCCCGCGCACGAACAACGAATTCCTTTGATGTACCGACATCGGCCGGAACTCCTGGAAACTCTCACAAATCTTTGTTCGTACGCGCTATTCTCGTCCCCTGGACAAATTCTGAGTTCACAAACATTTTTAACGTTTGCAAAGTTTTGCGCGCTTGGAATCCCCATACGTCGAAAGGCCTATACCGCCTTTGAGGCTTTCACAAAATACTACTTCCGAATACTTATTTAAACGATTGTTTGGCATGAGTGGTCTATATCTTTCATCATATAAAGCCAATAACCAGCACAAGCAATCATATAAGAGTAACAAGAGGTTTTTCCAATCACGAAAATTCGTCCTCAAAGAATTTCAGCTAAACGACACAGGAAGTTCTTTGTTTGATAACAAATAACAATGCTATATGGTTGGATGAAGATGTTGACACACCGAATGTTTCTAACATTAACCAAATCGAGAACATGTGACTGCTGTGCCAGTCATAAATAATACAAAGGGGTGGGTTCAAAGTACATGGACACAAGATGATCAAATTTTGTATCATTCATTTGATTTGTTATGTTTTGTTAATGTTCTAAAATTTTGTTTTTGATTTTATGAAAAAATATTTTAAATAGAAATATATAAATAATTTTTGGAAGTGGTGTTTTAATTTAATAATTTCTAAATTTAAAATCGCAAACTATGTGATGTCACACCAGGGGAGGAGGTCACACATGTGACAAGGGGTGGGGGGGGGAAGGGGCTCCAAAAATCACGAATTCATGTGAAATAATTTATGGATGGCCCTTAACAGATTTTTTCGTTATATTCTGCGCCCATAGATATGTGGGATAAAAGATCTTAGCGGAGATTTTGATTAGATTAAAATTTAGCCTGGACCAGAAAGACAATTGGTATTTGTCGTTATAACAAAAGGATTAATTAATTGAAGTTTTTTAAAAAGTTACTTTCATGATCGCCCTGTAACTGATATCATTACCCCATGTTGATAAATTATTTCCACCTTTATCGCAGTCTATTCGGCGTGGCCTAGGATTAAAACTTATATTACGCGGCACAACGTAAGCTGTTAAGATTTATTTTTAATTTGCTTTGCATTCACCGATGACATATCACTGAGGTCATTACTTCAGACCCATGTAATTTATTCCAACTGTATCGTGATGGAAATTACAACAGATGTACGTACAACATCGAGCGTTATTTTATAACAATACTATATAGTTAAGCCGTGAAATGATTTGCCAG
Source organism: Vandiemenella viatica (assembly GCA_031002005.1). Taxonomy (NCBI): domain Eukaryota; kingdom Metazoa; phylum Arthropoda; class Insecta; order Orthoptera; family Morabidae; genus Vandiemenella; species Vandiemenella viatica. Next base: position 114,624,440 of record CM061914.1, on the reverse strand, counting down.
AACAACCAGTCAACCTGCAATTTTGAGATATTAGAAGCTACTTTAGAATAATGAACAAACTTACAGTGTTAATGTACCCGAAAGTCGTTTGCCCTAAAACCCAGTGACTGATCGAGTTATATATTCCTTAGTAATTAATAGCATCTAAAGAAGCAGCAGTCTTCAGATTGCTTAGTAATCTTCCTATACTTCATTATGTTACATTAACAAACTGCTAGATAGGTCTCCTTGAAATTATGTTACCATCTATTTTCATCACCGAGTAACGCTCAGGCCTTGCATTCGGGAAACCTGGGCTCAGGTTCCCCGGAATCACTCCAGGCTAATGCCGGATGATTCCTTCAAAAATGCCATGATCAAATTCTGTTCCGTTCCTCTCCCCGAATCCTCTCCCGCCTCTAATGACCTCGACTTTTTTACTTAGCGCACAGCACTTTATGGTAGCGAGACGTGGACTTTAGGAATACCGGAAAGAAAAAAAATTGAAGCATTTGAAATGTGGTGCTACAGAATAATGCTGAAAATTAAGTGGACAGACAAAGTAAAAAAATGAACGAATTTTGGAAATGTTGGGTGAGGAAAGAGGTTTGTGGAGGAAGCTTACAGAAAGACAGGCTGGTAGGTTATATTTTGAGACATGCTGGATTGGTTAATTTGTTAGTGGAGAGGAACAGTCTTAGGTAAGAAAGAACTGTAGAGGTAGACAGAGATTAGAATATATGAAGCAGATAATCGAGGACGTGGGTTGTAAGGGATATGTAGAGATGAAGAGGTTGGCACAAGATAGGAAGGGATGGAAGATTGGATCAAACCAGTCGAAAGACTGACGACAGCAAAAAAAAACTTAGGGCTTTACGCCTCGTAGACGTTGAGGTCATTAAAGGCGGGATAGGATTGGGGGGGGGGCAAGAAACGGAAGGAATTCGCATGATGTGATTTGGATAAACCATGGAAAACCCAAATCTGTATGCCCGGACGGGGATTCGAACCCGCATCCTTCCGAATGCCAGGCCAGAGCACCACGGTCGGTTTAGAAAAATTGAGTTCCTGTGTTAAGGAGGTAAAAAATATAACGCTGTCCATATGTTAGCTGCGTAACGATGCATTCGCGTTTGATGCAAATTTGATATTAAAAATTCACGTTCAGTCCCCTCCGTTCAAAGATCCCACTCTGTCCTTGAAGTCCCCTTCGCTTAGCACGACGACACATCAGGTATGCAAATACGTAGAACTCCTCGACTACGGCGAAGAACTGAGCTTAAAAGTGCGAGAATGAGTGTTATTCCAGGGAGAGTTTGTCCATATTTTATGAATCAGACGCTTCCCAAGGTAAATACACTTGAAGCTTGGAGATGATTCGAGGGACGGTGTTGTTAGTATAACCAGCGCTTCGCTCCTGCAGATATCACTCCACCACTCAGAGATGCGAGTCAAACTGCATGGAATATTGTGTAAAGAAATAAAATCATGTCCCAAGTTTTTCCGAGATGCATAATGTGCTATAAAGACAGATTTTACCAATTATGTAAAAATTGGAACGTTACTTGAAATGTGTATACAATTTCAAACAAACCTATTTAGCATAATTTTAATGTAACAATGTTCTTCATACTATGGTTACTGAAAGGCTATTTGACGACTGAAGCTTCTTGAGATATTCTAATCAAATTACTCTACCAATTGTATTAGTAAAAGCCTTTTTGTTCTGTGTCAGACATCTTATTCGTTTCTCACTGCGTTCAATAGTGATACCACCTGAGGAAACAGGATTCATTGTTTGAATATGGTGTTATTGCTTTGGCTCCAAAATTTTTGTATCTAATAAAGGAGTTGCAGAGGTGTAAGGAAGGGCAACTAGATTTTTTGTGGAATTTACTGCAGAAATCAATCACTAAGTGATATGGTAGAGGCGATGGGTTGGCAATAATTGCAACACTGAAAGAGGATGAAAATAGTTCTGGGATGTGCAGCACGTATATTAATGATCAGGCTTGGAAAGGTATTGGTCTAAGAATTAAGAGTAGTGTCTGGAAATGTAGAGGCAACAATGACCACAAGCTGGCTCTCGATATTTTGTGTAGGTAAAGGAATCAAGGATTGATATAATCTATCAAAGAATTTAAAATTAAAATTCGTAAAGGCAAAATTAGTTGGGTTATTGCATTACACTCAAGTCGCTCTGTAGAGAAATTACAATCGGAGCATTCGCACCTACGCATTTAAATTAAATTAAATGGACCTACAGTCGACGTTGAAACCTATTTTAGCGTGGTAGCTGTCTGGAAAGATGAAATGTCAAGCATCAACGTGCTATTTGTAACGTACCGATGACCTTTCTCTCTTCCTGGAATTAATTCCCACGCACAGAGAGTGGGCAGTAATGTTTGATCGATTTTGCGAAAGCTTTTTCGTGCGTGGAGGCATCCTGTAGGTTTTAAAATGTAAATATCTAATTCATTAACTTGTATTCAGTGAATTTAATTAAAGGAGATTTTTTTCTGAATTGCCAGCAAAGTCTGCATGAAATTTAACAGTATTTTCAGTGCTTAATTTATTACGCCCGAATTCAGTTTTCAAGCTTATCAGTAATTTCTCTTAATATATTGAATGGTTAAATTGCTGTTTTGACTGATATTAATAATTTTTGTGTTCTTAAAAATAATTTTACGCTTAACGGCCACAGCCCGGGGCGAACTGGGACCGACTATCCCAGAAACTATACCCTGTTCATTCCCAATTGACAGCTCAAGGTCAGTTCCCCTCGCTCTGATACTCACGTCACAGCCCTCTTCCGTTCTACCTCTCCGAGAGTGAACGCTGTGTCTAGGTATGCCAGTGGTATGTAGGGGTATGCGGATAGAGCAGACTGACCTTGAGTTGTCTCTGTAATGCTGTTTTCCCACGGCCCGTGGCTCCTTAGGTCGCGCCATGCAGCCGAATTGTACGGATCAGTACGCGCCACCTCACAGTCATCTCCCGACCACGTTGCCTAGTGTCGTTTAGCTACCCGGGCTTTTGATGTTTACCGTATGGGTGACGGATCTAATTGGGACCGGACCCCATTCGGATAATTGGATTTTTTCCGAAAAAGCGTTCTATTTTAATTAATTTCTGTATTTTATGTTTGAAAATGGGAGAAAAAACTATTTTTAAAGAAAAAGAGTTTATAATTCATTAAATTAAAAGGCAATACTTGTACATATTAAGCGCACTTACAAGAGCTGTACCTTTGTACAGTATGTATGAACCGTACTGTAAATAAAAGTAATTGCTTGCTGAACATCTCTGTCAAAGTAAGCTGTTTGACTGTATTCATCCGTTCTGGGGCAGCCAAGTCGCGGATACGCTTAACAGTTGCATGTGGTCACACTCGGGCTGACGCTCCATCCACTTCAACGCAGTTTCAAGGCCGGCAAATGCTTCACTAGCTGAAGGACCCGTGTCTGCTTCAACTTCGACGTTAAGGTCATCTTTTTTCCTCGACACTTTCTTCTCTCACATTTTCAATAAGTTCACCATTATTTAGAATTTCAGACCCAGGGTCTGACGAATCACACACCACCCACTCTCCTAAATCTTCAGCACTAACTTATTATTATTATTATTACTCCGCGATTCACTAAAAGTGTGTGGCGGAGGGTGCATTGCACCTATCGAAAAGGGTTATGGTTTGGAAGGGTTATAAGGGATATGGCAGGAGGCGCCCATGGGCTATTGTGAGGAACCATCCCCGCATTCGCGTGGAGTGATCCGGGAAAACCATGGAAAACCCAGATCAGGATGGCTGGAATGCTTTATCGAAAGCTACTCCTGTCGGATTTTAAGTTTACTGGCCAGATAAATCCTTTCTATTCCATTCCCTAATCGCTCGTGGGAAAAATGAGTACAGAAATGAATCGGTTCTGGCCCTGATTTCTCTTATCTTATTTTCGCGGTCATTCGAGATATGAATGTTGCTGGTAGCAATATTTGCTGGCTGTCATTCCGAAATACGTCTGTGGTGAATTTTTCAATTAGCTTCCGTCGAGAGCAACGCCTTCGGTGTTCCAGGTCTTCCCAACCTACTCCTTCAACATCGCACTTACGCTTTCCCTCAAACTATATATACCTGTCACGAATCGGGCGGCTCTTCTTTGGACCTTCTCTAAGGCCTCCATTAACCCCTTTTGATGGGGACCCCCCACAGAACAACAATACTCTAAGTGAGGACGTACTAGTGATTTGTATACAATCGATTTAACTTCCTGAGTGCATTGATTTAAATTACGATCTAGAAATCGGAACATACGATTTGCTTTTCCCAATACATTCTCGATATGCATATTCCACGACAAATTATTACTAATTGTTACCCCTAGGTATTTAGCGGAATCTATCGTTCTAAGGACAGTGCCATTAATTGTATAATCATAGGTAAATGGTGTCACCTTTTTACTTACACGCATGACTTGGCACTTTTTAGCGTTTAATTCCAACTGCCAATCTTTACACCACGCAATTATTTTCATAATATCGTCTTGTAACAAAGCGCAGTCGTCCTAGGTTTTCTGAACATCCAGGAATTTTCAGAAGAATGTTTCTGAATTCCTCATGAGACACGTCATCCCCATTTTCCTCCTGTCTCTTCCCTTTCAATTCCTTGAGTTTCTTTTTCTTTTTTTCTCCTTTTCCTTCTCTTCTTCAGTTGATATGCCTTTCAAATTATTCCACGCACGTCTTAATGTGACTGCCTAAAGCGATTCAGATAATCAGCGATTCGCATAGTCGGAGTTCGGATAATTGGAGTTCTACTGTAGCTGAAGATAAAGGTAACTTGTATCAGGGCCTACTACGTAATGTCAACAGCTTCAAAACTTTCAATTCTCAAATAATTAGTACTTCCCAGCAATTCACATACATAACGAACAATTATTGTACAGAATTATCGCATCCATGAGTCCATTCCCAATGAACTAGGTATATCCACTGTAACGCCAGTGGTTAACGCGCTTGCATTCAAAACTCAGCGTCCAGTTAAGAGCTCTGCTGAGTGAGGAACGCCACGAGAGAGGTGGAATGCGTGGCAAACGGAAACTCGAATTTACTCTAGCTGTAACGTTTCGGTCTAAAAATTCGGTATGAAGCAAGTTCGGTATCACAATTTCGGCTATCAACGGTTTGCGCAAACCATTTTAGGCATTGTTCGCTCATGGAGACCATGGTCATTTTCTTTTAACATTCCTTGTCCACAACTCTTCACGGTTTGTCGTATTTATAGCTATGTCGTATTTCTTGAGAATTTATTTATTTTACTTATTGCTTTACGCCTCGTCGACGGATAATGTCATTAGAGACGGGATGGGACTGGGGACAAAGAACGAGAAGGAATTCGGCTATGACCTTTTTGAAGGAAGCATCTCGACATTCGCCTGGAGTGATTTGGGGAAACCATGAAAAACCCAAATCTGGATGCCCGGACGGGGATTCGAACCCGCGTCCACCCGAATGCGAAGAGAATTTATTTCTGTCTGACGTTAATAGATACGGCGGCCAGGGAACAAGTCTGCTTCAATTCTTATTCCTTCAGCGAAGTACATTCGAGAAATAAGGTATCCGAAGTTTACAAGGTCCAATTTTAATAGTGACTGATTAAATAGCAACTCATACATAATAGCGTTATTAAAAGACTCTCTGCATGATACTCCATGTCACCATGACAATCTACTCTTTTCTCAGAGTATTTGATTTATTCTTTGGAACCTGTTATGCTATAGGTCTTAAAGACTTCATCTTCGATGAGCATTTGTAATTAAAAATATTCTCATTCTGGACACTATTCACAAGCAATTCCTGATTGAAGCAACCAGGTTTTTGTTTCTGAAAAAGAACACAGCCGAATACAAAGATGGCATCTCAGTGTAAGCCATTACTAACTTTTATTCGTCTTAGTAGATGCGGGTGGAGATGGGGGAAGATTTTTAATAGTATTGACAGATTTAAAGTATGTAAGATAACACTAAAAAATACTATGAAAGGGTGATTACATGACTAAGCCAATTGCCGCCGCAATGTGCGCGCTCCATCGCAATTAATCATTCAATACTTGGTGTATTGGTACGTAATAATGAAACCAGTCGTTATGGCTGATGAACTGTTCTCTAAAACCGAATAGTTTTTAAAAGCCACAGTTTACATCTGTCTTAAATTTAGTGGACGTTAAAACGGTCTGCAGTAGAAAACTTCTATCTTAAAATCCATTATAATTCTTACAGATTAAATAGTAGCTTATGTAGAAGACGAGATAAGTTACACGAGTGGTGGAAGTTTCATAAACGAAGTTTGTATGGAAAAAGAGTTTGGGATTTTTTTAATCAAGTGGAACTCTGGCTGCTATAATATACAAAACAAACAAACTTCGTTTTCCCGTATTAATAAAATCAACAACCAAAAACGAAGTTAATAGTGAACCGAATGGAGATAGCTTTCCAGTAAATTTTATCGCGTGTTGGTGTATGTGGGAGAGAGAAAGACAGACAGCGGAGGTTGATATAAAATTTCATTTCGTTGCACGTTCTGCTCTTTTCCCGGCCAAAGTGTGTTAGTCGGAGAGAAAAATAAATTGCTTTAAAACTCTGCACATTCAAAACTACGTAATTGCTTATTTTAGTTTTTTATTTAATTATTTTTACTTTATTTTGTCTGATTGTAAACAAATAACATATGGTTGCAGCCTGAGAACACGCTTCATTAAACTCTTCATGAATAGAAGTAATAATTATTGGTTACGAAACCGCTAAATTGAAAATAAGGTTTGTTGGCCTGAAACTTGGATCTGAAAAAATTATATCAAAATAGTGTTGTAATCAACTTAAATAGATTGCTTTACGCCTGGAGACTGGACGTAACTTCGCTAGCTCGGCAACCTTCCATGATTCCGAAGATGTGTTAGTTATAATGGCCACCACTACAACACTCTTGGCTGACCAGGAAATTTCAAATAAATAATTTCATTTTATTTTATTTTCAGTTATATAGTCAAAACGAAGTGTAACTGGAATGACAGCTAAAATACAGTTGATTGTTGGATAGCAGAGATAAAATAATATTATGCAAGAAAAAAAGTTATTATGAAACATTCGTTCAAATTTGCATGTTTTATTTATTTATTCAGGACGGCTAAAGGAGACTGCAAGGAGAAGAACTACCGATATTTATTCTGAATTCTCCGTAGGAGTTATTGGAGCCAAGTGACAACCTAAGAATGTTTTTGACGGAAGATAACAACCATGCAGTTTATTCGCAACGCTAATGTGGTAAACCGCTATTAAGAAGCCCGGTACATGGGGACCAGAACTCGTCCAGTTGTACCTTCTCCATTCAGTGTGGTGAAGCCGACCAAACTGGCGGGTCTATTTATGAGCTTTCTGCTAATTAGGGTGGAATAATTAGCTGCCAAGAATCACCAGACAGCCTCTGAAGAATTACGTAGATTTTTAACATTTCCACACTAATTGGGGTGACAACGTGTTATGGACGAGAAAAGGCCCATCTCCATGCGAACACATGCAAGCTGCAGGTTGTACAGTTTTTAATTAAAATAAAATTAATGCATTTAGATTATCCCAGAAAGATATCAGTTGTTATTGCTGTCGAAATGAAATCCACTGTTCCAAGAAAAACATTATTCGATTTATTCATCACTGTTACTTGTAAATGACATTTAAATAATTGTACTGCACTTTTTAACAATCTCCGAATACAAAACACATTTATTTTACTGCATCTTCTCATACATCATAACAATCAGGCGGCGACAGTGCCGTCAAAGCTTTTACTGGCGAAGCAGTCCGAAGATTCTTATCTAAGCTAAACTTACGTTATCCAAAGACTGTTCAAAACTACTAGTCAATTTACAGATATTTTTATACAATTATACGTAAACACTTATAACTAATCAAATTAAAAAAAATGATCTGTGTAGTGAGGGATCGGCACTAGGATTGCCAACTTTTTCAGAAAAAGTAAAATAGATTTGACTTGGAAGAGGAACATCAAAAATTATCTGAAAGGTATTCTTTAATTTAGATATTTATCGCCTTATGTTTTCGTAGTATTACTTTTTGATTTCATTTCAATGAGTTATAGCTGGTACCATTTACTAAAACTAAAATTACTGCATAACAAACAGAATCCGAATTACTTGCCACTTTAAACAATAAAGAAGAAGAATGATGCAGTTGAAAACTCCAACCTCAAAACAACAAGAAACAGAAGAAACCGCGAATTCTCCGCTTGTAGGTCACATGAAAGATTGACGTTGTAGCGTATCACCAGGGGGGGGGGGTGGGGGGGGTAGAATTATTAATTAATTCTTAATTAATTACGCTATACAGGATACTATAATTGAATATCAAAATGTAAATTATTCAAATGAGAATTGGATGATTCTGGGATTTGAAAACTGTCACAAAAAGACATTTTAATAAAGATTTTTACAATGGCATCTACAAATCTGAGCGTATTTACCATTACATTAATAAACAAGAGGTTGTGCAATTTTCTAAGCAACGCTCAGACTTACAATGAACCCTTTAAATGCAAGCAAACAAGTATAGATGTACTTTAAAAATCTCACAATTATTCTAATACAAAGTATGTTACCAGTTATGATGATAGCAAACAGTAATGAATTTTAATGGGTTGGGACGCCACGAATGATTAACCTGTCATTCGACAGTTACACAGTCTAGCTCAGTGGTTTTATCAGATCAGAGCAAGGATCTTTATCTCAGATGCGCTTAAGGGTACAGTTTCAAAGTGAGTTGCAGGCTGATTGGCTTCGTAGAAACACATTACCGTTCCACGGCAGGTAGCGCTGGGCGGAGATGACCACCTGGTCGATCGTCGTAACTGGCCACGCCAGCAGTATGCGGCAAGTCGCAAGTTAGAAGTGCGCCTCAGATGGTCTCCAGGACACAAGTCAGCCCAGCACACATGGACCCCAAGTCGCCAGTGACTCGTCTGGGCTCCGGAATGGAATGATCCTGGCTGGCCTCCCGACTGGAAGGAAGTGTCCTCGTCTTTTTCTGCCGCCACGGAGGTAAACTCTAACTCCGCCTCTTGTGGCTCGAAGACGACATAGAACATAAAATTCCCCGAATCTTAGTACTATGTTGCCTGTGATTGGCTGACCATCTGACGTCATGTGATTCTGTGCTTCTCTTGGCCACGTTAAGTTTCGGCAATCCTCGAGAGCCGATGTCTCCTTCGGGAGGAAGGAATTCTGTTTACGGCCTGCCCGACAGAAATCCCTAATCCTCTTAACATTCTGCCCAAAAGGCGCCAGCCAGACTACCCTTCACTGAAGCGTCAAATCCTTGCCTTTCACCCTTTCAAGCGCATCTTTTGAACATACAGTGGACATCCCAAGAAATGGAAAAATATTCTATTCCTTTACTTTAAATACAATAAAAAGTGATATGTAACGGGGAGCTTAGCAAATCGTTACAACGTCCAGACTTCCGTTCTGAAATAACACCGAGAGGACACGAGTCGACAGGAATGGCACAATATGGATGATTCGTACATGTTGCCTAGGCTACCAAGCGGTAAGTACACAGATCAAAGGACAAACAATCTCTTGTTGATAGTCACAATTCAGGAGGGTGAGCAACAGGAAGCATCCCGGCATTCGCCTGGAGTGATTTGGGGAAACCATAAGAAAAAAATACGGATGCCCGAACGGGGATTCGAGCCCGCGTCCCTCCAAATGCGAAGCGACAGCGTTACTGCTCACCCACCATGCTCGGTGTTAGTACGATAATCATCATCAAGAGTTTTCTGCTATTCAGCATCTCCATTCACAGTGACAGCCTTCAAAGCCTCCCTCTGTTCCGCCATCAGTACATACAGTAAAACAGATTTAAGCGCCATGATGTGGAGAGATCCATATGATTTATTTTTTTAATTTTATTGTTGCGTATTGCTCCCGCATAGGTTCTAAATTTTAGAACTTTTAGAACTCTATAGAGCGTTCCCAAACAGGTGTAACATTCATTCGTGATACCTGCGGACTAGCCAATCCACCGGGGCTGCTGAGTAAACACAGGCGGAGGGGTAAAACTTCAGAAGCGGAGGTCTCCCGGGGCTGTATTTTTGGGGTGCGGCAATTAATGGTGCCTTTGTGAGCCGTTGATTGGGGCCTGGGCAAACAGCAGCCTCTGTAGTCGCAGGTGTGGTCAGCTAAACACTGCGCTCCCATATTGGACGGCGGTTTGAGGGGAGCACTGCATTTTAATAGACACTGTGTTCCCAGTTGTTTATTTATTTATCTTATACTGGAGTGGTCGGGAAAGGTCTTGACAGACATTTCGTGTGTGAGAATAGGTTGAAATTAACTGCACTGGATCCCGTTCTTAAGGGTGGCCCGTAGTAAAGACCACATTAGCTACTGAAGGGGGAGGCGTCTACCAAGCTTGGTGGTTGAGAGGTAACGCTCGGGAGGATGAGGATTCAAATTCCCGTCCAGCCATCCAAATTTAAGTCTAGTACACTGAATGTTTATGTTCTCTCTGTTAAAATCGTAATATCAATATGCATTTACTTTCAATACCAAAATACAAAAAGTAGGCGTACATATCGCTAGCTTCAGATCTGTTACACAAAACAAAATTGCAACAAAGACTAATATTTTAAATAGAAACTTAAACGAAAAAATTTGAGTATATCGAAAACTTGGGATTGTTTTCTAAATGTGAAATACGATGAAAATAAAATCACATTCAGGAAATTTATCGTATTAAAAAAAATGTTTATTAGTACAGGTTAATGATTATTCGAAAAACCCTTTAAACTCTCTACAGCTTAAATTAGTATTTGTTGTTTAATAATACGCCATTACAACTGTTGGATATTATTAAGCAACAAATACTAATTTATCAAGCAACTGTAGAAGAAAATGGCCTACAATAATCAAATAACTCTACAGCTATTTGCATCTTTTAGAAAACACTGTTGTCTAGCGTCAATTTGTAGGATGGTTTCTTCGAAATGTAATAAATCCACATAAATTACAACTTTAGACACAAGACCTGAGTTTACGAGTAGAGGAAGAATTGCCAAGAAATTTCGTACAAAATTGCTTGTGTGTTTCAGTCAGTGTATTAACGTGGAATAGAAGCCATTTCTTTTTTTACTGGTATTCGGTTCGATATGGAAGAACCGTTACCCATAAATGATTCAATACATATTTGGCGAGCTCCCTTTGATCTGACGTAATGTGCCTACAGGTAATACCTTTGTAATCAAGTAAAACAGAAGGCAGAGTTTTGATTCATCTCCTTTATTTGTTTACTTTTTTTTTTTTTTTTTTTTTTTTTTTTTTTTTTTTTTTTTTTTTTAGTTCGAAATCAGTTACAGCCCTGGGGCTTTTTAAGTAATTCATACTGACGGCAATATGTTTCACCCACCTCTCAAAATCTAACCAGAATATGGCCAAGTGATCCCGAAGGATTCCTAACCCGGTAATTCTACAGGGTATAGGGGACATAGAGCTTTACGTAGAATCCGAATCCCGGAAGCGTTCTGGCTTACTTTACGTTATACAGCAAACTTTGCCAGAGGTATAGGTCTGTCGGGTTGCCGGCCTTTGAAAATCCCAGCCGAGACCAGGACTCGAACCAAGGTCCTTTCGATACCCAGTCAGACGCCATGACCATTGAACTACTTTGCCACTGTCGCCTGCTCTTACAACACATGACAAAGTCTAGATTCACACTACCCCTTCTTGTCTCAGCAGTGCTGAAATCTGCCATCCTTTTTGATCTCAAGTTAATGTATGCGAATCAAAGTGAGAAGATTCCTTTTATTTTTCTTTAAAGCGAGATGAACAGCTGATTCAGCAATCTCAGTGAATTCGTCGACGGACTTGGTAGACGCACAATGATTATTTTGAGGGTTTTTAGCCACCTTTCGAACATCTTCAGTGGTCTCTCTATATTACGAAATCTTGCTTATAAAATTGTTGCGACACTTTAGTCACAGTCATAAATAGGTCAAATCATTAATAATGGCACTTTCGTCAAATTTAAAACAAGATAAATATTGGCACATTGCCGAGGAGATACTTCGAGCTGTGATGTCCTTACAAATGAATCAGGACTGATATCATTCGGAATTGTATGGATTCAAATCGTGCTGACATGAGTATGATGTAACGCGAAATTTTAATGAGATTTTATATACTTGAATATTGTAGGTTCAGTCGTTCGTCAAATGAGTTATTAACTTTCTCAATTGTGATAAGATTAGTGAAAATTCGAAATCACAAAAGTAATTTTACTTCAATTTTAATACAGAAACACTTTCAAAATAAACATCGTTTACCGAAAATTAAAAAGGCACATTAGATGACGAAATTAACGTATCTTTCTCTCAACAATATTCCTAGCGACTCTCTCTAGCTGCTGTTAAAGCAACGTGTTATAAGTCACACAGGTAATACTCCACCCGAACAATAGCGCTGCTACCCGTCCCCACAATGGCAAAGAATGAAGTAAATAATTGGTTTCTATTAAAAGGAGTGAAAACATATTAAAATACCTACAACTAAATTAACATAATCTTAAATCAAATTTTAAAGAATTAACAAGTTTTTGACATTCATTTGAACAGAATGAACGACTCCAGTACATCGAAAACGCGATTATGGTATCTGGCACAACAGATATCGCGATCAGCTTAGGACACTTGCGAATCTTGTCACATTCATTCGGAACAGTTTTACATGAAATACAGAACAAACATCGTGAAGATGCGTCCTCAAAAAATTGCAGCCAGACATGACAGGGAAGTTCTTTGTTTCATATACGATGATGATTCTATATGGTTGAATGAAGAAGATGTTGACACATCAAATGTTCCTAACAGTATACAAATCGTGAACTAAGTTACTGAGGAGGGTCATGGGAGTGTACAGGGCGTATACTGGCGATGAGGCATGGAAAGATATTGCAGTAGGTATGAAAAGTAGTTCATGGAAGGGAAAAGATGACCATGACCACAAGCTGGCACTCGATTTCAGGCACAAGGGTGTGGGAAGATTTTCTTTTTAGGTAAGGGTATCAGGGATTGGAATGAGTTACCAAGGGGAATGATGAATAACCTACCGAAAACGTTAAAAGAATTTAAAGTTAAAATTTGTAGAGGGCAAATGTAGGTGAGTGTAGGATAGGGGGAAGTTGGGTGTGTAGGGAAATTGCCACCGGAGCGAGTGCTCCATTGCAATTAAATTAAATTAAATAAACTAAATTAAATTAAATCTCAGTCATAAATAATATGAAAGAATGAGTTTAAGTCCATGGACACAAGATGATTAAATTTTATATTATTCATCTGTTTTGTTTTGTTTTGTCAATTTTCTAATATGTTTTATTTATTGATTATTTTATACAAAAATATTTTGAATAGATAGTCTATACATAAATAATTTTGGAAGTGACGTTTTAATTTAATAATTTATAAATTTAAAATGGCAAAATATGTGACGTCACACCAGCGGAGGGGGAGGACCAGATGCGACAAAGAGGGGGGGAGAAGGGGAAGCTCCAAAAATCATGAAATTCATGTGACATAATTTGTGGATGCCCCTTACTGTCAGAGTATGTAGGCGTGCTTGAATTTTCCACTCAGAATTTTTTCCAATGCTAGCTCGACTTAGAGCCAGGTATTGACTTCGGTCTACTTTCCGATACGTTCCACCGAAACTTTGTTCCGCCAAGTTGCGACCTAGGTGTGGCCGTGCTTCAACCCTTTATGCAAAAAATCGTATCACCAATCCGTATAGCGTGATGACCTAGTTTTAGCGTTTCATAATTGTTTTCCGTTCGTATTTCTATGTGAGTCAAGTAATGTACCATAAAATCGGTTCCTAGATCCACAAAATAAAAAAAAATAAAAAAAAAAAAAAATCCTTGCTTCCTGTTAGGACTGTATTGAAATATCTATGTTGTTGAACTTCGCAGTTCATTACATACATTCATTGCAAATAGTATGAAGGCAAACAAGAAGTGTTCGATAAGAAACCTCTGTTGATTAAGTTCTAGTGATACCATTCTTAATACTCAACTTTTCAATCTTTTTGTAGTAAATGTGTTTACTCGCGAAACTATGCAAACAAATATCACTTATTGTGAAATTAGCTATATATACAGGGCGAGTCAAAAGTCCTTGGACACCTTCATAAGTTGGAAGAGTGAAGGGAAAACTGAAAGTGATGATGGGAACAGAGGATTGATGTGGGGCCGCAACTGATATAAGGATGATTTCGATCTTCTGTTCACGTGTCAGACCCATTTTAGATCACCTGAAAAAAAGAGAGACATGAGTCAGTATCAAGGTAACTTTGAACATTAATGACTTCTAAACGGTACAGGATAGACAAAAACAAATTACACCACTAAATTCCTGAGCTCAAGCGAATGTTATTTGATGTGTCATACACCCCCCTTCCCATTTAAAAAAAAATTACTTAATCCAAAATGGCGGATTTCAAGATGGCGGCCATGAATGACATTCACTCCAAAAGTTGCGGCCCCACATCAAACCTCTGTTCCCATCATCACTTTTCAGTTTTCCCTTCACTCTTCCAAGGTGTCCAAGGACTTTTGACTCTCCCTGTATTTCGAGCAAGATAATGGATTCATCACTCTTCAGTAAAGTGCAAATCAGTTGCGAAGTCTTATTTAAGAACCACACAAGGCGTCAGTCCAGCAAACTGTCTAGGTTTACCGAACTCAACTGCTCTCGCAGAAAATGTTACTAAAATCTACGTTCCAAGCAGAAATACAATAAACACTATAGTGAATTCTGTATATAGTCAAAATTGCGAATGCTTACATTTTTTAGTTGGTTTTTTCCCCCCCTTACCTGCCCCTTTGCTTGCTGTTGACATTAGTTTGTAAGAATTAAGCTATTATCTATTTTAAAGTAAGTGAGGGTTGATAGCCATCTGCGAACCCTGTAAGATTATGTAAATGGCGGCATTTAATACTCTGTGCATGGTGCGAAACGTGGGTTCCATCCTTGTGTTCGCCTAGGTGATTCCCGAAAACGTCATAATAACGTTTGTGAGGATAGTCTTTGCGCTGGCGTTGTAGGTTTTCAGTGGAACATGAAGACGATTTAACTGTTACACCGCAGTATCTAAACTCTTAAGACTCTTGACGCCGCTTGAATTATTTGAATCATTGTCGCCCCTGCCTTGCGGGACTCAGCTGAAATGACGACCAGATAACTGCAGTGATTCAACTGCTTGCGTCCATTAATGACGTGAAGTGTTTTTCAGGAATTCCAGACCCCCCCCCCCTCTCTGGTGAGACTTCGTGAGATCTGGTCGGGTCCCCTCCCCCCCCCCCCCCCAATTTCACCTCACCTCATTAATATATGCCCCCTTACGCAGACAATCACTACCTGGAGCCAAGACTAACGTCAGACAACTAATTCGACTATAGCTATTGTAATAGTCCAGCCTGCTGTTATGGGATCTGTTTCCCACTGAACAAGGTGAATTTGTTGTATACCTTAACATTTATTTAATCTTATTCCAAATCAAAGCCTTTGAATCCACAACTTATTAAATTTACAAAACATTGATTGAAAATTCTACAATATTAACTATTTATGTGAGGTCCTTGCCTGCATGAGGTGCTGTGGACAAATAAAATAGCATCGCTATACAGATTACATGTGTGTGAAAACCAGTTTTGGTAGTGGGCCTTGTATGGGCCCACAATCGACCATCCGTACATACGTGATTGCCAGTTGCTACTCTACAACAGAATAGCAGAATGCAACAATACAACGTACCAGATAACATCATACATCTACTGCATTCCTATATAACTGACAGAAAATTCTTTGTGTGCCGTGATAAAGGAAACAGCACGTCTATGGACAAAAGCTGGTGTCCCGCAGGGATGCATACTCGGACCCGCACTGTTCAATCTATATGTAAACAACGTTCCGCAATCGACTGAAAGCAAAATATCCGAATATGCAGATGACACTGCAGTCTATGCTAGCAACAGTAACTTGAAATATGCCAAAGGGAAAGTACAGAAACACCTCGAAAAGCTTACAGAGTGGTGTAACTTGTGGCAGATCAAAATGTATAAAGACAAATACCAGCCGATACCATTGTTAACCAGATTAAAAATTCCGGATATAAAAAATGCACATCAGAGATTTAGAATCAAACTTGGTGGACCAGGTCAAGTACTTAGGACTGCTTCTAGACAAAAGACTCACTTGGGGTAAACATATAGCCGAGGTAAAAAACAAGACGAGAGCAAAACTGTACGGCTTGTACCCACTACTGATACGTGACGGCTTATCACGGCGATCAAGCTGCTCAATTACCTTGTGATTTTCCAACCTACATTTCTTTTGTAACGGAAATATAGAACATATAGCCGACTGTCCTGTTAAAAAAAATGCTGGAATTGGAAAACAGAAACATCTAAATACATGGAAGTCGGAAGAGCACTCTGCTTCCCAACACTAGCAGAGATTATTAAACCTAAATCAGAAATTTTGTTCCAGAGATTTGCTGTCTTCCCTTACGATCTCAACTCAGAAATAGGAGATTCTGAGGAAATGCTTAGTATCAAGCTCCAAAATTAATATTGGCAAGGCAATATAATATTTACTCTCCCCAGCTTCCATAACACCAAAACATCCATTAGCTGTAAATAGGTCCCTCTCCAGTTATGTGCAGGTCCCAAGGGTATATACAGACAGACCCCACGTAGACCATTTCAAATAAATATTACCCTGTAATAGGAAAAGCGGTTTAATAACTCTATAAATTAGATTTCCTTGCACATATGTCTATGTAAATAACCCCCAAATAGCATTAGAACAAAAACGTAACAAAATTTTTAAAACCCCAAAACATTGTAGAAACAGGAAATTATATTTTTATTATTGCTTAGTATTAGATGTAAGGAAATGTATATGAACCTGGCTTGACATATAGGCTTTGGCCAACCAGATTGTAGTAGGTTTTAATGGTTTGATAGTCGCAATATTTTAGTGTGGTGCAAGCCAGCCTTCTTGAGCCTTCGTCCTGGTGGGAACGCGTTGAACATGAAGCCGAGTACTAAATTACTTGAATTCTTGATTCAAGGACACAGGGACAGCAGTTTAGCGAGGTAGACGCAGTTAATAATGTTCTGGAATCTCCTAGAAAAACCGTCTCCAGCTGGGCAATTAGAGCCCTACCTGATGAGAGCTAGCCAATAGGAATCAGTCATTCCTACTCTGGAGCGACAGACCAGAGTGCAGCTCTGTACTAACGCTCATCGCAGTGCTCTCCGGGAAATTACACAGCAAACATGCAATTCCTTAGGCCAATGACTTGGTAAAATACTTCATCACTATACACACTCCTTCGTTCGCTCAAGGGCGAGGCTCGTACCGAACCTCACTTTATTTGCCGATAGATTACACAGATTTATACTGCACCAACTATCTGTATCATTAGACTTGCTGTTTTCCCATTATCAGGAATAAATACCTGTCAATCTCATTTCTGGAGTTCTTTCATTTCCCTCTTCAGGATTTTTTTTTTTTTTAACTCGCAGACGCTAACTGTATGAATCAGAAGTTGACGGCAAGAAAGGGGGGGGGGGGCGAATACATGTGCATACATGGATAAGTAGCAGGTAATCTTCGCTGGGCTTTACCACACGTCAAGATGACTAATATTACAAGCCATGACAAAAACAAAAGTCAAGTCAAAAAAATCAAAACTCGACAACAGTAAAGGGGAAGAATTCTGAAACTATCAACAAAATCTTAATAAAGATACGGCAGATGTTGCTGTTGTTGCGACAAGGCATGGAGGGATAGGGGAGGTTAGGTCGGCTGAAAAGGGTACCAAAGACCGTACACCAGCACACATTCTGGGCTTCACATGGGGAGAATGAAACATATAAACAATAAAAGCTGCGACAAGACTAGCCAAACAACCAATCCAGAGAGCCACCATTTCTGATTGCTGAGCTGATAACTAGAGTGAACGAGCTGCGGCCAAACCAAAGAGCTACAGCAATAAGAGCAGCACCAGCGAGGAAGCCGAAAAAGCTGGCGTACGCCACTTTAGGTTTTTTTTTTTTTTAACTGCTTAACGTCTCTTAACAGCGAGGTCTTTAGAGACGGGAAAGGATGGGGGCAAGGAATGGAAAGGAATTCGGCCATGGCCTTTTGAAGGAAGCATCCCGGCATTTGCCTGGAGTGATCTGGGGAACCATGGAAAACCCAAATCTGGATGCCCGGACGAGGATTCCAACCGGCGCGGCGTCCTCCCGAATGCGAGGCGAGAACGCTAACCGTTACACCACCAATCTCGGTCTCAAGTTGGTGAGATTGCTCGGCTGACAAATGATATTGGCGGTGACGAGGAAGAGACAAATACAACTGATGTTGTGGTATACCGCAGAATTCACTTTGATATATATGGAAATATCGGTTTTGTGATGTTGCCAATGATAGCTCCACCGGCCCGGGCAGTGTACGGGCTAGCGCGCTGGCTTTGCATTGCAAGGGTCACCGGTTCGAGTCCGGCCTCGGGCATTGGTGGTTTTAATTAACTGCTGTGTTCTTCTTCTGCTGTCCTCACTGTAGAAAACCTGTGCCAGCTATGCTGAGTTCCGGACTACACTGGAACAGCAAGTTCAAATCCACAACCCAGACTGGAGAGCAATGTTGCTACAAACAGAAGAAAACTTCCTTGTGTTCTCTGTTTTTGCCAAAGCAGCCTTCGAAAGAAGATCAAACCTACGGTTGCAAATGAGGCAACATTAGAAAAAGAATATACTGCCATAATAGAACTCCTACATATATGGAGTTCTTAGCGTGCGGTTCCGACCACCTGTCCCAGGCAGGGCAGCACTGCCTCTTGTGCTTGCACACTGCGCGCTGGACGGTGATCATCTGTGGAGCTTGGACGAGTGCGTGGGGCCCCGTGCTCGCGCTGGACACGTGTGTCTGGCGTGTACGGCGGAAAGCGTAGTAGGAGCGTGGGAAGCCACGTATTCAGTGACGATACGATCGGTCGGCTGGCGTGGTGCACATGCGAAGGGGCACTCCTGCGCGGCGCCCGGTCGCTACGGCTTCCGCCCACTCTGCGGGGTTCGGGTGGCGCCGGGTGTTCGCGTAGGAACTACATAGAGGCATATACAATACGGCCAGGTTTTGGAAGGTTTTCGACCTGGTTCGTGGCGAGCGCCGCCTCCGCGCGGTTCCCCGTGGTCACCCATAAGGGGTGGCGAAAGGCGCCTTGCCTCACCGTACCCGCTGAAGAGCCCAATCCCAATGCGGGGGTGTAGTGAAGTGGTGGATATCCGCAGCATGGTTCTTGAGGAGGTAGTGAGCTACTCTGGTACCCCGAGGACGGATCCTAACGCCTATAAAGCGGCTGCTGGTGAGGTGTACGCGGATCCAACGGGCGACATTGTCCTCACTGTAGTGTCCACAATATCATAATTAAGGCCTGATACACAGTTGGTACAGAAACAAATCGGAGCTGGCTAAATGGTTGCAAAGGCCACAATTTAAAAAATAAAAAAAGATAGCTCCACAAGAATAATAAAATGTTTCGTAATGTAAGCCTTCGCCAAATTCGTGGTAGCTCCTTAAAATAAAACCGATGAATTTTTGCTTTAACCGCTCTGTTATTGATGTTTTATCTTCCTAAAGTTAACGGTCTAACCCAAGAAACTGAGTCTGTAAACAGTTTTGTTTATGTGGAAGTGTACATTTCCTGATTGGAGACAATTCTACCATTTCCACTAACGAGAGCGGTATATCGTCTAAAAACCGAGCGTGCTGGGTGAACGGTTAACGTACTGGCCTCGCATTCCGGAGGACGTGGGTTCGAATCCCCGTCCGGGCATCCAGATTTGGGTTTTCCATGGTTTCCCCAAATCACTCCAAGCAAATGCCGGTATACTTCCTTCAAAAAGGCCATGGCCGAATTCCTTCCCGTTCCTTGTCCCCGGTCCCATCCCGCCTATAATAACCTTAGCCGTCAACAGGGAGTAAATCAACATGGAAAAAAAATCGTCTAAAAACCATATCTTGCAGCATAGTACGCAAGCGAATAAATCTGATTTAGCATTGTCTGCATCAACACGATCCCTTGGGTGTGGTGGAGGTTGAAAAACAATATGATAATATTTTTAAAAATTGGTGTATATAGCCTGACAAGTATGTATGGGACTTGGTTTACAGAATCAATTTTTGTTTAAAAAATAGTAGCGTATACAATCTTAATCAAACTGCATTCCACCCGCAAATATACATGAATGGTATCATGTAACAAACATCAAAATTTTCTTGTGACGTAAACATAAGTCTCGTCCCTTTACATACACTGCCTGACAAAGAAAGTGAAGCACACAGAAGGGGAGGAGAAAACGAAATGAAACATTAGAGGGTATGTGCTGTTATTCGAGTGATTACAAAATCTAGTCAAATTTACAAAGAACTTAGCTATAGAGTCCACTTATCAGTATGACGTTGCGCACCACAGATTCATGCACAAATTCGGTTTGAAGGAGTGTCATAAAGCTGTTGTATCCTCTTCTGAAAGAAGCTGTTCCACAACTGTTATAACTGATCCTTGATATCTTGGATTCTGGCACTGAAACGGGTTCGACACAAGTTCTATCGGGGACAGATTCGGTGATCCTATTGGCCACGGAAATTCCTCAACATCACGGAGACAGTACATAGAGACATGTGCCGTGTGTGGACGAGCATTGTCCTGTTGAAAAATGGCTCTACGATACGGTCGCATAAGAGTTAACATGTGAGGACGCAGAATATCCGTGGAGTACCGTTGTGCCGTTAATAGTTGCCTAAATTACTACCAGCCGTGACCTGAAGTTATACCCAATGGTTTCCCACACCATGACGCCAGAGTAACACAACTGGGCCTCTCCAAAAAATTTGTAGAATGGGACCGCTTGTCGCCATCATACCTGCCGATGATGGTCATCCCAGGTACTGCAGTTCTACCGGCAGATTTTTGTTTGTGTTTCACTTTCTGGGAACATCTTTTGCGAATATCGTTTTGTACACAACGTTTCTGATTTTTCTGTACTTTGCTAACGGTATATAGCGTTTGGCGATCGGAAACACAAGACTTAGTTACAAATAGCTGCCCATGGGAAAAACACGTGTTTTCTAAGTGTACCCCTGCTGTTTTCAATGTCTGTCCTCGGGCTTTATTGATAGTTATCGCATGCAACATACATACACTTCAATACTACCTAAAACCTTGAGTCTGTTCATGAAATTTATGAACAGGTCATACACAAACTAACGGCGAAAGAAACAAAGCCTTAGATAACAATATAACATTACACACGCTATCAATCTATCACCTTTCGGTTAGATTTTTAAAAAATTACAAAATATATTTATAAATGTTCTCGGGAAACAAACCGAGTAATATTATTATTGATGCACAATATTTCGGCGACATAACTCTGTCGCCATCTTCAGGTGCTGTTGTAAGCCTTGAAGCCTGCCTTGAAGTCTGCCTTGAGCCGAGAAAAATTGCATTCATTTACAAAATATATTAATCCAGAAAAAGTATTCTATGTCTTTCCTAACGATACATAGTATTTCCTCGTCAAATTTCATCAATATCGGTATAGTCGTTTAGTAGAGAAAACATAACAAACAGACAGAAAGGCAGAGTTATTTTCGCATTTATAATATTAATGTAGATGAAAGTCCATAGATGCTGTTTGTCTAGTATCTGAAGTCTATGTATTTCATATATAAATTGATGGACTTTGTTCTGAGAAACTGTAGAATGAATTTAGCAGTGTGCAGTCGTGGGAGTGGAGTGGTACTTCTTGTTTTCGTTCGCTCTGTGACTGCTCACCTGCAGGCAGCGTGCCCTCCCCCACCCCTTTCCCCTCATCCCCCCCCCCAAACCGGTCGGCACTGCGGCTTTAAAGCGGGGGCGGCGAGCTGGCTCCGTAATTACACATTAAAGATGACGTCATCGGTCCTATCGGGCACCCGAGGCAGTTTAGAGGCGCGGCAGGCATGTTCGAACTCCGATAACGAGACAAAAATTGCTAAAGCGACGCGGTCGCTGAAAAATCAGAGAGCAAAAAAGAGAGATGCAGCAATACCTGTACTGTAACTTAGTGCAGGCTAATTTATTCAAACTCGTATCGTACTCCTGAATATCATTTGCACTGTATATTGAGGACCATTGGCGAAAATTATCAATCTGAGTTCCATTAAAATCATAGTATTGATAGTAAAGTAGGTCTGCTCTCTTCTGTACCGCCATATGGAAAGAAAAAAGTATTACTGTAACTAAGAGAAAAATTAAACATAAAATTGCTGTATCCCTGTGACAGGTGTCTTCCTTTTTATTTTCCCCTATTCTGTTGAGAAAGTATTGCAAGTCTCTAAGTTTCTATGTCATGATCATTGGGAATCATCTCCAGTTTCCTGGGTGTGGTTTACGAACCTTCCAATGTTTCAGTTTTACTGTTTATAGACTATCATCTTCCACTGCCTCATGTCTAACAAAGTTGTCCATAACAGATTCCCAGTTCCATCCTTTTCTCTCTATATCCTCTTCATTTTGTCCATCAAGCTTCTTCTTGGACTTCCAACAGGTCTTTTGTCCGTTATCATTTATTCCATATATAAGTTTTAGGTAATCTTGTGCTACTCATTCTTTTAACATGTCCGAACCATTTAAGTCTAGATGACCTAAGTCTTTCTTTTAACTCTAGGTTTGATCTAATGTGATCATTCTTGATGTGATCAAGCTTTGTATTCTGAAGGACAGTTCTAAGAAACTCCATTACAAGACTTGAATCTTCCTAAGATCCTTTGATGTTAGTGCGCATGTTTCCAGGACATATGTGAGAATAGGAATGAGAAATGATTTTTATAAAGTGATTTTTGTTCTGTGTGAGACCTTCATGTCCCATATAAGCTCCGCGCTATACTATAAAAGTTAAATCCTTTGTTTACTCTATTCATCATTTCTGACTTATCCCTACTGTTACTAGCCACTACGCTCCACAGGTATCCGAATTGGTCAACGACTTCAACCAGATGGTCTTGTAATTTTGTGGCAGCCTGGATTCTTTCCGTTAATTTCAGTGCTACACATTTTGTTGGTTTTAATCTAAAAATTTCATTCTATACAAACATTTTGGGATGAGCTTACGAGGTTTTCACTGTTTCCCCTCGATACCTGTCTTTGGCAGATTTTATGAGACCAGCAGCAAGGAACAGAGTTTTATCACATTTCATAGAACTTGATGGTTACCAGATTTCAATTTCAACGAGTTTTGGTTTTTACACTTAGTTTTAGAATCGTTTCGTCAGTAATTCTTGTCTCATAAATCAACAGAAGTGTGACAGTAGCGTGTCAAGCTTCGCAGCATCATATGACCAGAATACGTAAATTTTAAAATAATCAGATGAATATAAACTATTGTTTACTATTACTACTCCTAATTGTAATCTGCTTCTAGCAGTAATGAATCATTCAGAAATGATATAGATGTTACCAAATCTCATATATTTGCATTTACAACATAGTGGAGTGGAATTATAGATACTGTCCTATTGCCACTATTCTTAGCGATCTTTCTTAATAAATATCAATAACTTTAGGTTGGTAATTTTTTTCCAGATGTTTTACCCCGTCGATAAATCAATCCCTTTGCGAAAGACACATTTGTGCTTCCCACTTTCACCATTCGGAATGCAAAGACAGTTACAGAAAAGGATTAAAATTAATTTCAACACTATATTATAAATAAATTCCTTGGTGAATGGAAGGAAGGTGAAGAGAATCATGTGAGTGTGCAAAGCCTGTACTGGTGATGAAGCGTGGAAAGATAAGAGAGGTGCTTGAGGGGTAAGGTTGACCATGACCACAAGCTGGCACTTGATTTCAGGCATAAGGGGATGTGAAAATTTTTATTCGTAGGAAAGGGTGTGAGGGACTGGAATAAATTGCCAAGAGAAGTAATGAATAATTTACCGGAAACACAGAAGGAATTTGAAGTAAAAATTAGTAGAGTGCAAAGGTAGGTTGGAAGAGGAAATGAGAAATGAGATGTGTAGGAAGATTGCCACCGGAGCGGGCGCTCCATCGCAATTTTATCTATTATTATATTATTACTATAACAAATCTTGTATTTCGTCCTTCTGTTAAAGCATGCGTCGAAATTCAAGCCGAAAACCACACTGTCGGTTAAACTTATCGAAACATAAGATATAAACACTACGGTCCCCTCCATTTCTCTAATCACTGGCAGAACTCCCTCAAGTTTCAGCATACGATTCTTTTCTGGTAATTTCTAAATTTTTATCTTTCGTTATAAAACCATAATATATTTATATCCGGAATATGTACTTATCCAATATACAAAAACGAGAATTCTGTATCTTCTATTAAGCCTCCTGTAAAATTGTCATAAAATGAGACGCAAAATAGACATACGGCGACATTTTCTACATCTATCTCGTGAGAAATGTATACATTGTTCTATTTATATCCTCACTACGTTCCTCTAAATCCTTCATAAGGAAAGGGCATGTTTTCATTCATGTCGCGTTATTCTCTATCATTTGCTCAGATATATGACCACCTTTAACGTGTTGGTGAAATGAACTGCTTACTGTTTACTGAAAGATGACGCATTAATTCGCACTTCTACACGTTTATATTAAACTGGCATTTTCACCACCATTTTGAAATGTTATACTTTCTTTTTACCTTAGCTACAACAAAATCAAAATTAAAACGGTACAAATATACTATTCGATCTAAAACCACATTCACGAAGTGCTAAAACGTAATGCTGTTGATAGCCGCAACCAGTTTACGTTTACCAACTGCATTACTGCTGTCATCAACAGCACTCGACCAATTTAGCAGAGCGAGCGATAGAACGGTTAAAACGTTTGGAGTAAATCAACATCTGTCCTTCTATTTTAAGGAATTCTTAATATGTCTGAATCACGAAGTAAGGGTAGAATTCGGTTGTAAAGAGGTGGAAGAAACAGCAGAAGTACTACAGGTTAATGTTTGGGATCATTGCTCAGTTCATGATTCTGTTTTTGGTCATTATTAAGAAGTTACGATATTTGCAGATGACATAAAGTTATATAATAGGACTAAAATAAGTGATCATGAACAGTTGCCGACCCCGGCAGCGTAGGGGTAGCGTGCTTGCATCGCGTTGCAGGGGTCGCCGGTTCGAGTCCGGCCGAGGGCATGGGTGGTTTTAATTAAGTGTTGTGTTCGTCTTGTGTCGTCCTTACAAAAGAGAGAAAACAATCACACTTGGATGAAATCTATATACTGTAAAAACGAAAAAACACATTGAACTGGCTGAATGGCTAACATGGCCGAATGCCATTAAAAAAAAAAAAAAAAAAAAAAATCATGAACAGTTTAAAGGGGTGTGGGCATCATATCCAATTGGGTCGGTTAACATTAAATGAAGATCAGTTCCGAAATGAATCAGCCGATTGGACGCACAGAAAGCAAAATAAACGTTTAGTACAATTGCAGGGTGTAAGCGTAATTGCTTCTTGAAGGCGCAAAATAGTATGGATATCTGGGTACATCACACCAGTGGCGAGGTGGGAGAGTGTTTTTTCGGGCTTTCCACCTCGTCGACGTCGAGGTCATTAAGGGCGGGAGGTGAATGGGAAGGAATTCGGCCATGACCATTTGAAAGAACCATCCCGGCATTTGCTTGGAGAGACTTCGGGAAACCATGGAAAACCGAAATGTTGTTGGGTAAAATCTTCTACGGCTTTCCACCGAGGTAGCGCGTCAATGTAGGGCGACTTCGCCGGAAGATGGAGCCTGAGGCAGGCTTCGAAACGTCGCCCTACATTGACGCGCTACCTCGCTGGAAAGCCTTAGAAGATTTTACACAACTGACTTACTGAGAAAGCTTACATTCGAAATCTTGTTGCCGAATGCGAGACCAGAGCGTTACCGCTCACCCTCCAGGCTCGGTGATAGAGATTTGAGAGTCTTGCATCTACGTGAGCGTGTGATGATGTGATGTAATGTAAAAGTAGGGAATCTGAGACGGAAAACCTTGATCAGACCCTTGGTTTGAGAATCGAATCCGCAATATGGGTGTCGAATTCAAAAGTAGAAAGAGGTAGAAAAGAGGGCAGCTAGAATTCTTTCTCGAAATTATCGTCGAACGCACACGATAATTGGCAAAAAGTACATGGAAGAGGTGATTATAACCATGAGATAGTATCTGGTTTTGGGAAAAAGGTAGTGGAAAGTTTCCACGTTTGTGTAAGCAAGTCAGGGTCTGAAATAAGTTATCGAGGAGGTGCTGATCAATTTATCTCAGACACTGCAGGAATGAAAGTAAAAATTTTCATACCGCAGAAACAGGTATCTCAGGAATTCTTAAACGGGGCATATGCTCTGTCGCAATTAATTATGCTGATAATAATAATCAGAGAACGGAAACTTTCTCCACATACAATAACATCGCTTATATTCCGCCGAATATTACTTTCCATGAACAACGGTTTTACCACTTTCTTTGCTGTTCTCTTCAGGTGATGTTGATCTGTATGTTTTCAACAAATTAACAGTTACTAATAGCATTGATACACATACCCAATTAGTGTCTTCGACCTTTTTACATGATTGTTGTACTTTCCCTATTCTACTTTGCATAGTAGTTTATTTCGTTTTATTCTACCGCCATTTATACTGAGTAAGTTCAAATCGACAACACAAATAATTCCCTGGGTGAAGATTATTTTGAAACATCTCGTAATTACAGTTCATAATTTTTTTGTGATTATTGGTTTTTGGTGCCAATAACAACAGCCATTTATTTATTCATTTATTTGATTCGTGGGACCGTGAACTTTCTGTATAGCTTTCACCTTGTAATGTTTCAATGGAATGGGTTTATTATTTTGATTTTAATTTTCTCTTTGTACTGTCGCACTGCATTTTAATTTCAACACAGGAGGATGGACTTAATTAAAAAAACATCGTGCCTAGCGGCTGGCCGACCGCAAGTTTACTACTCCAAAGTGAGTCAAAGTGAAACTTTTGTTTAGTAAATTGCTTGGCGTTCCTACACAAAAACGGTTTGCTACGGCCTTAATTTTTTTCAGTTATAATACTCATCCAAAACTTTTAGTCATGAGCGAACTGCTGATTTGCATAGCTACTAATATTCATAAATTTCATTCAATCTCATTGTATATTTATTTTAAAAAACATTCATTTGATTATATATTTATTAACATCAGTCTAGCTTTATATTCTGAACGAAATTCAATTAATAGTTTTAAACCAAATTATAATCACATGGAAAACTTCTAATAAATTGAGAGTATGGGTGCAGAACAGACGGTAAGTGCTGAGATATGCTATAACAAGACGTATATGTTTATTTATTTATTTGTACGATACAAAAACAAATAAATTGCTACTAACTTACATAATATCTTTGGGAAAGTAACGTACTGAAACTGAGAAAACGCTATGGAAAAGATTAAATAGGACAACAAAAGTCTAATTCAGAAAATTCGTGTCACTCAGAGGTCACCTTCAGTGCGTTTGAAAGCTTTTGGTTAATGTTCTTCTTACCCAAATCCTCTCAAAATAACTTCTGACTCTTCCGAACCTAGGGGTGGGTGGTAAAACTTGTGCTTGGCATACGTGAGGACAGGCGTTTGTATCTTCATTTAGCCATCCAGACATCGAACTTCTATGGTTCCCCAAAATCACTCCAAACAAATAGCGAAATAGTTGACTGAAGAAACCATGGTGCCTCCAATACTTTCCCCCCTCTAATGACGTGGACGTTGACGAACCGTAAGACAAAAGGTAATAAAAAAATCACCTTTCGACCAGAAAAGATACTACGAATTAACACAAATTGTAAAAGCATAGTAGTTTATTAAAGCTCATATATTATGTCATCAGTGAAAATTTCAGTGATAATGATATTGGCGGTAGTCACTCAAATTTAGTGAGATATAGAGAAAATAAAATAAAATATGAAAAAAGTATGTGAAATTTTAGTATTTTGGTTGAGTGTATTCAAGTAAATTAGTAAATTAGTTCATTATGGAAAAGAAGATTATATTTTGCAAGGAACGTTTTCCCTGTTACCACTGCGATGTAGTCATCGAGAACTTCAACCGGACTGAGTCGTAAAAAAAAACTCGTATCGACAGCTGCTTTCTTCCTCACGTCAAGGCTTCAAAGCTAACTGTTAGAACGCTATTATTTTTTTATTTTATTTTTTTATTTTTTATTTTAAATAAAGATTCAATCGCGATTAAATCGCTAAGTATTTTTTCGTCTAAATAGACATAAACTGAATCAGAAGAAATCTGTCATACGACCAAACAGAAAGAATTTTGTGGTATAGATTACACCGTTCGGGTGAAACATAATCTTGATTTAAAACAGGCCAAAGTTCTATTAAAGTATGCGTATAGTGAACAAAATGGAATAATAACTGCTTATGACTAATAGGAAGATGTAGGAAATAAACCATTTAAAGGAATAGCGTTTAACGATTCTCGATTGCATGAAAAAATATAAAACATTCTAAAGCACTGTTAAGTTTAAAAATACAACATAATAATTTGTCTGTTAAAAAAAAAAAAACCCCTTTGTGCGTATGTCAGTGTGTACCTGCGCAATAAATTTCTATGGGTCATTCTCGTAAACCCTCTGCTGCTGTTTTTGAGCGATTCCTGTTTGTGTTTTCTTTAAACAATTCGGTGAATCAGGTACCATCGTCCTGATGGTGGTTATTTGAAGAAGAACCATTTTCTGACTGAGTTTTATTCTTTTTTCGCATTCTGTATTCTCGCATACATTATGCTCCTGTTTTTGAACGTTTGCTGTTTGTGTTTTAAGCTAAACGAATCATCGTGGAATCAGTCACATTTTTAATATCGCTATTATCTTCAACTATGTTATTATCGTCCTGATGGCAGGTAAGATTCATAATTTGCTGGCTGAGTTTTATTTTTACCGGGGTCTCCATTCTCGCATAAGCTCTGCCCCCTTTTTTTTCCAACTACTGTCGTATGAATTTTGGACAGAAAGATTTGTCTGAGAACAATGGCTGTTTTTGATATCAACTTCCAAGACTATTTCATTTGGGAATTCTATTGGATTTCCAGAGTCTGCCATTCTAAAACCTTACAAAATGTCGCTTGGCTACCAGTCCGCAGAATAGCTCATAACACTGCCGAGAGGAAGTTAAGCTAGTATTGACATCTAGTGTGTCTCGGTAATCTTCAGTAAGGAGTTTGATGTCTCTTTTGAAAATGTTTCTTTAATAATTAAAAAATGAAATGTATCTTGAGTTTTTTAATATTGAGTTAACTGTTTGTCACAACTGACAAAGTTAGTAACTCTAGTGCGGTGTAACACTCATTTGGAGACCCTTTAACCAGCGATTTTCAAGTTTCAATGTGTATTATTCAGAACTACATTACATGTCCATTCGTTTCAGGAGGATCTGACGCCTCATCGAGGTCATTAGAGACGGAAAAAAACTTAGAGCAAGGATCTGAAAGCAACACGGCCATGGACTTTCGAAGCAACCATCCCAGCAGTCATCTGGAGTGATTTGAGAAAACTGTTGAAAACCGAAATCTGGATGACTGAACGGGGATTTGAACCCTCGTCCACCCGAATGCGAGGCCAGAGCGTTAGCGCTCACTCAACAAGCTTAGTAACACCCTAGTAAAATTCCTGACAGAGAAGCAGAACAATGCAGCGAGATTGTTGCACTGTTCAATCCAACATACCGACGGGGCATTGCTTACTTGAGTGATGAGAGTTGCGTGCAGACGAAGTTAGACGTCGTGTCACGGTAGGCGGTCCCTCCCACAGAGCATTAATCTGATACCCAGCTTGTCAATAGCATTAGGGGCGTCCTGGGGGTGCTGCTATCGACGTGTCCATCCCACGACGACAGCGTGTCGCACAAAACTCAAATTACACGCTGCTTCCATCGCGTTCATGCTGATGTTACAACTGCTGATAACATTTACCTTTACTTTGACCAAGAGTGCCCATAGATACATATTATTAACTGCTTTATTTCACAACGTGCAGGAAGGTGCGAAACAAAATATCGAACAAAATTATGTCTTCAGATATCACTTTCAATAGTCCTTATTAACATTGAATTCATTTGTAGTTTGTTTTTATATTATGTTCATATTTCGCTATCTTTATATAACATGTTATACTATACAGAAAATTTTACTTCCGTTCAAAATGTCTATATTTCAGTACATCTTCAGCGTTTTTGATATGATATCTCTCTGTTTCTTTAAAGAAAGTAAAAGAAAAATTTCCATGTGGTATAAGTGTTCAGGGAGAAAATATCAATATGCTACGATTTGCTGATGACATTGTCTTGTTAGCAGAAAGGGCTGAGGATATTGAGAAATTACAGAAATGCCTTAAACAAAATACTGAAGGAAGATTTTGGCCTGAATATAAATCAAAGCAAGACTAAAGTGATGAAATGTAGCACAATTGATACAAATACTAGCAGATTAAATATAAAAACAGGATCGAATGCAATTGGAGAAGTAAGTGAATTCTGTTACTTGGGAAGCAAAATTACAACCGATGGCCGAAGCAGGAATGATGTTCAAAGCAGAATAGTACTAGCAAAAAGAGCCCTCATGAAAAAGGGAAACATTTTAGTTTCAAACTTTTTAAAACTCTATATGTGGAACGCAGCACTTTACGGTAGCGAAACATGGACTTTGGTAATACCGAATAGAAGGAAATTGAAGCATTTGAAATGTGGTGCTACAGAAAAATGTTGACAGACAAAGTAAGAAATGAACGAGTTTTGGAAATGATGGGTGAGGAAAGAAGTTTGAGGAAGAAGCTTACAGAAAGAAGAAACAGGCTGGTTGGTTACATTTTGAGAAATGCTGCATTGGTTAATTTGCTAGTGGAGGGAACGCTCGAAGGTAAGAACTGTAGAGGAAGACAGATATTAGAATATATGAAGCAGATAATTGACGACGTGGATTGTAAGGGATATGTAGAGATGAAGAGGTTAGCACAAGATAGGAAAGGATGGAGGAATGCATCAAGACAGTCGAAAGACTGACGACAACAACAACAAAAATCTCTCTGTTTGTCTCATGTTTGAGGATACGGTAACTCAGATACTAAAATCCAGCTTTCCAGCATAATGTCGCTCTCAGCTGTACGTTTGTGTTCTCTTCGCTTAGTAATGTTTGGAATCTGTAGTGTAGATATTAGAAGTTCTAAATTTACAAGAAAAAATGAGTAACAAAATGATCGAAATTTACTCTGAAATAAAACCATTAAACGAAATATAGATAAAGTTAGAGATTATAGCGAGTTTGCCGACAGAACCACAGCGCACTGGGCCACACCGGCGATTAGAGTTTTTCTCCAGTAGTTGTGCTACATTTTGATAATATTTTGCAGAACCTGATAAGTATTCGAAATAAATAGCCACAATAAGTTTAGTAACAGCTGACGTAGCTGAAGCTACGTTTGACGTTTATGTTACATGCTGTCAAATGCTTTTCATGAAATGTAATATTTGGCAGTTCCTTCCAGTGTTTTTCATTTAGCACTGACAGATAAATTCAAAGTTTTTCCGGCCTTGAAAGGAGTAAACATTACACGCTAGCCGCACGTATCCCCGAAATTTGAGCCAGTTTATTGCTAACCCTACAGAAGGAAATTTTAATTATTTTGTTTTATAAGAAGAGTAATTCCGCTATCCACAACCTCTTTTTAATATTGTTACTGTCATTTGGTGACATGAATGCCGTAAGTTTTTTGCACTCTTGTTCTCATCTAAAAGACTTCAGCTCAGTCCTTACATAATTCAGCATAACCATAGAATAAAAAAATTATTAAGGAATTACAAAATTTTTGTAGGAATCAAGGACTAAGCGAAAAAAGAATTTAGCGAAAATCTGTTATATTATAAATCTGTAGGCTAGATGCAAGTGTGTGATAGTTTGAAATCGCATCATCTAAAAACTACCACAGAAAGTTGAATGGTGTTTTTAATTTTTCGGAGCTTATGATCCAGCTTAAAACCTGCGAAAATATCTAATGTTTTATGTGACCGCGGAACGGACCCAAACATTATAACCATTTCAAGCTGCGAGAAATATGTGCCACAAATTTCTCTGTATTTCAGATGAGGACTTCTTTCAAGATCACACTGATGCACTTCGAATTATATTTGATTTTTTGGTTTCGTTGCTTAGTTCTTCAGTTTTATTAAATTTAGTACATTAAAATAAACGGAATACATGAATAAATGTAATAAGCATAAGTAAAATTTAATTTGCTGTAAACACCTTTGTGCTTGAAGACACACTCACCTAAGGCAACAATACTGCCCTCTGGATTGTGTTTATACTGTTTCTGACTGTGATTATTTACTGTGAACATCTTTGTACTTTATGTAAGAACGAAGACTTTCTTTGTACTTAATATCAATATTAAAACCTGAAATCATTTTTATTCCGTATCAGCATTTAAAAATGTGATATTTTTCGTTGTGACCACAGGAACGATCACAACCAAAGTTTATCCTTAATGATATAATTCAATACTTCTTCGTAGGTTACGATAATACTAATAATCATCTCTCCGTATGAATATGGATAATTTTTCACGTAGCTTTAATTTCTTATATTTTGTGTATTAAATTGCTTTAAAATCTAAGGGAAACAAAAGAAATTTCGGATTTCAATATGAAAACCGAATCTAAGGTAATACAAAGGAAGATAATGTTTTTAGGTGATACGTTCTTTAATATTTGGTAATGGAAAAAAGGGTAAAGTACTTGTACACACAGTAGGATGTGCGCGCACAAAGCAGCGGGCAAATGCTAATGTCATCATAAAACAGGAAAATCCAGATTAAGTAACATAGCAGTTGTCTATCAGTTCATCCTGCTTCGTCAGTAAAATAGGGTTTCTTTATTCTTTTAACTAAAAATCTGCCTTCAAACTATTCAGTCATTACTGTGAACATCTTTGTACTTAATATCAATATTAAAACCTGAAATCATCTTGCTGTTTTATTCCGTATCAGCATTTAAAAATGTGATATTTTTCGTTGTAACCACAGGAATGATCATAACCAAAGTTTATCCTTAATGATATAATTCAATACTTCTTCGTAGCGTACGATAATACTAATAATCATCTCTCCGTATGAATATGGATAATTTTTCACGTAGCTTTAATTTCTTATATTTTGTGTATTAAATTGCTTTAAAATATAAGGGAAACAAAATAAAGTTTCGAATTTCAATATGAAAACCGAATCTAAGGTAATACAAAGGAAGATAATGTTTTTAGATGATACGTTCTTTGTTCCAACCACGTTTATATTTGGTAATGGAAAAAAAGGGTAAAGTACTTGTACACACAGTAGGATGTGCGCGCACAAAGCAGCGGGCAAATGCTAATGTCATCATAAAACAGGAAAATCCAGATTAAGTGACATAGCAGTTGTCTATCAGTTCATCCTGCTTCGTCAGTAAGATAGGGTTTCTTTAATCTTTTAACTAAAAATCTGCCTTCAAACTATTCAGTCAGCTTGTAATTATATTTCACTATCTTTCAAGTAACGTCTGCGTCGTAAATTTCGTTCACGTTTTCCGTAGTGATGACAGTTCCATAGGAACGCAACAGTTTATCAAGTCCTAGGGGCAGTATGAGTGCGTCATCGCTTAAGGCTCCGTTTTGCTTGTATCGTGCGTTTCGTAGGTGATTCCACTTACCGTACAGAGGTGACCGTGGGCCTCAGTGACTGCAGGCTGTTCTTGAACGTGACCTCTGTCGCTGCATTTGCACTCTGGACTGTGAATCGATACCAGCGTCGCTGACCTCACAGACTCGCTGACCAATTAATGATTTCGCTTCAGCCGCTGGAAACATATACTCCCGCACTCTTTCACTTTCTTCGCCTATCGACTTAATATTTTAGATTGGAAATCCCATCAATGCTCAGCAATCTATACTAATAAAACGTTAACCTTGGTCACTGTAACCGTCACGCTGTTGCGTCACGCAGCCAGCCTTCGTTGGTGGAATAACACAGGCCAGAGATATTTACTGTATAGGTTATGAGGCTTATTTAATAACAGTTCTATTTGGTGAAGCATCCGCGCAGAAAATAATTGCCAGAACACTGAAAGAAAAGTATATTTCGTTTAAATCAACATATTCATTATTAGTTGCTTTTTATATTTATATTCGTTAGAAGTAGATGTTTTCATTAAATTCTTTGCCTATAGGTATGTAAGATAAAATCTTTAATTTTCTATCAGAAATGTTAGTGGAAGTTTTGATTGGATTATTATTTTGCCTGGGACAGAATTACAGCTGGCATTTGACGTTACAGCTTAGTAATTTAATTTTTTTTTCAAAATTTAAATTTTTTGCATGAGAGCTCTGTTAATGAAGTCATTACTTCGTTTGAATGAAAGTTGTTCCACACTGATATTGATCTTTGCGGCGTAGACCGCAATTGAAACTAATACGTGACATAACTTAAATTAAGATTTATTTTTAATTTTCTTTGCTTTCATTGACGCCATATTACTGAGGTTATTATTTCAACCTCGTGTAACTGTGTCAGTTTACAAACTTAGTAATATCGATCTGAATCACGGATAACAATAAGAAAGATGAAGATGGAGATGGAGATTTTGGGTCAAGATTATATCGCGATAGATGAAGCCACTAAAATGCTATACAGAGAATGTATTAATTCGTGTGTGATCGAAGGTTTGATTTACTAGCGGCGGTATTAACGGCGTTTGTGTCTAGGTTAAAATGTAATCTGGAGCAGGATGATTACTGAAACTTTCTGCTACAGCACGAAGAATTGCATTGAGATATATCCATCTTTAACAGGCTTTCAGTCTAGTCCGCAGTATTTAAAAATGAGATTCTTGTCACAATCGTTAACTTGCAACATTTTTAGCGAAGGGATTCGTCGGCTGTCGCCAAAGTATGACATGATCTGCTATTCCATTTGAGGACAAATTTCCCGACAGGCCCGTTTCTTAACAATACAACATTTAACAGAACGATACTGTCGGAGAATTGCAATCAAATAAATATTACTTTATTTTACTAATTTTCTTACAGATAAATTTCACCATATTTAGATATTAACTTCAACCTAACTTACCTAACTTAATAATCATTTTGTGACTACAGTATAATTTATCAAACTCTAAGCAGTGCTTATGCAAAATAAATTCAGCGATTATGCCAACCACATTATCAGATAGAAGAGCTAAACATGCTGCCAATAACAAATATTCGAAATTTATCACAACTAATACTCAATACTGAGGAAGGAGATACGCTAAAGATTTGGCTGAATGATAGCCCATATAATACCATGGCTGTATTCTTGTGATCCTGAGGCAAAAGCGACGCGAGGACGCCGGTTTGAATCCCCGTCCGGGCATCCAGTTTTGGGCTTACCATGGTTTCCACAAATCACTCCATGCGAATGCTGGGATACTTCCTACAAAAAGGCCATGGGCGAATTCCTTCCCGTTCCTTGTCCCCAATCCGATCCCGCCTCTAATAACCTCGAGGTCGACGAGGCGTAAAGCCATAATTAAAAAAAGAAGCAAAAGTGACTGTACTTCGTCATTAGGTAATCTCGTAGGTATCCTTGATGTTATACAATGCTGAAGTTTGTATTACTTACTATTGTAGATGTAAACCAAGCCGCTTACACAATATTGTGTGTAAGTCCATCCATTTTCCGCGTCCTGATTGCTGAACACTGAAGACGGAAACTGGCTATTAGTAAGAAGCAAGTTGTCGTGGAATGAGCATATCGAGAATGTAATTGGGAAAGCAAATCGTATGCTCCGATTTCTAGGTTGTAATTTAAAACAAGTTAAAGCCATTGCATACAAGTCACTAGTGCCTCCTCACTTAGAATATTGTTGTTCTGTATAGGGTCCCCATGAAAGTGGTTAATTGAGGCATTATAGAAGGTCCAAAGAAGAGCCGCCTGATTCGTGACAGGTCTATATTGTTAGATGGAAATCGTAAATGTGATGTTGAAGGAGTTAGGTTGGGTAAACCTGGAACACCAAAGGCGTTGCTCTCGACAGAAGCTAATTTTAAAAATTCTCGACTGACCTACTTCGGACAGCAAACAAATATTGCTACCAGCAACATTCATATCTCGGAATGACCGCGAAAATAAGATAAGAGAAATCAGCGCCAGAACCGATACATTCCTGTACTCATTTTTTCCACGAGCGATTAGGGAATGTAATAGAAAGGATTTACCGGGCGAGTAAACTTAAAATCCGACAGGAGTAGCTTTCGATAAAGCACTCCAGCCATCCTGATCTGGGTTTTCCATGGTTTTCCCAGATCACTCCACGCGAATGCGGGGATGGTTCCTCACAATAGCCCATGGGCGCCTCCTGTCATATCCCGTATATCCCTTCCAAACCCTTTCGGATAGGTGCATTGCACCCTCCGCCACACACTTTTAGTGAACCGCGGGGTAATGATAGTAAAAACACGGGCTACGTTTTTTTAAAAAAATATTGCCTTCGGTCTTTGCGTACATTTAACCAGCTCCAATTTGTTTTTGTACCAACTGTTGTATCAGGCTTTAATTATGATATTGTGAACACTACAGTGAGGACAGCACAAGACGAACACAACACTTAATTAAAACCAGCCATGCCCGAGGCAGGGCTCGAACCGGTGGCCCTTGCAATACGAGCCAACGTGCTAGCCCCTACACTACCAGGGCCGGCCACGGGCTACTTCGTAACACTAAACAGTTGAAGCTACAGTTTTTTCCGATTGTAACGTAAGTCATTTTATTCTCTAATTCATGTAGAAAAGAACTAATTCTTACTGAATCTCATCTTTAACCTTCAATATCAGTCTCCTAATCTTTTCACGTTTCAGTGTTTTGAGCGTGGTCAGTTTTTTATTTTTTATCTTAACTACAGAACCAGACGTTTATAAGAAATCACTCAGTTTGAAATGCTTTAAATAATAATAATAATGATGATGATGATTTGAGTGTAGGGGTGATTGTTGTAGTTTACACCACTCGCGGACACAAGTGATTGCCGCATCGCAAAGGTGTCCGTCGTTTAAAATGGAGCTAGCTAGTTCGAGTACTAATGGTGAAAGAAATTTTCGTCATCAAAACAGTAGGAGCAGTGGTGGGACACAATTTTTAATCCCTACCAAAGTCCTGGGTTACATCCCAAACCTCTCCACAGTGCGTATGGAGTGAGGGCACACGCCACAGTTGATGGCAGTGGACGGCTGAGGAAGTTAAGATTAACTGTTCCCATTGTGTCTTTCGGATGAGTAGGCATGAGTGGGCCCTATTTCCCCGTTCATATTTTACTAACGCAAGAAAAACACACTTCACTTAACACAAATTCATTACAGTCATCCATACAACATTAAAAATTTATTAACACTTCCACGACTGCTAGGGAAAATGACCCCGGTTAATTTTACCGAGACACTGCCTTGGAAGATTTTTTTTTTAGAGACGGGAAAGGATGGGGGGCAAGGAATGAGAAGGAATTCGGCCATGACCTTTTGAAGGAAGCATCCCGGCATTTGCCTGGAGTGATTCGGGAAACCATGGAAAACCCAAATCTGGATGCCCGGACGGGGATTCGAACCGCCGTCCTCCCGAATGCGAGGCCTGAACGCTAGCCGTTACACCACCACGATCAGTGCCTTGGAAGAGCATCTCCTTCATGGGTAGCCGGGTATGGCGAGCATCGTCATAGTCATCTGTTTGTTGCTCGAATACTGTTTTTATTTTTCACTCATTTGCCATTTTTGTGTATCATTGTTCTGTAGTTTCTCCACTAAATTTTTCTAAGTCCGAAAATCATAGCGTAGCTTTCCATCCCATCTACATTTCATAAATAACACCCCGAAAACATTTAGATATTCATACTCTCGATACTGTACCTTTTTTTAACTAGTACTCCTTGTGCTTTTACATGTCATTATGTTGAGATCCCGGTTTTTTTCGAGCTATTATAAACTGGATTTGCGTTTGTAACATAGTATATTTCATTGGGCATAACGTTTCGTTTTACGCCTTGTTGAGGTAAATGTCATTAGAGGCGGGAAAGGACTGGGAACTGGAAGGAATTTGGCCATTGAATTTTGTAGGAACCACCTCGGTATTCACCTGGAGTAATTTGAAGGAACCAAGGAAAACACAAATCTGGATGGTCGGATGGGGATTCGAACTTGTCTCCTCCCGAATGAGAGACCACGCCCAGCACTCTCGGTTTATGGCAGCTGTCTAAAAATCGGCGAATAAAAGATGCTACACAACAAGTCATTTATAAGGCAGATGTCCAGCCTGGAACTACTGCGTCAACATCGAGTGACGTTTAACTGTAAGACACGACTCTGGAGTGTATATCCGCGGAAAGCAGCTCGCAGCAAGGAGGATGCGCCCCTCCTGCGCGTTAGGTTTCCGGCATGACAAACACGCTAACGAGGTCCGCAGAGGAGCAATGAAGGGTGGCGCTTCTCTCTTTGAATTCAACCGGCCGGAATGCTTAAGCGAGGGGCCGCCCAGGAACAATTAAACATTTGTTCGCTCGCCCGTTCCGCGTGGGCGAGTCATTAGAGCGGTTTGTGACGAAACCCACCTAAAGGACTCACTTTACGAGAATGTGAACATCAAGAGCAAAGTGTCGTATCTCAATCTATTGTTCTTAAGCACAATTTGTTGATTTCTTGATAAAAACTGGATTTTCCTGGAATACTCCTTTATTTATTTGTCTATCTAACTTTTATTTTTTTAAAATATTTATTATAAAACAACAGAAAAATTGCATAAATGACATATTGATTTCTTGAATAATGCAATTCAAACTAAGCTTTCAGCTGGCATCATGCAGTCTTCATCAGAGATACTACAACGAGCGCCAAGCGTCGTAGAGTACGTGAGAACCTCACAAACCTCCAATCATATTGATATTATTATTATTATATTATTTCTTTTGTTTTTCTTTGACTGATTATATGTATACGAATAATTGTATTAACATTTGTTAATTGACTTTTATATAATGAGAGGATCCCACAAGCCGTAGTTTGTATTGTCTTTGGGTAATGAATATCTTTGGCTTGGCGAGTAACAGCTATATGTTCGACAGTCGATCTGTAAATATCGTATGGCGCGGGTTTGAGTTTCACTATACATACGCAGGGTTGTCGGAGTTAACTGGCAGAGGATCGCCCAAGATCGTTCGACTGGAGAAGTCTGATGAAATTTTTTGTGGACTTCAAGAGGCTTCGTGCTTTAGTTGACTCATGATGAAAATAAGTTCGTTTTACTCAAACTTAGCGCTTAAACAATTACAGGAATATTGGAGCAATTCATATATCCATTTGCAGTTATCGTGGTATCCGGTACTTTTCTCCCCCGTCCTGTACTTTCAACGCTTGGCTTTAATGTTCTTGGCCACACTTTGTGTTGTACTCTGAGAGTATTCTGGAAAATCGTCGGCTAACTCCGCAGTTATTATTATTTTTTTTTTAATTTAATTTAATTGCAATGGAGCACAGGCTCCGATGGCAATTTCCCTACACACCCAACTTCCTCCTATCCTGCACCCACCTACATTTGCCCACTACAAATGTTAACTTTAAATTCTTTTAACGTTTTCGGTAAGTTAATCATCATTTCCCTTGGTAACTCATTCCAATTCCTGACACCCTTACCTAAAAAAGAAAATCTTCCCACACCCTTGTACCTGAAATCGAGTGCCAGCTTATGGTCATGGTCATCTTTTCCCTTCCATGCACTACTTTTCATACCTACTGCAATATCTTTCCATGCCTCATCGCGAGTATACGCCCTGTA
Source organism: Vandiemenella viatica (assembly GCA_031002005.1). Taxonomy (NCBI): domain Eukaryota; kingdom Metazoa; phylum Arthropoda; class Insecta; order Orthoptera; family Morabidae; genus Vandiemenella; species Vandiemenella viatica. The sequence goes on along the minus strand of CM061914.1, from coordinate 114,584,407 downwards.
CACTCCCATGGCCCTACGCATCCAACTCCTGTCTTTCAATGAATCCCATTCCAGCTCCTTTATCATATCTCTCACTAATTGCATTCTGCGATAATTTCCGGAAACAAATCTAGCAGCCCTTTTTTGCACCCTCTCCAACTCCTGTATTTGATACTCAAAATGTGGGTCCCATACTACACTACCATATTGGAGCAATGGTCTGACCAAAGTTTTGTAACCCAATTCCTTTACTCCTCTCGTGCATCCCCTCATCACTCTCTCCAACAAGTGCAGAATTGTTAAACCTTTTCCTACCACTTGTAAAATGTATCCTGCCCAGTTTGGCTTGTTATCAAATTTTGACTACTGTGGTATACTGTTACCTCCAACAATTCGTTTAGTGTTATCGAGAATGGCTGCATATGTGACTGACTTTAATAGGTGTATCTTAAATGTAGTACCGTATGCTCGAATCTTCGCTGAAAGGCGATTGTGTGGTAGAGAATGAAAAGCTTCTACGTCATGCGAAAATCGGTCCAGCTGTGTTTCACATGATCAGTCCTCCGAAATCCGTGTTGGTTGGTATTAGGCGTATAAAAGAAGTCAACCAAGGCCAACGAACGACAACCAATGTGTTGGGACGAACGTTCAGCCTGGAGCTGTAGCAAGCCGTATGTATTCGTTACTGAGCAAAGAGTGAATCGCCTGACTCTAAGTACCGAATCGTTACTCACAAATTCATTTCGTTACTCGCATTTGTCGTATGGATGTCAGTTTGATTCGATAAACGAACAAATACGACGCATCATGCACGAACTGGAACGGTTCTCCCAGCGACTAAGCGAATCTGAATGAGAAAATGAACATTTGAACATCATGTGTCCCGTATTTCTGGAAATTATGATTTGAATTCGTTTCGTTACAAACGAAAAATGTGTAAGTGCAAACATGTTGCGTACATTATTTCAATATAATTAATATCATTTACTATTAAGTGTAGATATTTCTAACGAGGTAAATAATTTTGACAACATAAAAAGTTATTTTGTAGTTTTGCTTTTGTTTAACATTAAAATTTGTAGAGCATAATTTGTTAATGGAATAATTTGATAGATAATTTGGGATGGTTATTGTTTTTTATTGATCATACCTTAGTAAGATTTTATTGATTTCAAACATTTATGAAATGCGTTTATTCTAAAATGCGATATTCTAACTTGTATTTTATTTTACAGTAAAAATTTTACCTACACTTACCTACTAAATGAACAACATATCTAAACTTTACAAAGTACGAACGAAGTCATTCCGTAACCCGTACGCGACCGTATCTCGATGCGATTCTTCATACTAGTGCTCGATTTTATCAAAAGTAAGGAGTAACGAAACGACACAAAAGTATTAAGTACGCGGCTCGACTCGATACAATGCTTCATGGCAGCGCTTGATTGTATCAAAAGTAACTAGTAACGATTCAATAGTAACGAGTACTGATTGGTTTAGTAACGAATACATACGGGTACACAATTTCTCGTTACTTTTAAAGCTCTAGTTCGGCCTCTCGTCATTATAACTAAGGGCGCCAAGGGATTCGGCCATGTGGAATCGCAGTAGACTCTGAAAAATCGCATTTCATATTATAAATTAATAAGTGATGTTTTAATTACAATTTAACCAGCCGGTATTATGAAGAAAAAAAAAGATTATTGGTTTATTTTACTGCAAGAAGCTAATCATAAAAAAGAAGAAAAAAATTACTTTGATGAGTGACCTCTCTTTTCAAAATTAGGGGGAAGTGTGGTGGCGAAAAGATGTCAACAAAGATAGCATTTTATATTATAAACTTATAATTAAGATTTATCTGCAGGAAGCCCATACTGCTAATAGCAAACAATGTTGATTTGTACACTTGTTCAGCGCCAGTTTTTCGTTTGGTTTCTTCTCTTTGCCTTTCACGGCGAAAACATCTCAACAAAGATTTCATTTTCTTCATCACTTCTTGCATATTAACTATCAATAGCTCACTTTTTCCCCTCCAAGGGATGGCCAGCCAAAATGATCTTGCGGGACACTTTGAAAATGCATCATAACTCCGCGGGGCGCATATAAAATTATATACCCCTTACTAGATATAGATTTGCCCTTTGGAGTGAATATAATTTAATTATTCTGCGAACTCATAACTGTAAACTCATGAATAAAATAGGCAATAACTATCATATATTCGCAAGATAATTATTTTAAAATGAAAGTTAATTTTTTCTCATAGTTTCGAGTTAATTTTTTAATATATGGATGCACAAATAACGTATTTTTAATACACTGGTTTTCAATATTTTGTCCATTATAAAATAAATATATTTTGTAAAGGTGTGATGAATCTCGCGGGCCGGAAAAATGTTCAAGGTGGTCCGCGGGTTGGCCACCCCTGGTCTAATCTCTTCAATTTGTCTTAATCGTCACAGTTCGTAGGGTCCAATAAACGTTTCCGTTTACGATAATAATCGACCAGTTTTAATGCATTATCATTGTTACACTCCTTACTCCAATGATTTTTAATACAATAACAAGTAATTCGGCAAGGAAAATAAATAATTACTGAAACTCACACTCGTTGATCAAAGACTGAAGCAACGTTGGATAGGCGTCTTCACCAGGAGGGTGTCCAAGGACCAACCGAACACCAACGCTTTGATGTTGCCGCTATTAGGCCAAATCTCAACCAAGGTCAACTGCTTCGTTGGCTCCGATTTGCCTCCAAATAAATCACTGCCAATGAAGCGGTTGGCCTTGATTTGCGTAGTGTGTATTAAGGACATTAATTTGAGCAATAACATATTCCAGAACAAACAGCTTTTAGATATAAGTGTGTTTAGTGCATAGGATCACTTCATTTTTGAAAACGAAAATTGTCTGCGCAATTTTCCAGTTGGAAGGTAATTTTTTCTCTTCTAAAGATTTGCGTGATAAATTAGAAAAAAATAGTTAAATACTTATTCCGTAAAATTTACTGGGTTGACTTCAAAGAGGGCTACATTTTTCTCACAGACTTTTCTTCTCACTTGATCTTCTGTCAAAGATTTCAGCACCTAAAAATTGAAAACTTTTCTCGTGTCCAGTTCACATTTTTTTAATGTTACTCGGTGATCGTTTCAAGTTCTGGTTCTCCCTCGTTTAAATTCTTATGTCTTTTTTTTTAAATACCTGTGAGCATCCTAATGTTATCATAATCTCATTAATCTCTTTTAGTGAAATTTCTTTCTTAAGAAAATATTTAATCACAGCAGGAATTTCTTTTTTTGCCATTTGAGATTCAATGTACACCTAATCCGCTTTTAGCACCTGTGACAAGATAAAGATTTTTTCAGAAGATATTGCACTTTTGGACAAAAGACAAAAGAAGTATGCACAGTCCTACCAAGGTTGTACATTTCGTTTCTCTGGCCGTTCCAAAACTATGGAACAACCCTCGCATTCATCAGTTACATTCGCAAGTAGAATAAGACCGTTCTCAAACAGATTTTCATCTTTAGACGCTAAAAATTAAGTTATTTGTGTAGGCCTACATATTTAAAATCGTGATTCTCTCCGAATTATTGTCTAGCTTTCGGCATTACTGAAAGCATTTTAGATACGTTTAATCGGCACTTTCTATCACGAATCAAGTCGGCTACCTTCCTTCGACATTAATTGCTTCTGAAGCAACCAGAAATCTTAGGGAAGTCATATTTAGTAGGTAGGGATCTGATTAATGAGAGGAATTTGAAGAAATTTCTAATGAATTCGCGGGTTCCATCAGTTCGTTGTTGATAAAAACCCAACTGTCGTTCGCTACAGCTTATCACTCATAGGTGAATGGAAACAACTAGTCATTTTTACGAACTTAAAATAGAAAGTCGTCGATACGATGTGTAAGATCCCGTTCGTCAATTCTTGCTTGAGTCCTTACACAATAAATGAAATGCAGATGATTGGCATGATAATCATGGAATAATCAGAAAAAATAACTTTGGGCCACATTCTAACACCTTCTGGATTGTTTAATTTTGTTAATTGAGGGAACTGTCAAAAGATAGAACTATAGAGAAGTCAAGTCATGCTGTATGATGCAGGTAGTTGAGGACGTGCGAGAGGAAGAAATAAGCTAAGAGTGTGAAGAGACGAAGGATTGCATCAAAACAGCGAAGAGATCACTACTGAAAAACAGCACCAATCTCGATGCAATAAGTTTACGTTTTATTGGATGTTTGCATCTAATAATTGGTACCACGCGTATATCCACAATATTTCAGCCATGTGTCTAGCTTTACCCCAGTATAGTGTAGTTCATTAACTGTATCGTCTCCCCCTCCCCCTCTTTTTGATCTCCCGCGTTACTTAGGCGGAACGCGTTGCAGCTTGAAACTCTATTACCGAGTGATCAAGGCAACACGTAATTATAATTACGATTATCTCCTCTCATCAACGGTTCTTCCATTCGCAGCTACGTGAAATTCAGCTCACTAGTTGGTACTTTTCATAACACATTCGTTTCCATGCTGACACATGCTAATTCCAACGGTCAAAAATTCTGGCAAAACCACCAATAATGAACAATGTTTTACAACATAGTTATGTAAAACACGGTAGCCACTCACACAACCATAAATTTATCTGAAATACTCGTATACCTGACGATTGTGGTCCACATGCTATAACCACCATCTCACTTTCAACTATGCACCAACCTTGTTCAACATTGGTGACACGTATAACCTGTTCATTTCACCTCTTCCGACAACTGATACATGTTACGTTGTAATCATTATAACTAGATGTACTATCACAAATATGTAAGCAGATCTGGTCACGCCAGACGAATGCGGAGGTGGTTCCTTCAAAGGAGCCATGGCCGAATTCCTTCCCTTTCCTCGGCCTCCGTTCTTTCCCGTCTCTAATGACTTCGACATGGACCAAGCGAAAAGCCATAAGCAAAACAATAAAAACAAAAAACAATTGACAGTTCTTGGTGACTGCCTACAGAAGTGAAAATTTAAAACTATATCATACGCGCAACAGAAACTATAACGTCATGTTGGTGGTATGCGTGACTCAATGAAACTAATCAAAACCTGCATCAGGATTGCATATGGTATGCTTTTAATGGAGTGCCAAATATGAGTTTTTCATTAATTGGATCAATAAGTTCAGTATATTCCGTTCTCACACTGTAACGGATAAAACAGATAAAAATTGATTGGGTTCTTACTTCTTTTTCTTCTTTTTTTACTTTATTCATCTGTATACTTGCGATCTATAATAATAATAATTCCGTGTGATTGTAATGACCTGGTGACAGGGTTTCTATTGGCTGCGCATTCCGCCCCTGTCGTAGCCGCCTTAACCTTACCCTGTAATTCTACTGAGTTCAGGGGACCTACATTTTAACCTGGAATCAGATCCATGGAAGCGTTCTGACGTACTTCACATTACACAGTAAGCTGTGCCAGATGTGAAGGTCGGTTAAAGGCCTCTGAAATTCCCCGCTGATACAGGGATTAGAACCAGAGGCCTTTCTTTTAGATTTATAAGAGCCTTTGGCATCAAACAATTCCTTAACCTCCCAAACTTGTTTTGTAAATAAGTTTCTAAACAACGTTTGTTGAAAACTTATAATCTTCCTGACTTCGTTCAAAATTTTACTTATGATTTGTCTAATTGCATTTATCGTTGCTGAGTTGGACATCTTTCCTCTGTAGTCTATACCTTCCACAATATACTGATTGACCATTTTTGTAGGAATCCCAGACGACATAACGATATTCCATGCATGAGCTCACAAGTGTTTTGTGCGCTCCTTATTTGCCTTCCGGCGTATAATTTATGATATTTGTCTGGGTGCATCATAAAAGAGGAACCCCTGCAGGAAAGTGTAGAGAGGACCAGATTGAGATGGTATGGACATGTAAAGAAAATGGTTCAAAGAATCCCAAGAAAAATTAAGATCCATGGTAAACGACCCAGAGGAAGAACAAGAGATGAATAGCTGAAAGGAGTGGAGGAGTGTGTACGGAAGAGAGGAGAGGACTGGAACAAGGTGGTCACAGATAGATGGTGGAAAGAAAGAAGGAAATGAAGAGAGGCTTGTGCATAAAGCAGACCCGGTCAGTGGCTGGAAACTGTTGAGGATGATGATGTGATGTCTGAGAGAGACTAAGAAATGCAACTTGAGGGTTGACCACGCAAAACAATTGTTGAATATTAGTCAATGATTGTTGCCAAACTTTTATTCAGCCCTACAATTAGTTGCACAGTCCTTTTGTCTGGAATTTTGTTATCTTTTATGTGTAATTAAATGGAACCTAACACTTAAACACAATTGATCCAGGGTTCCCACAGTTATATGTGGAATCCTAGTCACAGAGCGTTCATGCCCTTCTTTGCTGACGCGAATAAAACTTTTTTTACGTCTCGTCGACGGCTAAGGTCATTAGAGGCGGGATGAGACTAGGGACAAGGAACGGGAAAAAAATTGGGCCATGTCATTTTTGAAGGAAGCATCCCGGCATTCGCCTGGAGTGATTTGGGGAAACCTTGGGAAACCCAAATCTGGATACCCGGACGGGGATTCGAACCCCCGTCCTCCTGAATGCGAGGCCAGAACGTTAACCGTTCAATCAACACGCTAGGTCGCGAATAAAACACATCAAAAGGTAATTATCAGTAAAAATTTCAGGATTCCACACGGGAACCTCTGAAATTATTCAGACAGCTTACTGTTGTAACTCCAGCCTGCATAGAACTGGACAGAATAGCGGACATACCTCAGATAAATTAAACAGGACTTAAAGTGATTAATTGCAGCTAGCATGGAGCTCCCCTCCACTGGAACAGAAGACGTGACAAGTCGATAAATGGAGTACCAGAGCTGAGAGCCTGTCCGTAAAACCACTGCATAAATTTAAAGCTGACTCCAAGACTTATATTGGTGGGGCGTTCTTACCATTAAAATTAAGAGAGGACTGCAAATTTGGGGTCTCGGAGACTGTGATGGTCTGTCTTATTTCTGATCAGTGATTTGACTTACCCTGAAGTTGCTCCAAGACAATTATTTATTCAGATATAACGATATACTGGTAGTTAAAATTCTATCTCGAGGAGACAGGA
>CM061914.1:114424448-114576282 GCA_031002005.1 Vandiemenella viatica | reverse complement strand
AGTAAAATCGCAGCATTTGAAATGTGGTGAAATCGAAGGATCCTGAAAATTAAATGGACATATAAAGTATGGAATGAACGTGTTTTTAAAATGATGAGTGAGGAAAGAAGTTTGTGGAAGAGGCTTACAGAAATAATAGACAGGATGGTAGGACACATTTTGAGACACTCTGGATTGATTAATTTGTTGGCAGAGGGAACAGTTGATGGTAAGAGCTGTAGATAAAGAAAGAGATTAGAATATATGAACCATATAATTGAGGACGTGGGTTGTAATGTGTATTGAAATGAATCAGGTTCGCGCTAGATAGGTAGAGGTGGAAGATGGTAGCAAAACAAAAAAAAAGTACAGAGCTGAGAGATAATAATTTGTACGCAAAAGCATATCTGTTCGACGTATTTTAAGAAGAGCGTCGTTGCACTACAAACAAATGTCCACTTTCAATTAAACAAATCGTTCGTTTGAGTTGAAAATATAATACTCTTCGTCAACGATGAGGCACGGTGAAGGCTGTAGAAACTTACGCACTACTTGGGCGCCTACGTAAAGATTCCAGAGTCTAAAGCTGCATAATAAAAGGCTACTTTGGTCACCGTGCCCTTAACGCTGACGTCACGTGCACGACCTTCATTAAAGTATTCGCTGCGGCCAGAAAAACCGAGGCTGTAAGCGTTATTTAATAACAATTCTAATTAGTCCGTAACACCGAAACAAAAGTTTTTATTGCATTTAAATCAGCAAATTAATCATTTATGCAACTGCCCGCAGTGCCATCAACCTGCACTCTGCAAGACCTCCTTCGCGCCAGTGTCAATGCCATACAAGTTGCTGACATCATATGAAGTCTTTGTTGTTGATTGATAGGGCCTATTATTTTATTTATGTTATTGTTATTACTGTTTCTAACCATTTGTAAGCAACGATTTTGACACGAAATAAAAAAAAATAAAGCAAATTAATTATTAGTTTCTTTTTCAGTGTGTATATTCGTAAATAAGGGACCATCCACAAGGGAACGTGCATAAACCACGTAGCTCCATTTTGCCCTTCCCCCCCTTAGCCCTACGTTGCTTTTGCCTCTCCCTCCCCCTCCCCACGTAGCACGTAGTTTTTTTCCCTTTTGATTCCAGAAGACATTTTGTACTGTTTTCTCTTGTCTGACTATTGTAAATTACATACGGAAATATTAACTGAGGGAAATAAATATTCACATGCTGTTATGAGTTCTGTTCCTCATTTTAACTGTGAAAAATGTTATGAAAGGAAAGCTACGTGGCCTGGCTCGGAACCCCCATCTCCCCCAACGTAGCCCAGCGTTACATTACAGCCAACCCCTCCTCCCACCCCTTGGACCGAGCACGTAGTTGTGCATGGTCCCAAACTACGTCACACGTTATGGGGAAGGAATTGGTTAACAAAGTGCGACAAGGGGGAGGTGGGGGCAGTCATAAGCTTCGTGACGTCACAGGTATAATTTGCACGTGACGTCCGCGTTAGTTCAGCCTGGGATTCACCAAGCGCGCATAACGTTTTTGGCGTTTGCAAACGTTTTTGTGTTTGAAGTTGGGTGGTTTTGCTTGTTGTCTCCACCAACCAAATATTCGCAAACATTAGTTCGTGTGCGAACATTTGTCGTCGTTCCAACTGCTACCTGTAGTGTCCAAATGGCTCCGAGAGGAAAACTTATTGCTAACGCTGCATCTTGTGTAATTGTGTTTGTTTTTAGTGAAGAAGAGGACTTATTTTAAAAAAAGAGGAAACCTAAATTTTGAATATCGCAGTTTTTTTAAAACAAGAAATACCACGCGACTGCTGTATGACTTAAGAACAGATGATAGGAGTGGTTTAATAAGATAAATACAACTATTTACCTACTTACTTTTGAAACAATGTAATAATAGAAAACATAAAGCAAAATAATTTATAAAATAACACACCTTTTCCTGTCAGCTTCGAGTTCTGTTGTTTAACTTTTTCTCTTCTGAATGAGGAGAGCAAAGAATTTACTTCCCCCTTAACAACATCAATAGTAGTTCCCATATCTGTTGCAATTTCGCACCAGGCATCGTTCTTTTTGATTTTGTTATAGTAATATTTGTTACTGCTCTACCATATCTGCGGCTTTGATTTATATGATTACATTTGACAACAAGCTTAACTGGGCAGGACACATTGGACAGGTGATAGGAAATGGTTTCATTTATATGATTCAGTTTACAGTAAACACTTTTCACTATCCTAGTCCATAGTTATATTATTTCTAGATTTTAAAATGCACTTAAACTGAAACTGTTCGGAACACGCACTCCTGCTGTTGAACCTATCTCCACTGAACGCCCACTGCCCGCGCACGAACAACTAATTCCTTTGATGTACCGACATCGGCCGGAACTCCTGGAAACTCTCACAAATCTTTGTTCGTACGCGCTATTCTCGTCTCCACTGGACAAATTCTGAGTTCGCAAACATTTTTAACGTTTGCAAAGGTTTTGCGCGCTTGGTGAATCCCCATACGTCGAAAGGCCTATACCGCCTTTGAGCCTTTCACAAAATACTACTTCCGAATACTTATTTAAACGATTGTTTGGCATGAGTGGTCTATATATTTCATCATATAAAGCCAATAACCAACACAAGCAATCATATAAGAGGTAACAAGAGGTTTTTCCCAATCACGAAAATTCGTCCTCAAAGAATTTCAGCTAAACGACACAGAGAAGTTCTTTGTTTGATAACAGATAACAATGCTATATGGTTGGATGAAGATGTTGACACACCGAATGTTTCTAACATTAACCAAATCGAGAACGATGTGACTGCTGTGCCAGTCATAAATAATACAAAGGGGTGGGTTCAAAGTACATGGACACAAGATGATCAAATTTTGTATCATTCATTTGATTTGTTATGTTTTGTTAATGTTCTAAAATTTTGTTTTTGATTTTATGAAAAAATATTTTAAATAGAAATATATAAATAATTTTTGGAAGTGGTGTTTTAATTTAATAATTTCTAAATTTAAAGTTGCAAACTATGTGATGTCACACCAGGGGAGGAGCGTCACACATGTGACAAGGGGTGGGGGAGCTGGAAGGGACTCCAAAAATCACGAATTTCATGTGAAATAATTTATGGATGGCCCTTAACAGATTTTTTCGTTATATTCTGCGCCCATAGACATGTGGGATAAAAGATCTTAGCGGAGGTTTTGATTAGATTAAAATTTAGCCTGGACCAGAAAGACAATTGGTATTTGTCGTTAGAACTAAAGGGTTAATTAATTGAAGTTTTTAAAAAGTTACTTTCATGATCGCCCTGTAACTGATATCATTACCCCATGTTGATAAATTATTTCCACTTTTATCGCAGTCTATTCGGCCTGGCCTAGGATTAAAACTTATATTACGCGGCACAACGTAAGCTGTTAAGATTTATTTTAATTTGCTTTGCATTCACCGATGACATATCACTGAGGTCATTACTTCAGACGCATGTAATTTATTCCAACTGTATCGTGATGGAAATTACAACAGATGTACGTACAACATCGAGCGTTATTTTATAACACTACTATATAGTTAAGCCGTGAAATGATTTGCCAGAACACACCAGTCAACCTGCCAATTTTGAGATATTAGAAGCTACTTTAGAATAATGAACAAACTTACAGTGTTAATGTACCCGAAAGTCGTTTGCCCTAAAACCCAGTGACTGATCGAGTTATATATTCCTTAGTAATTAATAGCATCTAAAGAAGCAGCAGTCTTCAGATTGCTTAGTAATCTTCCTATACTTCATTATATTACATTAACAAACTGCTAGATAGGTCTCCTTGAAATTATATTACCATCTATTTTCATCACCGAGTCTAGTGGATGAACAGTAACGCTCTGGCCTTGCATTCGGGAGAACGTGGGTTCAGGTTTCCCGGAATCACTCCAGGCTAATGCCGGATGATTCCTTAAAAAATGCCATGGTCAAATTCAGTTCCGTTCCTCTCCCCCGAATCCTCTCCCGCCTCTAATGACCTCGACGTCGACAAGCCAATTTTCATACTTTTTAATTAGCTCACAGCACTTTACGGTAGCGAAACATGGACTTTAGGAATACCGGAAAGAAAGAAAATTGAAGCATTTGAAATGTGGTGCTACAGAAGAATGATGAAAATTAAGTGGACAGACAAAGTAAAAAATGAACGAGTTTTGGAAATGTTGGGTGAGGAAAGAGGTTTGTGGAGGAAGCTTGCAGAAAGACAGGCTGGTAGGTCATATTTTGAGACATGCTGGATTGGTTAATTTGTTAGTGGAGGGAACAGTCGTAGGTAAGAACTATAGAGGAAGACAGAGATTAGAATATATGAAGCAGATAATCGAGGACGTGGGTTGTAAGGGATGTGTAGAGATGAAGAAGTTGGCACAAGATAGGAAGGGATGGAAGATTGCATCAAACCAGTCGAAAGACTGGCGACAGCAAAAAAAAACTTAGGAATTTACGCCTCGTAGACGTTGAGGTCATTAAAGGCGGGAAAGGTTTGGGGGGGGGGGAGCAAGAAACGGAAGGAATTCGAACACGCGTCCTTCCGAATGCCAGGCCAGAGCACCACGGTCGGTTTAGAAAAATTGTTTTCCTGTGTTAAGGAGGTAAAAAATATAACGCTGCCAATATGTTAGCAGCGTAACGATGCATTCGCGTTTGATGTAAATTTGATATTAAAAATTCACGTTCAGTCCCCTCCGTTCAAAGATCCCACTCTCTCCTTGAAGCCCCCTTCGCTTAGCACGTCGACACATCAGGTATGCAAATACGTAGAACTCCTCGACTACGGCGAAGAACTGAGCTTAAAAGTGCGAGAATGAGTGTTATTCAAGGAAGAGTTTGTCCATATTTTATGAATCAGACGCTTCCCAACGTAAATACACTTGAAGCTTGGAGATGATTCGAGGGACGGTGTTGTTAGTATAACCAGCGCTTCGCTCCTGCCGATATCACTCCACCACTCAGAGATGCGAGTCAAACTGCATGTAATATTGTGTAAAGAAATTAAATCATGTCCCAAGTTTTTCCGTGATGCATAATGTGCTACAAAGACAGATTTTACCGATTATGTAAAAATTGGAACGTTACTTGAAATGTGTATGCAATTTCAAACAAACCTATTTAGCATAATTTTAATGTAACGATGTTCTTCATACTATGGTTACTGAAAGGCTATTTGACGACTGAAACTTCTTGAGATATTTCTAATCAAATTTCCAATTGTATTAGTAAAAGCCTTTTTGTTCTGTGTCAGTCATCTTAGTCGTTTCTCACTGCGTTTAATAGTGATACCTCCTGAGGAAACAGGATTCATTGCTTGAATATGGTGGTATTGCTTGGGCTCCAAATCTTTTGTATCAAATAAAGGAGTTTTTTTTTTTTTTTAACTGCTTTTCGTCTCTCAACATCGAGGTCTTTAGAGACGAGAAAGGATGAGGGGTAAGGATGGGGGCAAGGAATGGGAAGGAATTCGGCCATGGCCTTTTAAATGAGCATCCCGGCATTTGCATGGTGTGATTTGGGAAACCATGAAAAACCCAAATGTGGATGCCCGGACGGGTATTCGAACCACCGTTCTCCCGAATGCGAGGCGAGAACGCTAACCGTTACACCGCCACGCTCGGTGAGTTGCAGAGGGTGTAAGGAAGGGCAACTAGATTTTTTTGTGGAATTCACTGCAGAAATCAATCACTAAGTGATATGGTAGAGGCGATAGGTTGGCAATAATTGCAAGACAGAAAGAGGATGAAAATAGTTCTGGGATGTGCAGCACGTATATTAGTGATGAGACTTGGAAAGGTATTGGTCTAAGAATTAAGAATAGTGTCTGGAAATGCAGAGGCAACAATGACCACAAGCTGGCACTCGATTTTTTGTGTAGGTAAAGGAATCAAGGATTGATATAATCTATCAAAGAATTTAAAATTAAAATTCGTAAAGGCAAAATTAGTTGGGTTATTACATTACAATCAAGTCGCTCTGTAGAGAAATTACAATCGGAGCATTCGCACCTACGCATTTAAATTAAATTAAATGGATCTACAGGCTTCGTTGCAACCTATTTTAGCGTGGTAGCTGTCTGGAAAGATGAAATGTCAAGTATCAACGTGCTATTTGTAACGTACCGATGACCTTTCTCTCTTCCTGGAATTAATTCCCACGCACAGAGAGTGGGCAGTAATGTTTGATCGATTTTGCGAAAGCTTATTGGTGCATGGAAGCATCCTGTGGGTTTTAAAATGTAAACATCTAATTCATTAACTTGTATTCAGTGAATTTCATTAAAGCAGATTTTTTTCTGAATTGCCAGCAAAGTCTACATGAAATTTAACGTTTTTTTCAGTGCTTAATTTATTACGCCCGATTTCAGTTTTCAAGCTTATCAGTAACTAGCCTCGTACTCGCGACTTCGTACGCGTGGATTAAGAATTTTTTTGCCAGAATTAAATATAAAAAGTTGTTGGTAACGAAGGATTGGTCCAAACAATATTGAGTCGGCATAATATGACAGGAAAGCTATCACTATATCATTCTACCGTCGAACTTGCCTCTTGAAGAGAATCAATTTCCAACATATTTCTGTCACTATTCGATAAGATTTCAAAATTTCGTGACTACAACTGTTAATCATACTGGAAAAAATATCCTGTGCCCTTCATACAGCTTTCCTTATAAAATTCCATCACAACGATATAGCCATATAGTCGTCAAAACGTAACAAAAAGACAGAGACTTACTTCCGTATTTATATTAGTATTACTGTGGTTCACACTCACACACTGACTGCGAACAACACCTGAGGGATCATTATAACGTAAAAAAGTGTACACCTACAAAATTACAAGACTACCTACGATTTACCTCGCATTGCACCCCTAACTTTATAATATCTACAGTTTAACATTCAATCCAAATAACCTACGGCCCAGGCCTGACTCTTACGATGAAAAACAATTTTTAAAAATCTTGGCCTCCACGGAGATTTGAACCGGAGGCCACGACGTTCGTAAGCGAGCTCTTTATCCACTGCGCTGCCAGTTCACTACACGGAAACACGGTCTGGAGACGTCCACATCCAACGTGTCTGCCTATCGCCGTATTTCGAAGTTTAGAGACAACATGTGTTATTTATACAGATAATTTTTCAACCAAATGTAGACAGTATTTTTCTCCTTGTTTCAAAGGATAAGTGTGCAAAGTTTCATCGAGATCGGATGAAAACTGTGGATTTGTATGAAGAACAAACAAGCCAACAAACAAACCAACAAACAAACAAACATACATTCATCTTTATATATAAAGATTTCTCTTAATATATTGAATGGTTAAATTGCTGTTTTGACTGATATTAATAATTTTTGTGTTCTTAAAAATAATTTTACGCTTAACGGCCACAGCCCGGTGCAAACTGGGACAGATTATCCCAGAAACTATACTCTGTTCACTCCCAATTGACGGCTCAAGGTCAGTTACCCTCACCTCACAGCCCTCTTCCGTTCCTACCTCTCCGAGGTGAACGCTGTGTCTAGGTATGCCAGTGGTAAATTTCCCATTCGTATGTAGGGGTATGCGGATAGAGCAGACTGACCTTGAGTTGTCTCTGTAATGCTGTTTTCCCACGGCCCGTGGCTTCTTAGGTCGCGCCATGCAGCCGAATTGTACGGATCAGTACGCGCCACAGACTAGCCCTCATCACCTCACAGTCACCTCCCCACCACGTTACCTAGAGTCGATTAGCTACCCGGGCTTTTGATGTTTACCGTATGGGTGACGGATAGAGGCACGCCGTCCATTTAATTAGAGGCGGCTCCCTTCCCACGGCCTGCTGTTGATGGCTAGACCACCGCGGCCGGCAAAAGCACGCGCCGTGGGAAGTCACCTTCAACCGCCAATACGCTTACCCACCGCTACTTATGTCAGCAGAGCGGAACTAAATATACACTCCTGGAAATTGAAATAAGAACACCTTGAATTCATTGTCCCAGGAATGGGAAACTTTATATACACATTCCTGGGGTCAGATACAACACATGATCACACAGACAGAACCATAGGCACATACACACAGGCAACAGAGCATGCACAATGTCGGCACTAGTACCGTGTATATCCTCCTTTCGCAGCAATGCAGGCTGCAATTCTCCCGTGGAGACGATCGTAGAGGTGCTGGATGTAGTCTGTGAGGTCCCCACTCACCAGTCATTACTGAGTTATATTATTACATTATTAATTGATTGTAAATAAATTTATAATTTTCTTTATAGTATAGGTCTTCCAGCATAGTAGTTTGTGTAGAACGGGGTAATTATAAGTTAGTTTTAGTAATTTCATGTTGCGAGAGTTGGCAGTACTGTATGATTGTGTTGGCACGGAAGGAACAAGCCAATATGGCGAGGGAGACTGTTTTTGGCTAGCAATAGGCGAACATGTGGAGAAACTGATTTCGGCTAGCGTCAGAATATTGTTTCAGTAAAAGCATTGTATCTTGTGTGAATTTTTGAGTGTAAATTGTGAATTATAGTAAAAGTGTGGCGAAAGTCATTTACATAGCATTAGAATATCCGTTGCGCAAATTGAGAGATGATTGAAGGTTTTGTAATAAAAATACTTTATATTAATACAAACGGCGAGGTGATAGCGATTACCGTGAAAAGGCATATTAGGGCCAAGTGCCAAATAAAGCGGGCTATCAATCTTTCTTGTCGCAGTCAAAATAACGGTAAGGAGGACCTCGCAAGTCCTGTGGAACGGCATGCCAAGCCATTTCCACCTGGCGCCTCAGCTGGACCAGCGTTCGTGCTGGACGTGCAGACCACGTGAGACAACGTTTCATCCAGTCCCAAACATGCTCAATGGGGGACAGGTCCGGAGATCTCGCTGGCCAGGGTAGTTGACTTACACCTTCTAGAGCACGTTGGGTGGCACGGGATACATGTGGACTTGCATTGTCCTGTTGGAACAGCATGTTCCCTTGCCGGTCTAGGAATGGTAGAACGATGGGTTCGATGACGGTTTGAATGTACCGTGCACTGTTCAGTGTCCCCTTGACGATCATCAGAGGTATACGGCCAGTGTAGGAGATCGCTCCCCACACCATGATGCCGGGTGTTGGCCCTGTGTGCCTCGGTCGTATGCAGTCCTGATTGTGGCGCTCACCTGCACGGCGCCAAACACGCATACGACCATCATTGGCACCAAGGCAGAAGCGACTCTCATCACTGAAGACGACACGTCTCCATTCGTCCCTCCATACACGCCTGTCGCAACACCACTGGAGGCGGGCTGCACGATGTTGGGGCGTGAGCGGAAGACGACCTAACGGTGCGCGGGACCGTAGCCCAGCTTCATGGAGACGGTTGCGAATGGTCCTCTCTGATACCCCAGGAGCAACAGTGTCCCTAATTTGCCGGGAAGTGGCGGTGCGGTCCCCTACGGCACTGCGTAGGATGCGACGGTCTTGGCGTGCGTCCGTGCGTCGCTGCTGTCCGGACCCAGGTCGACGGGCACGTGCACCTTCCGCCGACCACTGGCGACAACATCGATGTACTGTGGAGACCTCGCGCCCCATATGTTGAGCAATTCGGCGGTACGTCCACCCGGCCTCCCGCATGCCCACTATACGCCCTCGCTCATAATCTGTCAACTGCACATACGGTTCACGTACACGCTGTCGCGGCATGCTACCAGTGTTAAAGACTGAAATGGAGCTCCGTATGCCACGGCAAACTGGCTGACACTGACTGCGGCGGTGCCCAACCACTGCGCAGCTAGCGCCCTTCGACGGCCAACACTGCTGTTCCTGGTGTGTCCGCTGTGCCGTGCGTTTGATCATTGCTTGTACAGCCCTCTCGTAGTGTCCGGAGCAAGTATGGTGGGTCTTACACACCGGCGTCAATGTGTTCTTATTTCAATTTCCAGGAGTGTAGTAGAATTCCAATTATACGAATCAATTGGGACCGGACCCCATTCGGATAATTGGATTTTTTCCGAAAAAGCGTCTATTTTAATTAATTTCTGTATTTATGTTGAAAATGGGAGAAAAAACTATTTTTAAAGAAAAAGAGTTTATAATTAATTAAATTATAAGGCAATACTTGTACATACACAGACGGAAAAAAAAATCCCAACACCAAGAAAAAATTATTGTAGAGTAATGAAATTTGGACAATGCATTTGTCAAGTTAACATGTTTAATTGATTAAATTTTCAAGATCACAGGTTAATTTAAGCTCAAGAAAATGCATTTCAAATGTGAAATACTGTTAAATTAATAGCCGGTGTAACCTCCAGAATTTTGAATGCAAGCCTGCAAACGTGAATGCATTGTGTCATACAGGTTTCGAATGTCACTTTGTGGTATGGAGTTCCATGCTTGTTGTACTTGTGCTGTCAATACTGGGACGGTCAGTGCTGGCTGTGGATGATGCTGGAGTTGTCGTCCAATGATATCCCATACGTGTTCAATTGGAGACAGATCTGGTGATCTCGCAGGCCAAGGTAACATGTCGACACTCTGTAGAGCACGTTGCGAGACAACAGCGGTATGAGGGCGAGCGTTATCCTGTTGAAAAACTCCCCCTTGAATGCTGTTCATGAATGGCAGCACTACAGGTTGAATTACCAGACTGACGTACAAATTTGCAGTCAGTGTGTTTGGTATAACCACAAGAGTGCTCCTGCTGTCATAGGAAATTGCTCCCCAGACCATGACTCCAGGTGTAGGTCCAGTGTGTCTAGGCCGCAGACAGTTTAGTTGCAGGCGTTCCCCTGGCCTCCTTCTGACCAACACTGGAGATCTGTTGTGTTTTCTGATGAAAGCAGGTTCTGCCTTGGTGCCAGTGATGGCCGAGTGTTGGTCAGAAGGAGGCCAGGGGAACGCCTGCAACCAAACTGTCTGCGGCCTAGACACACTGGACCTACACCTGGAGTCATGGTCTGGGGAGCAATTTCCTATGACAGCAGGAGCACTCTTGTGGTTATACCAAACACACTGACTGCAAATTTGTACGTCAGTCTGGTAATTCAACCTGTAGTGCTGCCATTCATGAACAGCATTCAAGGGGGAGTTTTTCAACAGGATAACGCTCGCCCTCATACCGCTGTTGTCTCGCAACGTGCTCTACAGAGTGTCGACATGTTACCTTGGCCTGCGAGATCACCAGATCTGTCTCCAATTGAACACGTATGGGATATCATTGGACGACAACTCCAGCATCATCCACAGCCAGCACTGACCGTCCCAGTATTGACAGCACAAGTACAACAAGCATGGAACTCCATACCACAAAGTGACATTCGAAACCTGTATGACACAATGCATTCACGTTTGCAGGCTTGCATTCAAAATTCTGGAGGTTACACCGGCTATTAATTTAACAGTATTTCACATTTGAAATGCATTTTCTTGAGCTTAAATTAACCTGTGATCTTGAAAATTTAATCAATTAAACATGTTAACTTGACAAATGCATTGTCCAAATTTCATTACTCTACAATAATTTTTTCTTGGTGTTGGGATTTTTTTTCCGTCTGTGTATTAAGCGCACTTACAAGAGCTGTACATTTGTACAGTATGTATGCACCGTACTGTAAATAAAAGTCATTGCTTGTTGAACATCTCTGTCAAAGTAAGCTGTTTGACTGTATTCATCCGTTTTGGGGCGGCCAAGTCGCGGATACGCTTGACAGTTGCATGTGGTCACACTCGGGCTGACGCTCCATCCACTTCAACGCAGTTTCAAGGCCCGCAAATGTTTGACTAGCTGAAGGACCCGTGTCTGCTTCAACTTCGACGTTAAGGTCATCTTTTTCCTCGACACTTTCTTCTCTCACATTTTCAATAAGTTCACCATTATTTAGAATTTCATACCCAGGGTCTGACGAATCACACACCACCCACTCTCCTAAATCTTCAGCACTAACTTCTGAACATCCAGGAATTTTCAGAAGAACGTTTCTGAATTCCTCATGAGACACGTCATCCCCATTTTCTTCTGTCTCTTCACTTTCAATTCCTTGAGTTTCTTTTTCTTTTTTCTCCTTTTCCTTCTCTTCTTCAGTTGATATGCCTTTCAAATTATTCCACGCACGTCTTAATGTGACTGCCTAAAGCGATTCGGATAATCAGCGATTCGCATAGTCGGAGTTCGGATAATTGGAGTTCTACTGTAGCTGAAGATAAAGGTAACTTGTATCAGGGCCTACTACGTAATGTCAACAGCTTCAAAACTTTCAATTGTCAAATAATTAGTACTTCCCAGCAATTCACGTACATATCGAACAATTATTGTACAGAATTATCACATCCATGAGTCCATTCCCAATGAACTAGGTATATCCACTGTAACGTCAGTGATTAAGGCGCTTGTTTTCAAAACTCAGCGTCCAGTGAAGAGCTCTGCTGAGTGAGGAACGATAAACTATACGTCCAGCCACGAGAGAGGTGGAATGCGTGGCGAACGGAAACTCGAATTTACTCTAGCTGTAACGTTTCGGTCTAAAATTCGGTATGAAGCAAGTTCGGTATCACAATTTCGGCTATCAACGGTTTGCGCAAACCATTTTAGGCATTGTTCGCTCATGGAGACCATGGTCATTTTCTTTTAACGTTCTTTGTCCACAACTCTTCACGGTTTGTCGTATTTATAGCTATGTCGTATTTCTTGAGAATTTATTTATTTTACTTATTGCTTTACGCCTCGTCGACGGCTAATGTCATTAGAGACGGGATGGGACTGGGGACAAAGAACGAGAAGGAATTCGCTATGACCTTTTTGAAGGAAGCATCTCGACATTCGCCTGGAGTGATTTGGGGAAACCATGAAAAACCCAAATCTGGATGCCCGGACGGGGATTCGAACCCGCGTCCACCCGAATGCGAAGAGAATTTATTTCTGTCTGACGTTAATAGATACGGCGGCCAGGGAACAAGTCTGCTTCAATTCTTATTCCTTCAGCGAAGTACATTCGAGAAATAAGGTATCCGAAGATTACAAGGTCCAATTTTAACAGTGACTGATTAAATAGCAACCCATACACAGTAGCGTTATTAAAAGACTATCTGCATGATACTCCATGTCACCATGACAGCCTACTCTTTTCTCAGAGTATTTTATTTATTCTTTGGAACCTGTTATGCTACAGGTCTTAAAGACTTCATCTTCGATGAGCATTTGTAATTAAAAATATTCTCATTCTGGAGCACTATTCACAAGCAATTCCTGATTGAAGCAAACAGGTTTTTGTTTCTGAAAAAGAACACAGCCGAATACAAAGATGGCTTCTCAGTGTCAGCCATTACTAACTTTTTTTCGTCTTAGTAGATGCGGGTGGGGATGGGGGAGGATTTTTAACAGTATTAATAGATTTAAAGTATGTAAGATAACAATAAAAAATACTATGAAAGGGGTGATTACATGACTAAGCTAAGTGCCACCGCAATGTGCGCTCCATCGCAACTAATCATGCAATACTTGGTGTATTGGTACGTATTAATGAAACCAGTCATTATGGCTGATGAACTGTTCTCTAAAACCGAATAGTTTTTAAAAGCCACAGTTTACATCTGTCTTAAATTTAGTGGACATTAAAACGGTCTGCAGTAGAAAACTTCTATCTTAAAATCTATTATAATTCGTACAGATTAAATAGTAGCTTATCTACAAGACGAGATAAGTTATACGAGTGGTAGAAGTTTCATAAACGAAGTTTGTATGGAAAAAGAGTTTGGGATTTTTTTAATCAAGTGGAACTCTGGCTGCTATAATATACAAAACAAACAAACTTCGTTTTCCCGTATTAATAAAATCAACAACCAAAAACGAAGTTAATGGTGAACCGAATGGAGATAGCTTTCCAGTAAATTTGATCGCGTGTTGGTGTATGTGGGAGAGAGAAAGACAGACAGCGGAGGTTGATATAAAATTTCATTTCGTTGCACGTTCTGCTCTTTTCCCGGCCAAAGTGTGTTAGTCGGAGAGAAAAAAAATTGCTTTAAAACTCTGCACATTCAAAACTACGTAATTGCTTATTTTAGTTTATTATTTCATTATTTTTTAGTTTATTTTGTCTGATTGGAAACAAGTAGCATATGGTTGCAGCTTGAGAACACGCTTCATTAAACTCTTCATGAATAGAAGTAATAATTATTGGTTACGAAACCGCTAAATTGAAAATAAGGTTTGTTGGCCTGAAACTTGGATCTGAAAAAATTATATCAAAATAGTGTTGTAATCCACTTAAATAGATTGCTTTACGCCTGGAGACTGGACGTGACTTCGCTAGCTCGGCAACCTTCCATGATTCCGAAGATGTGTTAGTTATAATGGCCGCCACTACAACACTCTTGGCTGACCAGGAAATTTCAAATAAATAATTTCATTTTATTTTATTTTCAGTTTTATAGTCAAAACGAAGTGTAACTGGAATGACAACTAAAATACAGTTGATTGTTGTATAGCAGAGATAAAATAATATTATGCAAGAAAAAAGTTATTATGAAACATTCGTTCAAATTTGCATGTTTTATTTATTTATTTAGGACGGCTAAAGGAGACTGTAAGGAGAAGAACTTCCGATATTTATGCAGAATTCTCCGTAGGAGTTATTGGAGCCAAGTGACAACCTAAGAAATTTTTTGACGGAAGATAACAACCATGCAGTTTATTCGCAACGCTAATGTGGTAAACCGCCTAATAACCGCTATTAGGAAGCCCGGTACGTGGGGACCAGTACTCGTTCCCGGTTCAGTTGTACCTTCTCCATTCAGTGTGGTGAAGCCGACCAAACTGGCGGGTCTATTTATGAGCTTTCTGCTAATTAGGGTGGAATAATTAGCTGCCAAGAATCACCAGACAGCCTCTGAAGAATTACGTAGATTTTTAACATTTCCACACTAATTGGGGTGACAGCGTGTTATGGACGAGAAAAGGCCCATCTCCATGCGAACACATGCAAGCTGCAGGTTGTACAGATTTTAATTAAAATAAAATTAATGCATTTAGATTAGCCCAGAAAGATATCAGTTGTTATTGCTGTCGAAATGAAATCCACTGTTCCAAGAAAAACATTATTCGATTTATTCATCACTGTTACTTGTAAATGACATTTAAATAATTGTACTGCACTTTTTAATAATCTCCGAATACAAAACACATTTATTTTACTGCATCTTCTCATACATCATAACAATCAGGCGGCGACAGTGCCGTCAAAGCTTTTACTGGCGAAGCAGTCCGAAGATTCTTATCTAAGCTAAACTTACGTTATCCAAAGACTGTTCAAAACTACTAATCAATTTACAGATATATTTTGATACAATTATACGTAAACATAACTAATCAAATTAAAGCCGGCCTCGGTAGCGTGGGGGCTAGAGTGCTAGCTCCGCGTACCGAAGGTCGCCGGTTCGAGTCCGGCCGAGGGCATGGGTGCTTAGTGTTCTGTCTGTGAATGTCTTGTCCGTGTTGTAGTGTCCTTGTGTCAATACTTGATAGCAACAATCACATTGAGCTGGCTGTATGGCCCAGTAGCCGAATGCCATTAAAAAAAAAAAAAAAAAATTAAAAGAAAATGATCGATGTGGTGAGGGATCGTCACTAGGATTGCCAACTTTTTCAGAAAAAGTATAGTTGACTTGGAAGAGGAAAATAAAAATTATCTGAAATAAAAAAAGTATTCTTTAATTTAGATATGTAACGCCTTATGTTTTCGTAGTATTACATTTTAATTTAAATTCAATAAGTTATAGCTGGTACCAATTACTAAAACTAAAATTACTGCATAACAAACAGAATCAGAATTACTTGCCACTTTATTTTTTTTTTAACTGCTTTACGTCTCTCAACAGCGAGGTCTTTAGAGACGGGAAAGGATGGGGGCAAGGAATGGGAAGGAATTCGGCCATGGCCTTTTGAAGGAAGCATCTCGGCATTCGTCTGGAGTGATTTGGGGAAACCATGGAAAACCCAAATCTGGATGCCCGGACGGGGATTCGAACCGCCGTCCTCCCGAATGCGAGGCGAGAACGCTAACCGTTACACCGCCACGCTCCGCTTGCCACTTTAAACAATAAAGAAGAAGAATGATGCAGTTGAAAACTCCAACCTCAAAACAACAAGGAACAGAAGAAACCGCGAATTCTCCGCTTGTAGGTCACATGAAATATTGACGTCCAGATTTCAGTTCTGAAATAACACCGAGAAGACACGAGTCGACAGGAATGCCACAATATGGATGATTCGTACATGTTGCCTAGGCTACCAAGCGGTAAGTACACAGATCAAGGACAAACAATCTCTTGTTGATAGTCACAATTTAGCAACAGGAAGCATCCCGGCATGCGCCTGGAGTGATTTGGTGAAACCATAAGAAAAAAATGTGGAGCCCGAACGGGGATTCGAGCCCGCGTCCCCCCAAATGCGAAGCGACAGCGTTGCTGCTCACCCACCTTGCTCGGTGTTAGTACGATAATCATCATCAATGGTTTTATGCTATTCAGCATGTCCATTCACAGTGACAGCCTCCAAGCCTCCCTCTGTTCCGCCATCAGTACATACAGTAAAATAGATTTAAGCGCCATGATGTGGAGAAATCCATGTGATTTTTTTTTTCATTTTATTGTTGCGTATTGCTCCCGCATAGGTTCTAAATTTTAGAACTCTATAGAGCGTTCACAAACAGGTGTAACATTCATTCGTGATACCTGCGGACTAGCCAATCCACCGGGGCTGCTGAGTAAACACAGGCGGAGGGGTAAAACTTCAGAAGCGGAGGTCTCCCGGGGCTGTATTTTTGGGGTGCGGCAATTAATGGTGCCTTTGTGAGCCGTTGATTGGGGCCTGGGCAAACAGCAGCCTCTGTAGTCGCAGGTGTGGTCAGCTAAACACTGCGCTCCCATATTGGACGGCGGTTTGAGGGGAGCACTGCATTTTGATAGACACTGTGTTCCCAGTTGTTTATTTATTTATCTTATACTGGAGTGGTCGGGAAAGGTCTTGACAAACATTTCATGTGTGGGAATAGGCTGAAATTAACTGCACTGGATCCCGTTTTAAAGGGTGGGCACATTAGCTACTGAAGGGGGAGGCGTCTACCAAGCTTGGTTGTTGAGAGGTAACGCTCGGGAGGATGAGGATTCAAATCCCCATCCATCCATCCAAATTTAAGTCCAGTACACTGAATTTTTATGTTCTCTTTGTTAAAATCGTAATATCAATATGCATTTACTTTCAATACGAAAATACAAAAAGTAGGCGTACATATCGCTAGCTTCAGACCTGTTACACAAAACAAAATTGCAACAGAGACTAATATTTTAAACAGAAACTTAAACGAAAAAATCTGAGTATATCGAAAACTTGGAATTGTTTTCTAAATGTGAAATACGATGAAAATAAATCACATTAAGGAAATTTATCGTATTAAAAATATGTTTATTAGTACAGGTTAATGATTATTGGAAAACCCCTTTAAACTCTCTACAGCTATTTGCATCTTTTAGAAAACACTGTTGCCTAACGTCAATTTGTACGATGGTTTCTTCGAAATGTAATAAATCCACATAAATTACAACTTTAGACACAAGACCTGAGCTTACGAGTAGAGGACGAATTGCCAAGAAATTTCGTACAACATTGCTTGTGTGTTTTAGTCAGTGTATTAACGTGGAACAGAAGCCATTTCTTTTCTTTTTTTTTATACAAGTAATATGTGGCGAGCTCCCTTTGATCTTACGTAATGTGCCTACAGGTAATATCTTTGTAGTCAAGTAAAACAGAGGGCAGAGTTTTGATTCGTCTCCTTTATTTGTTCACATTTCTTTTTCTTTTTGGAGGTCTAAATCAGTTAGAACTCTGGGGCTTTTTAAGTAATTCATACTGACGGCAATATGTTTCACCCCCCTCTCAAAATCTAATCAGAGTATGACCAAGTGATCCCGAAGGATTCCTAACCCGGTAATTCTACGAGGTATAGGCGACATAGAGCTTTACGTGGAATCCGAATCCCGGAAGCGTTCTGGCTTACTTTACGTTATACAGCAAACTTTGCCAGAGGTAAAGGTCTGTTGAGTTGACGGCCTTTGAAAATCCCAGCCGAGACCAGGACTCGAACCGAGGTCCTTTCGATGTCCAGTTAGACGCCATGACCACTGAACTACTTTTCCACTGTCGGTCGCCTGCTCTTACAACACATGACAAAGTCTAGATTCACACTACCCCTTCTTGTCTCAGCAGTGCTGAAATCTGCCATCCTTTTTGATCTCAAGTTAGTGTATGCGAATCAAAGTGAGAAGATTCCTTTTATTTTTCCAGATTTTTCTTTAAAGCCAGTTGAACAGTTGATTCAGCAATCTCAGTGAACTCGTCGAGGAGCTTGGTAGACGCACAATTATTATTTTGAGGGTTTTTAGCCACCTTTCGTATAAAATTTTTGCGACACATTAGTCACATTCATAAATAGGTCAAATCATTTTTAATGTTTTTGTGGCACTTTCGTCAAATTTAAAGCAAGATAAATGTTGGCACATTGCCGAGGAGATACTTCGAGCTCTGAGGTCCTTACAAATGAATCAGCACTGATATCATTCAGAATTGTATGGATTCAAATCGTGCTGACATGAGTATGATGTAACTCGAAATTTTAATGAGATTTTATATAAACGAATATTGCAGGTTCAGTCGTTCGTCAAGTGAGTTATTAATTTTCTCAATTGTGATAAGATTAGTGAAAATTCGAAATCACAAAAGTAATTGTACTTCAATTTTAATACAGAAACACTTTCAAAATAATCATCATTTACCGAAAATTAAAAAGGCACATTAGATGACGAAATTAACGTAGCTTTCTCTCAACAATATTGCTAGCGACTCTCTCTAGCTGCTGTTAAAGCAACATGTTATAAGCCACACAGATAATAACTCCACTTGAACAAAGCGATGCTACCCGTCTCCACAACGGCAAAGAATGAAGTAAACAATTGGTTACTATTAAAAGGAATTAAAACATATAAAATTACTTATAACTAAATTAAAATAATCTTACCTGAAATTATAAAGACTTAACAAGTTTTTGACATTCATTTGAACAGAATGAACGACTCCAGTACATCGAAAACGCGATCATGGTATCTGGCACAACATAACATTAATGTCCTTCAATTAAAATGCCAGATATCGCAAACAGCTTAGCACACTTGCGAATCTTGTCACATTCATTCTGAACAGTTTTACATGAAATACAAAAGAAAATTCCATACATTTACAAGCCAATGTCATGTAATTACAAGAAACGAAACATTTCCTTTTTACACAGACTTAATTAGATTACGAGAGGGTAATAAAGATAAAATTGTGTTTTACGTTCTTACGGAAAATATCTGTGATTATTCATCCACATGATTCATCTTTCTTAGGGGCCGTCTATAAATTACGTCACACTTTAAGGGGGAAGAAGGGAGTCAACGAAGTGTGACAAGTGGGGGGACGAGTCATAAGCTTTGTGACGTCACAGGTATATTTTGTACCACTTTTTGGCACGTGGCGATCGCGCGAGTTCACGTCCGCTGTCGCACATCGGCCGCCTTTGACATACGCCGAAAGGCCAATACCACCTTTAACACATTGACAAAATATGACTTCCACATATTTATTTAAACGATAATATGGCATCTGTGGTCTCTATTTTTCGTCATACAAAGCCACTAACCAACAAAGGCAATCGCATAAGAGGCAACAAGGGGTTTTGCTCATCACAAAGATTCGTCCTCAAAAAATTGCAGGCAGACGTGACAGGGAAGTTCTTTGTTTCATATACGATGATGATTCTATATGGTTGAATGAAGAAGATGTTGACACATCAAATGTTCCTAACAGTGTCCAAATTGTGAACTAAGTTACTGCTATCTCAGTCATAAATAATATAAAAGAATGAGTTTAAGTCCATGGACACAAGATGATTAAATTTTATATCATTCATCTGTTTTGGTTTGTCAATTTTCTAAAATGTTTGATTTATTGATTATTTTATACAAAAAATATTTTGAATATATAGTCTATACATAAATAATTTTGGAAGTGACGTTTTAATTTAATAATTTATAAATTTAAAATGGCAAAATATGTGACGTCACACCAGGGGAGGGGGAGGACCACATGCGACAAAGAGGGGGGAAGAAGGGGAAGCTCCAAAAATCATGAAATTCATGTGACATAATTTGTGGATGCCCCTTACTGTCAGAGTATGTAGGCGTGCTTGCATTTTCCACTCAGAATTTTCCAATGCTAGCTCGACTTAGAGCCAGGTATTGACTTCGATCTACCTTCCGATACGTTCCACCGAAACTTTGGCAGCTGTTCCTCCAAGTTGCGACGTAGGTGTGGCCGTGCTTCAGCGCTTCATGCAAAAAGTCGTATCACCAATCCGTATAGCGTGATGTACCTAGTTTTAACGTTTCATAATTGTTTTCCGTTCGTATTTCTACGTGAGTCAAGTAATTTACCATAAAAACGGCTTCTCGATCAAAAAAAAAAAAAAAAAAAAAAAAAAAAAACCCTTGCTTCCTGTTGAAATATCTATGTTGTTGAGCTTCGCAGTTCATTACATACATTCATTGCAAATAGTATGAAGGCAAACAAGAAGTGTTCGATAAGAAACCTCTGTTGATTAAGTTCTTGTGATACCATTCTTAATACTCAACGTTTCAATCTTTTTGTAGTTACTGTGTTTACTCGTGAAACTACGCAAACAAATATCACTTATTGTGAAATTAGCTATATATACAGGGCGAGTCAAAAGTCCTTGGACACCTTCATAAGTTGGAAGAGTGAAGGGAAAACTGAAAAGTGATGATTGGAACAGAGGTTTGATGTGGGGCCGCAACTGATATAAGGATGATTTCGATCTTCTGTTCACGTGTCAGACCCATTTTAGATCACCTGGAAAAAAGAGAGACATGAATCAGTATCAAAGTAACTTTGAACATTAATGACTTCTAAACGGTACAAGATAGACAAAAACAAATTACAATACTAAATTCCTGAGCTCAAGCGAGTGTTATTTGATGTGTCATACACCCCCCTTCCCATTTAAAAAAAAAAAAAATGACTTGAATCCAAAATGGCGGATTTCAAGATGGCGCCCATTAATGACATTCACTCCAAAAGCTGCGGCCCCACATCAAACCCCCGCTCCCATCATCACTTTTCAGTTTTCCCTTCACTCTTTCAACTTATGAAGGTGTCCAAGGACTTTTGACTCGTTGTCCGAAGACTTTTGACTCGCCCTGTATTTCGAGCAAGATAATGGATTCATCACTCTTCAGTAAAGTGCAAACCAGTTGCGAAGTCTTATTTAAGAACCACACAAGGCGTCAGTTCAACAAACTGTCTAGGTTTACCGAACTCAACTGCTCTCTCAGAAAATTTTACTAAAATCGGCGTTCCAAGCAGAAATGTAATAAACACTATAGTGAATTCTGTATGTAGTCAAAATTGCGAATGCTTAAATTTTTTACTTGTCTTTTTATCCCCTTACCTGCCCCTTAGCTTGCTGTTGACATAAGCTTGTAAGGATTAAGCTATTATCTATTTTAAAGTAAGTGAGGGTTGATAGCCATCTGCGAACCCTGTAAGATTATGTAAATGGCGGTATTTAATACTCTGTTTGTGCATGGTGCGAAACGTGGGTTCCATCCTTGTGTTCACCTAGGTGATTCCCGAAAACGTCATAATAACGTTTATGAGGATAGTCTTTGCGCTGGCGCTGTAGGTTTTCAGTGGAACATGAAGACGATTTAACTGTTACACTGCAGTATCTAAACGCAGTGCCTTGCATATGAGTATGCATAACTGGCTGGACCAACTAAAACTCTTGACGCCGCATGAATCATTGTCGCGCCTGTCTTGCCGGACTCAGCTGAAACGATTACCAGATAACTGCAGTGATTCAACTGCTTGCGTCCATTAATGACGTGAAGTGTTTTTCAGGAATTCCAGCCCCCCCCCCTCTCTGGTGAGACTTCGTGAGAACTGGTCGGGTCCTCTCCCCTATTTCACCTCACGTCATTAAAATATGCCCCCTTACGCAGACAATCACTACCTGGTGCCAAGACTAACGTCAGACAACTAATTCGACTATAGCTATTGTAACAGTCTACCTGCTGTTATGAGATCTGTTTTCCACTGAACAAGGTGAATTTTATGTATACTTTAATATTTATTTAATCTTATTCCAAAACAATGCCTTTGAATCCACAACTTATTAAATCTAAAAAAAAAACTAAAACATTGATTAAATATTAACTACTTATGTGAGGTTTTACATGAGGATAAAACTATGTTGACCCATTCATCAAAAAACATTTTATACAACAAACTGAGTACAAACAATTAATATTTTTATTGTCCGGCCAATATCTCAGGGATGAAAGTTTTTAGAGACTAACTGACAAGCTTGCTTGTCCAGAATCGTGATCGGGTTTTTCCTTTTAATCTCAGAAACAAGTGCATTATATTGAATTTTATCACATTACCATTCGTCGATGTCTTCAGCATCATTCTCAGATGATTCCCTACTATATGAAAATATTGCCACACGCGACCGCAAACTTGGATCATACCTCCACGTGGTAAAATGATGGAGAGTTCTCTCACCACTCCACTCTCCTCAACGTGCCGGTCTCAAAAGATAGCCTCCCTTCCTTCTTGTTGAGCAGATGCCTCCAGCCACCCATTCCCAGCATCCTTCTGGTGTCAAATCTCCCAGCCAATCACCCGTCGGCACATGCAAAGAAAGAGGAAGCGCTACATTCAATCTCTTTCTCACACTGTGAACTCACCCCTAACAGATGGCGTGGGTGGTGTCTCTTTGCCACGACCTTGGACGTACGCAACTGGACCGAAAATGGAGTGACAGGTGTCACTACACTATCAAACTATAACAAAGATATAGACAGCAGTCATAGGATTAACCGTGGCACTGTGAACAAATAAAATAGCATCGCTATAAAGATTACCAGTTTTTGGTAGCGGACCTTGTATGGGCCCACAATCGACCATCCTTACGCTACTCTACAACAGAATAGCAGAATGTAACATCATACATCTACTGCATTCCTATATAACTGACAGAAAATTCTTTGTGTGCCGTGATAAAGGCAACAGCACGTCCAAGGACAAAAGCTGGTGTCCCGCAGGGATGCATACTCGGACCGGCACTGTTCAATCTATATGTAAACAACGTTCCGCAATCGACTGAAAGCAAAATATCCGAATATGCAGATGACACTGCAGTCTATGCTAGCAACAGTAGCTTGTATATTCCAAAGGGAAAGTACAGAAACACCTAGGAAAGCTTACACAGTGGTGTAACTTGTGGCAGATCAAAATCAATAAAGACAAATGCCAGCCGATATTACTGTTAACCAGATTAAAAATTCTGGATATAAAAATGCATATCAAAGATTTAGAATCAAACTTGGTGGACCAGATCAAGTACTTTGGACTGCGACTAGACAAAAGACTTGGGGTAAACATATAGCCGAGGTAAAAAACAAGACGAGAGCAAAACTATCCGGCTTGTACCCCATGCCGATAGGTGTCGGCCTATCCACGACAATCAAGCAGCTCCTTTGCCTTGTGATTTTCGAACCTACATTTATTTTGGAACCGAAAAATAGAACATAAAGCCGACTATCCTGTTAAAAAAAATGCTTGCACTGGAAAACAGAGACATCTAAATACATGGAAGTCAGAAGAGCACCAACAGAAGCAGAGATTATTAAACCTAAATCAGAAATTTGGTTCCAGAAATTTTCTGTCTCCCGTTACAGTCTCAAATCAGAAATAGGAGACGATTCAGAGGAAATGATTAGTATCAACCTCCAAAACTGATAATGACAAGGCAATATAATATTTATTCTTCACAGCTTCCATAACACCAAAACATCCATTAGCTGTAAATAGGACACTCTTCAGTTATGTGCAGGTCCCAAGTGTATATACAGACAGGCCCTAGGTAGACCA
This sequence comes from Vandiemenella viatica, assembly GCA_031002005.1. NCBI lineage: Eukaryota > Metazoa > Arthropoda > Insecta > Orthoptera > Morabidae > Vandiemenella > Vandiemenella viatica. The sequence continues at coordinate 114,552,226 of CM061914.1, read as the reverse complement.
TTTCAAATAAATATTACCCTTGTAGCGGATTGCTGTGGGGGCAGATTAATTGCTTACCTTGCATGATTTATAATCTCCACCTTCCACTACCTTATACAAAGCACATATTAATTTCAGGAAACAGAGGTGAAACCAGTACTTCTGTTATTAATATTTGAAAAGATCCTAAAATATTGGTTTATTTGGTACTCATTACTGCTTACAGACAGAGGTATATTTACCATTAATCTTAAACGTCTGTCTATGCAAAATAAAGTTAAACGCAATACCTTGTCTTACAGGTGCAACATAGCAAACAAACAATTATCGTTAATTGTAGCTAAGAAATTGCAATACATGTACATTACAAAGAGTCACAAATTCCATATGCAACTGAAGCAAAAACTCTCTTATACATAACGAGAGCGATTCTTGTATGACAATGATAACAAGAAAACATCAGATTTAACTGGATAGGACGCCAGGGAGTTAATTTGTTCCCACAAATAATAGTAATTGAAAGTTTCCAAACATGGAAATCAGTCTTTCAATTCAAACTGGATAGCGAAAACCAAAAAGCACTCGGCTTTTAGACACAACTAGCTCAGGAATTAATGTCCGGCGGCATAAGAACTCACACTCATCAGGCCGTTAAAGGGCTATCTCAATGATTCGTCTGAGTACACACTGTTTCTGGAGGTATAATTACCGTGTCTGTCTGGCTGCACGCAGCGTCGTAACAAGAGCGCTGTCGTCTCTCAACGGCGCACCATCCAGGTAATGCTAGGTACTTGTCACGTCAACCAACACAAGTGACAACATCGATCGGACTAGGCGCTCAGTCATCGAAGCCTCCAGAACGAAATCATCCGCAGCCAGCGCGATCGTTCTGGACAGAATGACCTCTTCTCGCACCTCAGAGCTCGTCTCTCTCATTCTCCTCGGCGAGTATCATGAAAAACACAAAATTTGTAATATTTCCAACCACGTGAGGAAATAAACACATCGGATTGGCTTCGAAAAAGTCTCCCCTCTAGCTGGCTAATACATTGCCTCTTATTTGCTAAGAGTTGTCGGGTTTTGTCGGGATTGATCGGGAGGATACGTAGAAATAATTTTCCCACGACACCGAGCAAACGGCGCATCTACGGATCCCTTTCGCAAAATTCCCCAGAGTCCATCCTTTCTCACCGGTACCAGCGTCGGCTTGCCAGAGATAATCTTCTCATTGTCTCGACCTACCGGACACTTCCGGCTTAAGTCAGACTGTCGCTCACGCTAACACACCTCTTAGTTAGACGCGGATTTCTGTCTCCAAATCGAACATGAATATCCATTTGTTTCTTATTTATATTAAATCAAACAATAATTAATTTACATTGTACGAGATGACCCATCTAGTCATCTCGCTACACCCTGTAATGGGGAAATTAGGTTAATAAATTAGATTTCCTTGTACATATGTCTATGTAAATAACCCCCAAATAGTGTTAGAACAAAAACATAACAAAATTTTTAAAACCCCAAAACATTGTAGAAATTGGAAATTATATTTTTATTATTGCTTAGAATTAGATGAAAGAAAATTTATATGAACGTGGCTTGACAGATGGGCTTTGTCCAACAAGATTGTAATAAGTTTCAATAGTTTGATAGTCGTAGTATTTTAGTGTGGTGCAAGCCAGCCTTCTTGAGCTGCCGTCCTGGTGGGAATGCGTTGAACATGAAACCGAGTACTCAGTTACTTGAATCCCGCATTCAAGGACTCAGAGACAGCAGTTTAACGAGGGAGACGCAGTTAATAATGTTCTGGAATCTCCTAGAAAAACCGTCTCCGGCTGGCCAATTAGAACCCTACGTGCACCCCACCTGATGAAAGCTAGCCAATAGGAATCAGTCATTCCTACTCTGGAGCGACAGAGCAGAGCGCTTTTCTGTATTAACGCTCATCGCAGTGCTCTCCGGGAAATTACACAGCAAACTTGTAACTCCTTAGGTCTTTGACTTAAGAAGTATTAGTAAAATACTTCAACACTACACACACCCCTTCGTTCGCGCAAGGACGAGGCTCGTACCGAACCTACCATTATTTTTATTTGGCCATAGATTTCACAGATGTATGCTGCACTAGCTACCTGTTTTACTGAGATCAGGAATAAATACCTGTCAATCTCATTTATGGGGGTTCTTTTCAATTCCCTCAAAGTCATTAGATAGAATGTTCTTAAGTTTATTTTCCTCAGCCAGTACTCGCAGACGCCAACTGGAAGAACCAGACGTTGACGGTGAGATGGCGGGGCGAATCCATGGGCATAAAGCGGTAAGTCGACGGTAATATTACTACACGACAAGATGACAAGCCATGACAGAAAACAAAATTGACGTCAAAAAAATCAAAACTCGGCAACATTAAAGGGGAGAGTTCTGAAACTATCAACCAAATCGTAGTAAAGCTACGCCAGATGTTGTTGCTGCGACAAGGCATGGAGGGAGAGGGTAGGTTAGGCTGGCTGAAAAGGGTACCAAAGACCGTACACCAGCACGCATTCTCGGCTTCACAAGGGGAGAATGAAACATGTATAGCAAACGAGCTGCGACAAGGCGAACCAAACAACCAACCAAGAGAGCCACGTTTTCTGATTGCTGAGCTGATAACCAGGGTGAACGAACCGCTGCCAAACCAAGCAGCTGCAGCATTATTATTATTTTTTTAACTGCTTAACGTCTCTTAACAGCGAGGTCTTTAGAGACGGTAAAGGGTGGGGGGGGGCAAAAAATGGGAAGGAATTTGGCCATGACCTTTTGAAGGAAGCACCCCGTCATTCACCTGGAGTGATTTGAGGAAACCATGGAAAACCCAAATCTTGATGCCCGGACGTGGATTCGAACCGCCATCCTCCCGAATGCGAGGCCAGAACGCTAACCGTTACACCACCACTCTCGGTGCAGCATTAAGAGCAGCACTAGCTAGGAAGCCGGAAAAGCTGGCCTACGCCACTCAGGTTGGTGAGATTGCTCGGCTGACGGTGACGAGGAAGAGACAATTGCAATTGATGTTGTGGTACACCGCAGAATTCACTTTGATATTTGCGGAAATATCGGTTTTGTGATGTTGCCAATGATAGCTCCACCGGCCCTGGCACTGTAAGGGCTAGCACGCTGGCTTCACACTGAAAGGGCCGCCGGTTCGTGTCCGGCTTTGGGCATGGGTGGTTTTAATTAACTGCTGTGTTCGTCTTCTGCTGTCCTCACTTGTGCCAACTATGCTGAGTTCCGGACTACACTGGAACAGCAAGCCCAATCCACAACTCAGACTGCTTCAAACAGAAGAAAACTTCCTTGACTTCTCTGTTTTTGCTAAAGCAGCTTTCGAAAGAAGATCAAACCTACGGCTGCAAATGAGGCAACATTAGCAAAAAAAATATTGCTACAATAGAACTCCTACATATGTGGAGTTTTCAGTGCGCGGGTCAGACCACCTGACCCAGGCAGGGCAGCACTGCCTCTTGCGCTTGCACACTGCGTGCTGGACGGTGATCATCTGTGGAGCTTGAGCAAGTGCGTGGGACCCCGTGCTCGCACTGGACACGTTTGTCTGGCGTGTACGGGGGAAAGCGCACTAGGAGCGTGCCCTAGCGCGGGAAGCCACGTATTCAGTGACGATACGATCGGTCGGCTGGCTTGGTGGAACATGCGAAGGGGCAGTCCTGCGCGGCGCCCGGTCCCTACGGCTTCCGCCCACCCTGCGGGGTCCGGGTGGGGCCGGGTGTTCGCGTAGGAACCACAGAGAGGTATACGCTATACAGCTAGGTTTTGGAAGGTTTTCGACCTAGTTCGTGGTGGGCGCCACCTACGCGCGGTTCCCCGTGAGCACCCATGAGGGGTGGCGAAAGGCGCCTTGCCTCATCGTCCCCGCTAATGAGCCCAATCCCAAGTGAAGTGGTGGATATCCGCAGCATGGTTCTTGTGGGGGTAGTGAGTTTCTCCGGTACCCCGTGGACAGATCCTAGCGCCTATACAGCGGCTGCTGGTGAAACGCACGCCGATCCAACGAGCTTCACTGTAGTGTCCACAATATCATAATTAAGGGGCCTGATACACATTTGGTACAGAAACAAATTGGAGCTTGCTAAATGGTTGCAAAGACCAAAGGCCATTTTTTAATGATAGCTCCACAAGAATAATAAAATGTTTCGTAATGTAAGCCTTCGCCAAATTCGTGGTAGCTCCTTAAAATAAAACCTACGAATTTTTGCTTTAACGACTCTGTTATTAATGTTTTATCTTCCTAAAGCTAACTTTCTAACCCAAGAGAGGAAACTGAGTCCGTAAACAGTTTTGGTTATGTGGAAGTCTACATTTCCTAATTGGAGACAATTCTAATATAATATAATTTCCTTACAAATACGTGAACAACCGGCACGCCAGTCTCCAGCAGATCACAGTCTGTAGCAGATTCGGTAGACGGCCCCTGATGAAGACCTAAGCCCTGGTCGAAACGTCTGGGAGAAGAAGAAGTAGGAGTATTTCAACGCAGCATTAATCCCGTAAGCAAATTATATTAATATGATGGCTGCGAAAATATCAAAATCCACTAGCAGCAGCGGTATATCGTCTAAAAACCATATCATGCAGCCCAGTACGCAAGCGAAGAAATCTGATTTAGCATTGACTGCATCACTTACGATCCCACGGGTGTGGTGGAGGTTGAAAAACAATGTGATAATGTTTTTAAAAATTGGTGCATATAGCCTGACAGTTATGTATGGGACTCGATTTACAGAATCCATTTTTTAAAAAAATAGTACCGTATAAACAGTATCTTAATCAAACTGTATTCCACCCGAAAATATACATGAATGGTATCATGTAGCAAACATCAGAATTTTCTTGTGACGTAAGCGGAAGTCTCGTCCCTTTACTAATATTGCCTGACAAAGAAAGTGAAACACCCAGAAGGGAGGAGAAAACGAAATGAAACTTTATACGGTATGTGTTGTTATTCGAGTGATTGCAAAATCTAGTCAAATTTACAAAGAACTTAGCTGTAGAGTCCACTTATCAGCACCCTTTGACCCAGATTCATGCACAAATTTGGTTTGAAAGAGTGTCATAAAGCTGTTGTATCCTCTTCTGAGACAAGCTGTTCCACAACTATTATAACTGATCCTTGATATTGTGGATCCTGGCACTGGAACGGGTCAGACTAAAGTTCTATTAGGGACAGATCTGGTGATCCTATTGGCCACGGAAATGCCTTAACATCACGCAAACAGTACATAGAGACATGTGTCGTGTGTGGACGAGCATTGTCCTGTTGAAAAATGGCTCTAAGATATTATCACTTAAGAGGTAACATGTGAGGACGCAGAATATCCGTGGAGTACCGTTGTGCCGTTAATAGTTGCCTCAATTACTACCAGCCGTGACCTGAAGTTATACCCAATGGTTTCCCACACCATGACGCCAGAGTAATACCTCTGGGCCTCTCCAAAAAATTGGTAGAATGGGACCGCTTGTCGCCATCATACCTGCCGATGATGGTCATCCCAGGTACTGCAGTTATACCGGCAGATTTTTGTTTGTGTTTCACTTTCTGGGAACATCTTTTGTGAATATCGTTTTGTGCACAACTTTTCTGATTTTGCTGTACTTTGCTAAAGGTTTATAGCGTTTGGCGATTGGAAACACAAGACTTAGTTACAAATAGCTGCCCATGGGAAAAACACGTGTTTTATAAGTGTACCCCTGCTGCTTTCAATGTCTGTCCTTGGGCTTTATTGATAGTCATCGCATGCAGCATACATACACTTGAATACTACCTAAAACCTTGAGTCTGTACATGAAATTTATCAACAGGTCATACACAAACTAACTGCGAGAGAAACAAAGCCTTAGAGAACGATATAACATTACACACGCTATCAATCTATAACTTTTCGGTTAGATTTTTTTTAAATTACAAAATTTATTTATAAATGTTTCTCGGCAAACAAACCGAGTAATATTATTATTGATGCACAATATTTCGGCGACATTAATCTCTGTCGCCATCTTCAGGTGCTGTTGTAAGCCTTGAAGCCTGCCTTGAGCCGAGAAAAATTGCATTCATTTACAAAATATATTAATCCAGAAAAAGTATTCTATGTCTTTCCTAATGATACATAGTATTTCCTTGTCAAATTTCATCAATATCGGTTTAGTCGTTTAGTAGAGAAAACATAACAAACAGACAGAAAGGCAGAGTTATTTTCGCATTTATAATATTAATGTATATGAAAGTCCATAGACGCTGTTTGTCTAGTATCTGAAGTCTATGTATTTCATATATAAATTGATGGACTTTGTTCTGAGAAACTGTAGAATGAATTTAGCAGTGTGCAGTCGTGGGAGTGGAGTGGTACTTCTTGTTTTCGTTCGCTCTGTGACTGCTCACCTGCAGCCTCTGCAGGCAGCGTGCCCTCCCCCACCCCTTTCCCCTCATCCTCCCCCCCACCAAACCGGTCGGCACTGCGGCTTTAAAGCGGGGGCGGCGAGCTGGCTCCGTAATTACACATTAAAGATGACGTCATCGGTCCTATCGGGCACCCGAGGCAGTTTAGAGGCGCGGCAGGCATGTTCGAACTCCGATAACGAGACAAAAATTGCTAAAGCGACGCGGTCGCTGAAGAATCAGAGAGCAAAAAAGAGAGATGCGGCAATACTTGTACTGTAGCTCAGTGCAGGCTAATTTATTCAAACTCGTATCGTACTCCTGAATATCATTTGCACTGTATATTGAGGACCATGGCCAATAATTATCAATCTGAGTTCCATTAAAATCACAATATTGATAGTAAAGTAGGGCTGCTCTCTTCTGTACTGCCATATGGAAAGAAAAAAGTATTTCTATAACTAAGGGAAAAATTAAACATAGAATTACTGTCTCCTTGTGACACGTGTCTTCCTTTTTATTTTCCCCCATACTGTTGAGAAAGTATTGCAAGTCTCTATATTATCATCATTGGGAACCATCTCCAGTTTCCTGGGTGTGGTTGACGAGCCTTTCAGTTTTTCGGTTTTGCTGTTTATAGACTATCTCTTCCACTGCTTCATGTTCAACAAAGATTCCTTGTCCATGACAGATTCCCAGTTCCATCCTCTTCTCTCTAAATCCTCCTTCATTTGGTTCATCAAGCTTCTTCTTGGACATCCAACAGGTCTTTTCTCCGTTATCATTTATTCCATGTATAAGTTTTCGGTAATCTTGTGCTACTCATTCTTTTAACATGTCCGTACCATTTAAGTCTAGACGACCTAAGTCTATCATCCAAGGGTTCATTTAACTCTAGGTTTTCTAACCTAATGTGATCAAGCTTTGTTTTCTGGAGGGCAGTTCTAAGAACTTTCATTTCATGACTTGAATCTTCCTAAGGTCCTATAATGTTAGTGCGAATGTTTTCAGAGCATATGTGAGAATAGGAATGAGATATGATTATTATTGGGTGATATTTGTTCTCTGTGGGACCTTCATGTCCCATAGTAAGCTCCGCGCGATACTGTAAAAGTTATATCCTTTGTTTACTCTATTCATCATTTCTGACTCATCTCTACTGTTACTAGCCATTATGCTCCACAGGTATCCTAACTGAGATGGTCTTGTAATTTTGTGGCAGCCTGGATTCTTTCCGTTAATTTTCAGTGCTACAGATTTTGTTTGTTTTAATCTAAAAATTTCATTGTATACAAACATTTTGGGATGAGCTTACAAGGTTTCCACTGTTTCCCCTCGATACCTGCCTTCATACCTGTCTTTGGCAGATTTTATTTGACCAGTAGTAAGGAAAAGAGTTTTATCACATTTCATAGAGCTTGATGGTTACCAGATTTCCATTTCAATGAGTTTTGGTTTTTACGCTTAGTTTTAGAATCGTTTCGTCAGTAATTCTTGTCTCATAAATCGATAGAAGTGTGACAGTAGCGTGTCAAGATTTGTAGCATCATATGTCCAGAATAGAAATTATAACAGTCGTAAATTTAAAAATAATCAGATGAAGATAAACTATGGTTTACAACAACTACTCCTAATTGTAATCTGCTTCTAGCATTAATGAATCATTCAGAAATGACATAGATGTTACGAAATCTTATATATTTATACTTTCAATATATTGGAGTGGAATTATAGATGCTGTTCAAGGACCTGTCGTATTACCACTATTCTTAGCGATCTTTCTTAATAATTATCAATAACTTTGGGTTAGTATTTTTTTTTTCAGATGTTGTACCCCATCGATAAATCAATCCCTTTGCGAAAGACACATTTGTGCTTCCCACTTTCATCATTCGGAATGCAAAGACAGTTAAAGATCAGGATTAAAATTAATTTTAGCACTATGTTATAAATAATTTCGTATGACAACTTCAAACAGATCCCTTATTTCGCCCTTCTGTTATAGCATGCGTCGAAATTCAAGCCGAAAACCACACTGTGGGTTAAACTTATGGAAACATGTGATATAAACACTACAGTCCCCTCTATTTCTCTAATCACTGGCAGAACTCCCTCAACTTCCAGCATAAAAATCATTTCTGGTAACTTCAAAACTTTCCTCTTTCGTTACGAAACCGTAATATATTTATATCCGGAATATGTACTTACCCAATATACAAAAATGAGAATTCTGTATCTTCTATTAAGCCTCCTGCAAAATTGTCATAAAATGAGACACAAAATAGACATTCTGCGACATTTTCTACATCGACCTCGTGAGAAATGTATACATTGTTTTATTTATATCCTCACTACGTTCCTCTAACTCCGTCCTAGGGATAGGGCATATTTTCATTCATGTCGCGTTATTCTTTATGATTTGCTCAGATATTTAACGTGTTGGTGAACTGAACTGCTTACTGTATACTGAAAGATGACGCATTAAATCGCACTTCTAAACGTTTATATTAAACTGGCATTTTCGACACCAGTTTGAAATGTTATACTTTCTTTTTACCTTAGCTACAACAAAATCAAAATTAAAATGTTACAAATATACTGTTCGATTTAAAACCACATCACCAAGTGCTGAAACGTAATGCTGTTGATAGCCGCAACCAGTTTTCGTTTACCAACTGCATTACTGCTGTCATCAGCAGCACTCAACCAATTTATCAGAGCGAGCGATAGAACGGTTAAAACGTTTGGAGTAAATCAACATCTGTCCTAGTTGAAGGAATTCTTAATATGTCTGAATTACGAAGTAATGGTATGATTCGGTTGTAAAGAGGTGGAAGAAATAGCAGAAGTACTACAGGGTAATGTTTGGGGTCATTGCCCTGTTCATGATTCTGTTTTTGGTCATTATTAAGAAGTTACGATATTTGCAGATGACATAAAGTTATATAATAAGACTAAAATAAGTGATCATGGACAGTTTAAAGGGGTCTGGGCATCATATCCAATTGGGTCGGTTAACATTAAATGAATATCAGTTCCGATATGAATCAGCCGATTAGACGCACAGAAAGAAAAATAAACGTTTAGTACAATTGCAGGGTGTATGCATAATTGCTTCTTGAAGGCGCAAAATAGTATGGATATCTGGGTACATCACACCAGTGGCGAGGTGGGAGATTTTGTTTAGGGCGTTAAGGTCATTAAGGGTGGGAGGTGAATGGGAAGGAATTCGCCCATGACCATTTGAAAGAACCCTTCCGGCATTTGCTTGGAGAGACTTCGGGAAACCATGGAAAACCGAAATCGTGTTGGGTAAAATCTTCTACGGCTTTCCACCAAGGTAGCGGGTCAATGTAGGGCGACTCCGTCGGTAGATGGAACCTGAGACAGGCTTCGAAACGTCGCCCTACCTCGCTGGAAAGCTTTAGAAGATTTTACACAACTGACTCACTGAGAAAGCTTACATTCGAAATCTTGTTGCCGAATGCGAGACCAGAGCGTTACCGCTCACCCTCAAGGCTCGGCGATAGAGATTTGAGTCTTGCATCTAAGTGAGCGTGTGATGATGTGATGTAATCTAAAAGTAGGGAATCTGAGACGTACAACCTTGATCAGACCCTTGGTCTGAGTATCGGATCCGCAATATGGTTGTCGAATTCAAAAGTAGGAAGAGGTAGAAAAGAGGGCAGCTAGAATTGTTTCTCGAAATCATCGTCGAACGCACACGATAATTGGCAAAAAGTACATAGAAGACAAGATTTGATTATTACCATAAGATAGTATCTGGTTTTTAGAAAAAGGTAGTGGAAAGTTTTCACGTTTGTGTAAGCAAGTCAGGGTGTGGAATAAGTCGAGGAGGTGCTGATCAATTTATCTCGAACACCGCATGAATTGAAAGTGAAAATTTTGATACCGCAGAAATAGGTATCTCGGGAATTCACAAACGGAGCATTTGCTCTATCGCAATTAATTATGCTGATAATAATAATGTGAGAACGGAAATTTTCTCTACATACAATAACATCGCTGATATTCCGCCGAATTTTGCTTTCCAAGCACAACGTTTTTATCACTTTCTCTGTTGTTCTCTACAGGTGATGATGATTTGTATGTTTTCAACAAATTAACAGTTACTAATAGTGTTAATACACATACACAATTAGTGTCTTCGACATTTTTACATGATTGTTGTACTTTTCCTATTCTACTTTGCATAGTAGTTTATTTCGTTTTATTCTACCAGCATTTATACTGAGCATGAGTAAGTTCAAATCGACAATACAAATAAGTCCCTCGGTGTAGTTTATTTTGAAACATCTCGTAATTACAGTTCATAATTTTTTTGTGATTATTGGTTTTTGGTGCCAATAACAACAGCCATTTATTTATTCATTTATTTGATTCGTGGGACCATGAACTTTCTGTATAGCTTTCACCTTGTAATGATTCAATGGAATGGGTTTATTATTTTGATTTTAATTTTCTCTTTGTACTGTCGCACTGCATTTTAATTTCAACACAGGAGGATGGACTTAATTAAAAAAACATCGTGCCTAGCGGCTGGCCGACCGCAAGTTTACAACTCCAAAGCGAGTCAAAGTGAAACTTTTGTTTAGTAAATTGCTCGGCGTTCCTACACAAAAACGGTTTGCTACGTCCTTAATTTTTTTTTCATTTATAATACTCATCCAAAACTTTTAGTCATGAGTGAACTGCTACTTTGCATACCTGCTACTAATATTCATAAAATCCATTCAATATCATTGTATATTTATTTAAAAAACATTAATTTTATTATATATTTATTAACATCAGTCTAGCCTTATATTCTGAACGAAATTCAATTAATAGTTCTGAACCAAATTATAATCACATGGAAAACTTGTAATAAATTGAGAGTATGGGTGCAGAACAGACGGTAAGTGCTGAGATATGCTATAACAAGACGTTTATTTGTACGATACAAAAAAAAATCTACTAACTTAACTTACATAATATGTTTGGGAAAGTAATGTACTGAAACTGAGAAAACGCTTTGAAAAAGTGTAAATATCACAACCAAAGTCTAATTCAGAAAATTCGTGTTACTCAGAGGTCACCACCAGTGCGTTTGAAAGCTTTTGGTTAACGTTCTTCCTACCCAAATCCTCTCAAAATAATTTCTGACCTTACCGAACCAGGAGGTGGGTGGTAAAACATGCGCTTGACATACGTGAGGACACGGGTTCGAATCTCCATCTAGCCATCCAGATTTCGATTTCCTATGATTCCCCAAAATCAGTCCAAGCAAATGGCGAAATAGTTGCTTCAAGAGGCCATGCTGTCTCCAATACTTTCCCTCCTCTAATGACGTGGACGTTGACGAACCCTAAGACTAAAGGAAATAAACAAATTAACTTTTGACCAGAAACGATACTGTTTTCATTGTACTATGAATTAACACAAACTGTAAAAGAATAGTGGTTTACTAAACCTCATATATTTTGCAAGAAGTATTTTTCATGTCGTCAGTGAAAATTTCAGTCATAATAATATTGGTGGCAGTTACTCAAATTGAGTGAGTGTATTCAAGTAAATTAGAAAGGTAGTTCATTATGGAAAAGAAGATAATATTTTGTGAGAAAAGTTTTTCCTGCTACCCTTGCGATGAACTTCAACCGGACTGAGTCGTAAAAACAGTACGTTTCGACAGCTGCTTTCTTCCTCACATGAAGGCACCAAAGCTAACTGGAGTAAAATTATTTTCTTTAAGATTCAAATCTGATAATCGCTCCCCGCGATTAAATCGCAAAGTATTTGTTTCGTCTAAATAGACATAAACTGAATCAGAAGAAATCTGTCTTACGATAAAGAAGAACGAATTTTATGGTATAGATTACACCGTTTGGGTGAAACATAATCATGATTTAAAACAGGCAAAAGTTCTATTAAAGTATGAGTATAGTGAACAAAATGGAATAATAACTGCTTATGACTAATAGGAAGATGTAGGAAACAAATCATTTAAAGGAATAGCGTTTAACGATTCTCGATTGCATGAAAAAATATAAAACATTCTAAAGCATTTTTAAGTTTAAAAATACAACATAATAATTAGTCTGTTAAAAAAAAAAAAAAAAAAAAAAAAAAAAAAAAAAAAAAAAAAACCTTTGTGCGTATGTCAGTGTGTATCAGCGCAATAAATTTCTATGGGTCATTCTCGTAAACCCTCTGCTGCTGTTTTTGAGCGACTCCTGTTTGTGTTTTCTTTAAACAATGCGGTGAATTCGGTGAATCAGGTACCATCGTCCTGATGGTGGTTAATTGAAGAAGAACCATTTTCTGACTGAATTTTATTCTTCTTTTTTTTCGCATTCTGTATTCTCGCATACATTATGCTCCTGTTTTTGAACGTTTGCTGTTTGTGTTTTAAGCTAAACGAATCATGGAGGAATCAGTCACATTTTTAACATCACTATTATCTTCAACTATGTTATTATCGTCCTGATTCATAATTTGCTGGCTGAGTTTTATTTTTTCCGGGGTCCCCATTCTCGCACAAGCTATGCCCTTTTTTTCCCCCAACGACTGTCGTATGAATTTTGAACAGAAGGATTTGTTTGAGAACAATGGCTGTTTTTGATATCAACTTCCAAGACTATTTCATTTTGGAATTCTATTGGATTTCCAGAGTCTGCCATTCTAAAACCTTACAAAATGTCGCTTGGCTACCAGTCCGCAGAATAGCTCATAACATTGCCGAGAGGAAGTTAAGCTAGTATTGCCATCTAGTGTGTCTCGGTAATCTTCAGTAAGGAGTTTGGTGTCTCTTTTGGAAATGTTTCTTTAATAATTAAAAAATGAAATGTACCTTGAGTTTTTTAATATTGAGTTAACTGTTTGTCACAACTGACAAAGTTAGTAACTCTAGTGCGGTGTAACACTCATTTGGAGATCCTTTAACCAGCAATTTTCATGTTTGTAAAACCTCAATGTGTGTTATTCAGAATTACATTACATGTCCACTCGTTTCAGGAGGATCTGACGCTTCTTCGAGGTCATTAGAAGCAGAAAAGAACTTAGTGCAAGGATCTAAAAGCAACACGGCCATGGACTTTCGAAGCAACCATCCCAGCAGTCGTCTGGAGTGATTTGAGAAAACTATTGAAAACCGAAATCTGGATGACTGAACGGGGATTTGAACCATCGTCCACCCGAATGCGAGGCCAGAGCGTTAGCGCTCACTCAACAAGCTTATTAACACCCTAGTAAAATTCCTGACAGAGAAGCAGAACAATGCAGTGAGATTGTTGCACTGTTCAATCCAACATACCGACGGTGCATTGCTTACTTGAGTGATGAGAGTTGCGTGCAGACGAAGTTAGACGTCGTGTCACGGTAGGCGGTCCCTCCCACAGAGCATTAATCTGATACCCAGCTTGTCAATAGCATTAGGGGCGTCCTAGGGGTGCTGCTATCGACGTGTCCATCCCACGGCGACAGCGTGACAGCGTGTCGCACAAAACTCAAATTACACGCTGCTTCCATCGCGTTCATGCTGATGTTACAACTGCTGATAACATTTACCTTTACTTTGACCAAGAGTGCCCATAGATACATATTATCAACTGCTTTATTCACAATTTGCACGAAGGTGCGAAACATAATATCGAACAAAATTAAGTCTTCAGATATCACTTTCAATAGTCCTCATTATCATTGAATTCATTTGTAGTTTGTTTTTATATTATTTTCATATTTCGCTATCTTTATATAACATGTAATTTGAGAGGATTTGTTTTGATTAATATTTTGGACTGAATATTAATCAAAACAAGACAAAAGTGATAAAATGTAGCAGAAATGATACCAATACTAGCAGATTAAATATAAAAATAGGATCGGATGCAATATGAGAAGTAAGAGAATTCTGTTACTCGGGAAGTAAAATTACAACCGATGGCCGAAGCAGGAATGATGTTAAAAGCAGAATAGCACTAGCAAAAAGAGCCTTCATGAAAAAGAGAAACCTTTTAGTTTCAAATATTGATCTAGGAATTAGAAAGATCTTTTTAAAACTCTTTGTGTGGAGCACAGCACTTTATGGTAGCGAAACATGGACTTTAGGAATACAGGAAAGAAAGAAAATTGAAGCATTTGAAATGTGGTGCTACAGAAGAATGCTGAAAATTAAGTGGACAGACAAAGTAAGAAATGAACGAGTTTTGGAAATGATGGGCGAGAAAAGAAGTTTGTGGAAGATGCTTACAGAAAAAGAGACAGGCTGGTAGGTCATATTTTGAGACATGCAGGATTGGTTAATTTGTTAGTGGAGGGAACAGTCGAAGGTAAGAACTGTAGAGGAAGACAGAGATTAGAATATATGAAGCAGATAATTGAGGACGTGGGCTGTAAGGGGTATGTAGAAATGAAGAGGTTAGCACAGGATAGGAAAGGATGGAGGATTGCATCAAACCAGTCGAATGACTGACGACAGCAAAAAAAAAAAAAAATTATAACATGTTATACTATAAAGAAAATTTTACATCAGTTCAAAATGTCTATATTTCAGTACATCTTGAGCGTTTTTGATATGATATCTCTCTGTTTCTTTAAAGAAAGTAAAAGAAAAATTTCCATGTGGTATAAGTGTTCAGGGAGAAAATATCGATATGCTACGATTTGCTGATGACATTGTCTTGTTAGCAGAAAGGGCTGAGGATATTGAGAAATTACTGAAAGGCATGAACAAAATACCGAAGGAAGATTTTGGCCTTAATATAAATCAAAGCAAGACTAAAGTGATGAAAGGTAGCAGAATTGATACAAATACTAGCAGATTAAATATAAAAATAGGATCGAATGCAATTGGAGAAGTAAGTGAATTCTGTTATTTGGGAAGCAAAATTACAACCGATGGCCGAAGCAGGAATGATGTTAAAAGCAGAATAACAGAGCCCTCATGAAAAAGAGAAACCTTTTAGTTTCAAATATTGATCTAGGAATTAGAAAAAAAACTTTTTAAAACTCTATGTGTGGAACACAGCACTTTACTGTAGTGAAACATGGACTTTGGAAATACCGGAAAGAAGGAAAATTGAAGCATTTGAAATGTGGTGCTACAGAAAAATGTTGACAGACAAAGTAAGAAGTGAACGAGTTTTGGAAATGATGGGTGAGGAAAGAAGTTGTGGAAGAAGCTTACAGAGAGAAGAAACAGGCTGGTAGGTTACATTTTGAGAAATGCTGCATTGGTTAATTTGCTGGTGGAGGGAACGGTCAAAGGTAAGAACTGCAGAGGAAGACAGATATTAGAATATATGAAGCAGATAATTGACGACGTGGGTTGTAAGGGATATGTAGAGATGAAGAGGTTAGCACAAGATAGGAAAGGATGGAGGAATGCATCAAGACAGTCGAAAGACTGATGACAACAACAACAAAAAATCTCTCTGTTTGTCTAATGTTTGAGGATACGGTAACTCAGATACTAAAATCCACCTTCAGAATAATGTCGCTCTCAGCTGTACGTTTGTGTTCTCTTCGCTTAGTAATGTTTGGAATCTGTATTGTAGATATTAGAAGTTCTAAATTTACAAGAAAAAATGAGTAACAAAATGATCGAAATTTACTCTGAAATAAAACCATTAAACGAAATATAGGTAAAGTTAGAGATTATAGCGAGTTTGCCGACTGAACCACGGCGCACTGGGCCACACCGGCATTAGAGGTTTTCTCCAGTAGTTGTGCTAAATTGTGATAATATTTTGCAGAACCTTATAAGTATTCGAAATAAATAGCCACGATAAGTTTAGTAATAACTTACGTAGCTGAAGCTATTTTTTCTTATGGTGCGTAATAACGTTTCTGTTACATGCTGTCAAATGCTTTTCATGAAATGTAATATTTGGCACTTCCTTCCAGAGTTTTTCATTTAGCACTCACAGATGAATTCAAAGTTTTTACGGCCTTGAAAAGAGTAAACATTACACGCTATACTTCGAAATTTGAGCCATTTTATTGCTAAACCTACAGAAGGAAATTTTAATTATTTTGTTTTATAAGAAGAGTAATTCCGCTATCTGCAACCTCCTTTTATTATTATTAGTCATTTGGTGACATGAATGCCGTAAGTTTTTTGCACTCTTGTTCTCATCTAAAAGACTTCAGCTCGAGTCCTTACATAATTCAGCATAACCATAGAATAAAAAAAATGTAAACTTATTAAGGAATTACAAAAAATTTGTAGGAATCAAGGACTAAGCGAAAAAAGAATTTAGCGAAAATCTGTTCTATAATAAATCTGTAGGCTAGATGCAAGTGTGTGAGAGTTTGAAATCGCATCATCTAAAAACTACCACAGAAAGTTGAATGGTGTTTTTAATTTTTCGGAGCTTATGATCCAGCTTAAAACCTGCGAAAATATCTAATGTTTTATGTGACCGTGGAACGGACCCAAACATTATAACCATTCCAAGCTGCGAGAAATATGTGCCACAAATTTCTCTGTATTTCAGATGAGGACTTCTTTCAAGAAAAATACAAAAATCACACTGATACACTTCGAATTATATTTGATTTTTTGGTTTCGTTGCTTAGTTCTTCAGTTTTATTAAATTTAGTACATTAAAATAAACGGAATACATGAATAAATATAATAAGCATAAGTAAAATTTAATTTGCTGTAAACACCTTTGTGCTTGAAGAGACACTCACCTAAGGCAACAATACTGCTCTCTGGATTGTGTTTATACGGTTTCTGACTGTGATTATTTACTGTGAACGTCTTTGTACTTAATATCAATATTAAAACCTGAAATCATTTTTATTCCGTATCAGCATTTAAAAATGTGATATTTTTCGTTGTGACCACAGGAACGATCATAACCAAAGTTTATCCTTAATGATATAATTCAATACTTCTTCGTAGGTTACGATAATACTAATAATCATCTCTCCGTATGAATATGGATAATTTTTCACGTAGCTTTAATTTCTTATATTTTGTGTATTAAATTGCTTTAAAATATAAGGTAAATAAAAAAAGTTTCAGATTTCAATATGAAAACCGAATCTAAGGTAAAACAAAGGAAGATAATGTTTTTAGATGATACGTTCTTTGTTCCAACCACGTTTATATTTGGTAATGGAAAAAAAGGGTAAAGTACTTGTACACACACTAGGATGTGCGCACACAAAGCAGCGGGCAAATGCTAATCTCATCATAAAACAGAAAAAAATCCAGATTAAGTAACATAGCAGTTGTCTATCAGTTCATCCTGCTTCGTCAGTAAAATAGGGTTTCTTTATTCTTTTAACTAAAAAATCTGCCTTCAAACTATTCAGTCAGCTTGTAATTATATTTCACTATCATTCAAGTAACGTCTGCGTCGTAAATTTCGTTCACGTTTTCCTTAGTGATGACAGTTCCATAGAAACGCAACAGTTTATCAAGTCCTTGGAGCATTATGAGTGCGTCATCGCTTAAGGCTCCGTTTTGCTTGTATCGTGCGTTTCGTAGGTGATTCCACTTACCGTACAGAGGTGACCGTGGGCCTCAGTGACTGCAGGCTGTTCTTGAACGTGACCTCTGTCGCTGCATTTGCACTCTGGACTGTGAATCGATACCAGCGTCGCTGACCTCACAGACTCGCTGACCAATTAATGATTTCACTTCAGCCGCTAGAAACTTATACTCCCGCACTCGTTGTTTTTCTTCGCCTATCGACTTAATATTATGGATTGTAAATCCCATCAATGCTCACCAATCTATACTAATAAAACGTTAACCTTGGTCACTGTATCCGTCACGCTGTTGCGTCACGCAGCCAGCCTTCGTTGGTGGATTAACACAGGCCAGAGATATTTACTGTAGAGGTTATGAGGCTTATTTAATAACAGTTCTATTTGGTGAAGCATCCGCGCAGAAATTAATTGCCAGAACACTGAAAGAAAAGTATATATTTCGTTTAAATCGACATATTCATTATTAGTTGCTTTTTTATATTTATATTCGTTACAAGTAGATGTTTTCATTAAATTCTTTGCCTATAGGTATGTAAGATAAAAGCTTTAATTTTCGATCAGAAGTGTTAGTGGAAGTTTTGATTGGATTATTATTTTGCCTGGGACAGAATTACAGCTGGCATTTGACGTTACAGCACAGTAATTTAATTTTTATTTTTTTTGCAAAAAGTAATTTAAATTTTTTGCATGAGAGCTCTGTTAATGAAGTCATTACTTCGTTTGAATGAAAGTTGTTCCACACTGATATTGATCTTTGCGGCGTAGACCGCAATTGAAACTAATACGTGACATAACTTAAATTAAGATTTATTTTTAATTTTCTTTGCTTTCATTGACGCCATATTACTGAGGTTATTATTTCAACCCCGTGTAACTGTGTCAGTTTACAAACTTTGTAATATCGATCTGAATCACGGATAACAATAAGAAAGATGAAGATGGAGATGGAGATTTTGGGTCAAGATTATATCGCGATACATGAAGCCACTAAAATGCTATACAGTGAATGTATTAATTCGTGTGTGATCGAAGGTTTGATTTTCTAGCGGCGGTATTAACGGCGTTTGTGACTAGGTTAAAATGTAATCTGGAGCAGGATGATTACTGAAACTTTCTGCTACAGCACTAGGCACGAGGAATTGCATTGAGATATATTCATCTTTAACAGGCTTTCAGTCTAGTCCGTAGTATTTAAAAATGAGATTCTTGTCACAATCGTTAACTTGCAACATTTTTAGCGAATGGATTCGTCGGCTGTCGCCAAGGTATGACATGATCAGCTATGCTATTCCATTTGAGGACGTTGGCTCTAATTAAACTGGACTGTTGCATCAGTGCTATATTGACTTCTTGGTAGGAGGATGACCACATTCTAGTGGCCATGCTGGCAACAAATTTCCCGACAAGCCCGTTTCTTAACAATACAAGATTTAACAGAACGATACTGTTGGAGAATTGCAATCAAACAAATACTACTTTATTTTACTAATTTTCTTACAGATAAATTTCAGCATATTTAGATATTAACTTCAACTAACTTACCTAACTTAATAATCATTTTGTCACTACAGTATAATTTATCAAACTCTAAGCAGTGCTTATGCAAAATAAATTCAGCGATTATGCCAACCACATTATCAGATAGAAGAGCTAAACATGCTGCCAATAACAAATATTCGAAATTTATCACAACTAATACTCAATACTGAGGAAAGAGATACGCTAAAGATTTGGCTGAATGATAGCCCATATAATACCATGGCTATATTCTTGTGATCCTGAGGCAAAAGCGACGCGAGGACGCCGGTTTGAATCCCCGTCGGGGCATCCAGTTTTGGGCTTACCATGGTTTCCACAAATCACTCCATGTGAATGCCAGGATACTTCCTACAAAAAGGCCATGGGTGAATTCCTTCCCGCTCCCGATCCCGCCTCTAATAACCTCGAGGTCGACGAGGCGTAAAGCCATAGTTAAAAAAAGAAGCAAAAGTGACTTTACTTCGTCCTTAGGTAATCTCGTAGGTATCCTTGATGTTATACATGCTGAAGTTTGTATTACTTACTATTGTGGATGTAAACCAAGCCGCTTACACAATGTTCTGTGATTAGTCCATCCATTTTCCGCGTCCTGATTGCTGAACACTGAAGCGGAAACTGGCTATTAGCAAGAAGCACCAAGAGAGCAAGTTGTCGTGGAATGAGCATATCGAGAATGTAATTGGGAAAGCAAATCGTATGCTCCGATTTCTAAGTTGTAATTTAAAACAAGTTAAATCCATTGCATACAAGTCACTAGTGCCTCCTCACTTAGAATATTGTCGTTCTGTATGGGTTCCCCATGAAAGTGGTTAATTGAGGCATTAGAGAAGGTCCAAAAAAGAGCCGCCAGTTTCGTGACAGGTATATATTGTTAGACGGAAATCGTAAATGCGATGTTGAAGGAGTTAGGTTGGGTAGACCTGGAACACCAAAGGCGTTGCTCTCGACAGAAGCTAATTTTAAAAATTCTTGACTGACGTATTTCGGAATGACAGCAAAGAAATATTGTTAGCAGCAACATTCATATCTCGGAATGACCGCGAAAATAAGATAAGAGAAATCAGGGCCAGAACCGATTCATTTCTGTACTAATTTTTCCCACGAGCGGTTAGGGAATGGAATTGAAAGGATTTACCGGGCGAGTAAACTTAAAACCCGGCAGAAGAAGTTTTCGATAATGCACTCTGGCCATCCTGATCTGGGTTTTCCGTGGTTTTCCCGGATCACTCCAGGCGAATGCTGGGATGGTTTCTCACAATAGCCCATGGGTGCCTCCTGCCATATCCCGTATATCCCTTCCAAACCATTGCCCTTTCGGATAGGTGCAATGCACCCTCTGCCACAAACTTTTAGTAATGATAGTAAAAACACGGGCTACTTTTTTTTTAAAATAAAAGAAATATTCCTTTCGGTCTTTGCGACCATTTAGCCAGCTTCAATTTGTTTTTGTACCAACTGTTGATTACGATAGTGTGGACACTACAGTGAGGACAGCACAAGACAAACAACACTTAATTAAAACCATCCATGCCCGAGGCCGGACTCGAACCCGCGGCCCTTACAATGCGAGTCCAGCGTGATAGCCCCTACACTGCCAAGGCCGGCCACGGGATACTTCGTAATACTAAACAGTTGAAGCAACAGTTTTTCCGATTATAACGTAGGACATTTTACTCTATAATTATTCATGTAGCAAAGAACTAATTCTTACTGAATCTCATATTTAACCTTCAATATCAGTCCCATAATCTTTTCATATTTCATTGTTTTGAGCGTAGACAATTTTTTATTTTTTTATCTTAACTCCATAACCAGAAGATTATAAGAAATCGTTCTGTTTCTAATTCCTTAACTAATAATTACCGTTGGGTGGTTAGAGTGTTGTGGTGTCTGTTTTAGTTGGCACCACCCGCTGACCCAAGTGGTTGCCGCATCGCGAAGGTTTGAAATGGAGCTAGCTGGTTTGAGTACTAATGGCGAACGAAATTGTCATCAGAACTTGTACGATACAGTAGGAGCAGTGGTGGGACACAATTTTTAATCGCTAGATTGATTCCAAAGTCCTGGATTAAATCCCAAACTTCTCCACAGTTCGTATGGAGTGAGGACATACGCCACAGTTGATGGCAGTGGACGGCTGTGGAAGTTAAGATTAACTGTTCCCTTTGTGTCTTTCGGATGAGTAGGCATGAGTGGGCCCTATTTCCCCCTTAATATTACACTAACGCACGAAAATCACACTTCACTTAACACAAATTCATTACAGTCATCCATACAACATTAAAACTTTACATACACTTCCACGACTGGTGAAAGCTAGGGAAAATGACCCCAGTTAATTTTACCAAGACACTTCCTTAGAAGAGTATCTCCTTCATGTGTAGCCGGATATGGCGAGCGTCGTCATGGTCATTTGTTTATTACTCGAATACTGTTTTTATTTTTCACTCATTTGTCATTTTTTGTGTGCCATGGTTCCGTAGTTTTTCCACTAAATTTTTCTAAGTCAGAAAATTATAGCGTAGCTTTCCATCCCATCTACATTTCATAAAGAACACAACGAAAATATTTAGATATTCACACTCTCGACACTGTACCTTTTTTAAACTAGTACTCCTTGTGCTTTTACATGTCATTATGTTAAGATCCCATTTCGATTTTTATCCCGAGGTAATATAAACTGGACTTGCGTTTGTAACATAGCATAATTCATTGGGCATAATATCCAATAATATAAAACGCACAGTAGGCCAACTTTTTATTTTTATTCTAGTTTTACGCCTTGTCGACGTAAGTATTATTAGAGGCGGGAAAAGACTGAGAACAAGGAACTGGAAGAAATTCGGCCACTGAATTTTGTAGGAACTATCCCGGTATTCGCCTGGAGTGATTTGAGGAAACCATAGAAAACACAAATCTAGATGATCGGACGGGGATTCGAACCCGTCTCCTCCAGAATGAGAGCACACAGTGTTACCGCACGACCACCACTCTCAGTGTATGGCAACTGTCTAAAAAGCAACGAATAAAACATTCTAAACAACAAGTTATTCATAAGGGAACGTGCATAAACAACGTGACTCCGTCTAGGGGGGGGGGGGGGTTGGCTAGAAAGCTACGCTGAGCTACGTGGTTGGGGGGGGGGGGGTTTCAAATGAATCCATGTAGTTACTAGAGAAAACAGTACAAAATATCTTCTGGAATCAAAAGCGAAAAAAGCTACGGGGAAAGGGGAAGGGGTAGAGGGCAAAAGCCACGTTGGGGTACATGGGGGGGAGGAAGGGGGGTTCACAGGAGGCCAAAATATGGAGCTACGTGGTTTATGGACGCTCCCTAAGGACTATGTCCAGCCTGGAGCTACTGCGTCAACATCGAGTGACGTTTAGCTGCAAGATAAGACTCTAGACTGTATATCCGCGGAAAGCAGCTCGCAGCAAGGAGGATCCGCCCCTCCAGCGCGTTAGGTTTCCGGCATGACAAACACGCTAACGAGGTCCGCAGAGGAGCAATGAAGGGTGGCGCTTCTCTCTTTGAATTCAACCGGCCGGAATGCTTAAGCGAGGGGCCGCCCTGGAACAATTAAACATTTGTTCGCTCGCCCGTTCCGCGTGGGCCGAGTCATTAGAGCGGTTTGTGACGAAACCCACCTAAAGGACTCACTTTACGAGAATGTGAACATCAAGAGCAAAGTGTCGTATGTAGTATGTAATATTGGAGCTTTCATCTCAATCTATTATTCTTAAGCACAATTTGTTGTTGATTTCTTGATAAAAACTGGATTTTCCTGGAATGCTCCTTTATTTATTTGCCTATCTCACCTTTTTTTAAAAAAATATTTATTATAAAACAACAGAAAAATTGCATGAATGACATATTGATTTCTTGAATACTGCAATTCAAACTAAGCTTTCAGCTGGCATCA
Source organism: Vandiemenella viatica (assembly GCA_031002005.1). Lineage (NCBI taxonomy): Eukaryota > Metazoa > Arthropoda > Insecta > Orthoptera > Morabidae > Vandiemenella > Vandiemenella viatica. Next base: position 114,528,848 of record CM061914.1, on the reverse strand, counting down.
TGCAGTCTTCATCAGAAATACTACAACGAGCGCCAAGCGTCGTAGAGTATGTGGAATCTCACAAACCTCCAATCATATTGATATTATTATTATTATATTATTTCATTTGTTTTTCTTTGACTAATTATATGTGTTACGAATAATTGTATTAACATTTGTTAATTGACTTTTATACAGGGTGTTACAAAAAAGGTACGGCCAAACTTTCAGGAAACATTCCTCACACACAAACAAAGAAAATATGTTATGTGGACATGTGTCCGGAAACGCTTACTTTCCATGTTAGAGCTCATTTTAGTTTCGTTCCCATGGCCCCCACGCTCTCCTGACCTCAACCCTCTTGACTTCCATTTATGGGGGCATTTGAAAGCCCTTGTCTACGCAACCCCGGTACCAAATGTAGAGACTCTTCGTGCTCGTATTGTGGACGGCTGTGATACAATACGCCATTCTCCAGGACTGCATCAGCGCATCTGGGATTCCATGCGACGGAGGGTGAATGCATGTATCCTCGCTAACGGAGGACATTTTGAACATTTCCTGTAACAAAGTGTTTGAAGTCACGCTGGTACGTTCTGTTGCTGTGTGTTTCCATTCCATGTTTAATGTGATTTGAAGAGAAGTAATAAAATGAGCTCTAACATGGAAAGTAAGCATTTCCGGACACATGTCCACATAACATATTTTCTTTGTTTGTGTGTGAGGAATGTTTCCTGAAAGTTTAGCCGTACCTTTTTGTAACACCCTGTATAATGAGGGGATCCCACAAGCCGTAGTTTGTATTGTCTTTGGGTAATGAATATCTTTGGCTTGGCCAGTAACAGCTATATGTTCGACAGTCGATCTGTAAATATCGTATGGCGCGGGTTTGAGTTTCACTATACGAAAGCTGTAATTCGATGTGAATTGTATTGCCTGTTAAAATATAGCTCGAGTATTTAAATGTTAATTTCATGGATCTGTGTTAATTAAATTAAGTGATATTTCGCTCGAAACAGTGATTATCATTTCCACAATACCTCTCACTTTTAGGCAGTTATAAGTTATTAACTGCGTTTAATTAAAACAAAAATTAAGCATTCAGCTAGCATGTGTTCGAGACGATAGTGGGCCTTTCTGGTCCATAACACGCTGTTACTTCTCTTTCTGTGGAAATGCTAATAATTTACATAATTCGTCAGAGTCTGTCTGCTAACTGCAGGAAGCTAATTAATCCACATTGACAGAGTGGAAAGCTCACAAGTACTAGGCTGCTGTCTTCGTGGAAGTTGTTCACTTTCTTCAAAATTTCTGCTGCCTCCTTCACTCGTCGAGGCCACCACTGGTTTTCTCTTCACAGCAGCCTCGTGTTTTCAAATTTTATCTCGTACCTGATGCTGGTGGAATGGCGAACAGCGGCAAATTTGTCGCTATTTTTTTGTTTATAGTGGCAGCTTTTAGCCAGTTATTATTAAAGAATTGTTGTTACATGACACATCTCGATGCACCATCATTGGAGGTCACGACTGAGTTGATCTTCCATGGTAGAGAAAGTTCTCTTTGCAGCTTACTTGTAAAATTTTATAGAAATCAATGTCGTCTCTGAGATCGGTCAGTTTACTAGAAAAGACTAGCAGTGAACAACCGACATCATATCAGCAACAAATGGCACAGATACCTTGGAGAAGACAGCCGCCTTGAAGTGGCGGAGGGTTGGCCATGTTGCTCGCAGGAAAGGAAAAAGATGGTTAAAAACAGTAGTGGAGCCCAAGAAATCATCAAAGACCAAGATGAAGACCACCAGACCGGTGGGACAGGCATATACGCAGGGTTGTCGGAGTTGACTGGCAGAGGATCGCCCAAGATCGTTCGACTTGGAAAAGTCTGATCACGTTCTTTGTGGACTTCAAGAAGCTTCATTCTTTAATTGGCTGATGTTGAAGAATATAAGTTCGTTTTACACAAACTTAGAGGTTAAACAATTACAGGAATATTGGAGTAATTCATATATCCATTTACAGTTATCATGGTATCCGCTACGTTCCTCCCCCGTCCTGTTATTTCAATGCTTAGCTTTAATGTTCTTGGCCACACTTTGTGTTGGAGTCGGATATTCGTCCTGCCATCTGAGAGTGTTCTGGAAAATCGTCGGCTAACTCCGCAGTGAATTTTTTTTATTAATATAATTTAATTTCAATGGAGTACACGCTCCGGTGGCAATATCCCTACACACCCAACTTCCCCCTATCCTGCACCCACATTTGCCCTCTACAAATTTTAACTTTAAATTCTTTTAACGTTTTCGGTAACGTATTCATCATTTCCCTTGGTAACTCATTCCAATTCCTGACACCCTTACCTAAAAAAAGAAAATCTTCCCACACCCTTGTACCTGAAATCGAGTGCCAGCTTCTGGTCATGGTCATCTTTTCCCTTCCATGAACTACTTTTCATACCTACTGCAATATCTTTCCATGCCTCATCGCCAGTATACGCCCTGTACACTCCCATGGCCCTCCTCATCCACCTCCTGTCTTCCCATTGCAGCTCCTTTATCATATCTCTCACTGATTGCATTCTGCGATAGTTTCTAGAAACAAATCTAGGAGCCCTTTTTTGCACCCTCTCCAACTCCTGTATTTGATACGCAAAATGTGGGTCCCATACTACACTACCATATTCGAGCAATGGTCTGACCAAAGTTTTGTTACTCAATTCCTTTACTTCTCTCGTGCATCCCCTCACCACCTGTACAATGTATCCTACCCAGTTTGGCTTGTTATCAAATTTTGACTACTGTGGTTAGTGTTGCCCAAATGCAAGAACAAGACGAGACTTGGCCAGTCTTGGTCTTGGTCTTGCATCAATACACCTGGTCTTGGTCTTGGTCTTGGTCTTGCAAAAATGCAAGACCAAGACCAAGACTGCAAGACCAAGACCGATTTTGGGCAACACTAACTGTGGTATACTGTTACCTCCAACAATTCGTTTGGTGTTATCGAGAATGGCTGCATATGTGACTGACTTTAATAGGTGTATCTTAAATGTAGTAACGTATGCTCGAATCTTCGCTAAAAGAATGAAAAGCTTCTACGTCATGCGAAAATCGGTCCAGCTGTGTTTCACACGATCAGTCCTCCGAAATCCGTGTTGGTTGGTACAAGCGTATAAAAGAAGTCAACCAAGGCCAACGAACGACAACCAATGTGTTGGGACGAACGTTCGGCCTGGAGCTGTAGCAAGCCGTATGTATTCGTTACTGAGTAAAGAGTACATCGCCGGACTCTAAGTACCGAATCGTTACACACAAATTCATTTCGTTACTCGCATCTGTCGTATGGATGTCAGTTTGATTCGATAAATTAAAAAATACGACGCATCATGCACGAACTGGAACGGTTCTCCCGACGACTAAATGAATCTGAATGACAGAATGAACATTTGAACGTCGTGTGTCGCGTATTTCTGGAAATTATGATTTGATTTCGTTTCGTTACAAAGAAAATGTGTAAGTGCAAACATGTTGCGTGCACATTATTTCAATATAATTAATATCATTTACTATTAAGTGTAGATTTTTTTTTAACTGCTTAAAGTCTCTAAACAGCGAGGTCTTTAGAGACGGGAAAGGATGGGGGGGGGGGGGGGGGGGGGCAAGGAATGGGACGGAATTCGGCCATGGCCTTTTGAAGGAAGCATCCCAGCATTTGCCTGGAGTGATTTGGGAAACCATGGGAAACCATGGAAAACCCAAATCTGGATGCCCGGACGGTGTAGATATTTTTAATGATGTAAATAATTTTGACTTCATAAAAAGTTATTTTGTAGTTTTGCTTTTGTTTAACATTAAAATGGGTAGAGCATAATTTGTAAATGGAATATTCGGATAGATAATTTGGGATGGTTATTGTTTTTTATTGATCATACCTTAGTAAGATTTTATTGATTTTAAACATTTATGAAATGCGTTTATTCTAAAATGCGATATTCTAACTTGTATTTTATTTTACAGTGCAAATTTTACCTACACTTACTTACTAAATGAACAAAATATATGAACTTTACAAAGTACGAACGAAGTCATCCCGTAACCCGTACGCGACCGGTATCTCGACGCGATTCTTCATACTAGTGCTCTATTTTATCAAAAGTAACGAGTGACGAAACGACGCGATAGTATTAAGTACGCGGCTCGACTCGATACAATGCTTCATGGCAGCGCTTGATTGTATCAAAAGTAACTAGTAACGATTCAGTAGTAACGAGTACTGATTGGTTTAGTAACGAATACATACGGGTACACAATTTCTCGTTACTTTTAAAGCTCATTAAAACTAAGGGCTTGGCGCCAAGGGATTCGGCCATGTGGAATCGCAGAAGGCTCTGAAAACTCCCATTTCATATTATAAATTAATAAGTGATGTTTTAATTACAATTTAACCAGCTGGAATTATGAAGTAAGGAAAAGATTATTGGTTTATTTTACCGCAAGAAGCTAATCATAAAAAAGAAGAAAAAAATTACTTTGATGAGTGACCTCTCTTTTCAAAATTAGTGGGAAGTGTGGTGCCGAAAAGATGTCAACAAAGATAGCATTTTATATAATAAACTTATAATTAAGATTTATCTGCAGGAAGCCCATCCTGCTAATAGCAAACAATGTTGATTTGTACACTTGTGCAGCGCCAGTTTTTCGTTTGGTTTCTTCTCTTTGCCTTTCACGGCGAAAACATCTCAACAAAGATTTCATTTTCTTCATCACTTCTTGCATATTAACGATCAAAAGCTCACTTTTTTCCCCTCCAAGGTTCTAACCCAGGGGTGGCCAACCCAAATGATCTTGTGGACCACTGTGGAAATGCATCATAACTCCGCGGGCCGCATATAAAATTATATACCCCTTACTAGATTTAGACCCACAATGAACATTTTTTGGAGTGAATATTATTTAATTATTCTGCGAACTCATAACTGTAAACTCATGAATAAAATAGGCAATAACTATCATATATTCGCAAGATAATTATTTTAAAATGAAAATTAATTTTTTATCATAGTTTCGAGTTAATTTTTTAATATATGGATGCACAAATAACGTATTTTTAATACACTGGTTTTTCATATTTTGTCCATTATAAAATAAATATATTTTGTAAAGGTGTGATGAATCTCGCGGGCCGGAAAAATGTTCATGGTGGTCCGCGGGATGGCCACCCCTGGTCTAATCTCTTCACTTTGTCTTTATCGTCACAGTTCGTAGGGTCCAACAAACGTTTCCGTTTACGATAATAATCGAGCAGTTTTAATACATTATCATTGTTACACTCCTTACTCCAATGATTTTTAATACAATAACAAGTAATTCGGCAAGGAAAATAAATAATTACTGAAACTCACACTCGTTGATAAAAGACTGAAGCAACGTTGGTTAAACGTCTACACCAGGAGGGTGTGCAAGGACCAACCGAACACCAACGCTTTGATGTTGCCGCTATTAGGCCGAATCTCAACCAAGGTCAGTGCTTCGTTGGCTCCGATTTGCCTCCAAATAAATCACTACCAACGAAGCGGTTGGCCGTGATTTGCGTAGTGTGTATTAAGGACATTAATTTGAGCAATAACATATTCCAGAACTCTACCACAAACAGCTTTTAGAGATAAGTGTGTGTAGTCGCCGCTAGCTGTTTGAGCGCCTGCGTGTAATACCGATTATGCCACCCCCTGTCTAACTACAGCCACTGGTGGATCTCGGAAATTTCCGAACCCGGTCAAAAAACTGTGAGATTGCCGCCCCTTTCAACATTTTTTGCCGCCCCCATTGTTGCTATCCCAAGTGTCTCAGGCCGCCCGAAGCAGCTGTTGAGCTAAATAAGGTCGCCCGCTACATAATACACTCTGCAAGTTTCTTCGCGGCGACAATGGAGTGGCAACTATCGTGGGTTGGCGACTGTCGATCATTCGTTTTGCCGCCCCCTCGATGTGATGTGCCGCCAGCTTGCGGTGCACGCCTTGCACGCCCGCTTACGGCGGCCCTGTGTGCAGTGCATAGGATCACTTCATTTTTGAAAACGGGAATTGTCTGCGCGATTATCCAGTCGGAAGGTACTTTTTTCTCTTCTAAATATTTGCGTAATAAATTAGAAAGAAATGGTTAAATTTGCATTACATCTTGTGAAAATACTTATCCCGTAAAATCTACAGGGTTGGCTACGAAGAGGGCTGCAAATTCCTCACAGACCTTTCTTCTCACTTGATATTCTGTCATAGGTTTCAGTACCTAAAAACTTAAAAACTTTTCTCGTGTCCAGTTCACATTTTTTTAATGTTACGCGGTGATCGTTCCCAGTGCTGATTCTCCTTCGTTTAAATTCTGATGTTCATTTTTTTAATACCTGTGAGTATCCTAATGTTACCATAATCTCATTAATCTCTTTTAGTGACATTTCTTTCTTACGAAAATGTTTAATCACAGCAGGAATTTCTTTTTTTTTACCATTTGAGATTCAATGTACACCTAATACGCTTTTAGCACCTATGACAAGATAAAGATTTTTTCAGAAGATTTTGTACTTTTGGACAAAAGACAAAAGAAGTATGCACAGTTCTACCAAGGTTGTACATTTCGTTTCTCTGGCCGTCCCAGAACTGTGGAACAACCCTCGCATTCATCAGTTACATTCGCAAGTAGAATAAGACCGTTCTCAAACAGATTTTGATCTTTAGACGCTAAAAATGAAGTTATTTGTGTACATATCTACAATCGTGATTCTCTCCGAATTATTGTCTAGCTGTTGGCATTACTGAAAGCATTTTAGATACGTTTAATCGGCACTTTCTGTCACGAATCAAGTCGGCTACCTTCCATCGGAATTAATTGCTTCTGGAGCAACCAGAAATCGTTGGGAAGTCATTTTTAGTAGGTAGGGATCTGATTAATGAGAGGACTGTTCCACCTTTTGAAGAAATTTTTAATTAATTCGCGGGTTCCATCAGTTCGTTGTTGATAAAAACCCAACTGTCGTTCGCTACATCTCATCACTCATAGGTGAATGGTGAACTTAAAATAGAAAGTCGTCGATACGATGTGTAAGATCCCGTTCGTCATTTCTTGCTTGAGTCCTTACATAATAAATCAAATGCAGATGATTGGCATGATAATCACGGAATAATCAGAAAAAATAACGTTGGCCACATTCTAACACCTTCTAGATTGTTTAATGTTGTTAATCGAGGGAACGGTCAAAAGACAGAACTATAGAGAAGTCAGGTGATGCTGTATGATGCAGGTAGTTGAGCACGTGCGAGAGGAAGAGATAAGCTAAGAGTGTGAAGAGACGAAGGATTGCATCAAAACAGCGAAGAGATCACGACTGAAAAACAGCACCAATCTCGATGCAATAAGTTTACGTTTTATTGGATGTGTGCATCTAGTAATTGGTACCATACGTATATCCACAATATTTCATCCATGTGTCTAGCTTTACCCCAGTGTAGCGTAGTTCATTAACTGTAGCATCTCCCCCTCCCCCTCTTTTTGATCTCCCGCGTTACTTAGGCGGAACGCGTTGCAGCTTGAAACTCTATTACCGAGTGATCAAGGCAACACGTAATTATAATTACGATTATCTCCTCTCATCAACGGTTCTTCCATTCGCAGCTACGTGAAATTCAGCTCACTAGTTGGTACTTTTCATAACACACTCGTTTCCGTGCTGACACATGCTAATTCCAACGGTCAAAAATTCTGGCAAAACCACCAATCATGAACAATGTTTTACTACATAGTTATGTAAAATACGGTAGCCACTCACACAACCATAAATTTATCTGAAATACTCGTATACCTGACGATTGTGATCCACATGCTATAACCGCCATCTCACTTTCAACTATGCACCAACCTTGTTCAACACTGGTGACACGTATAACCTGTTCATTTCACCTCTTCCGACAACTGATACAGGTTACGTTGTAATCATTATAACTAGATGTACTATCACAAATCTGTAAGCAGATCTGGTCACGCCAGACAGGTTACGTTGTAATCATTATAACTAGATGTACTATCACAAATCTGTAAGCAGATCTGGTCACGCCAGACAGGTTACGTTGTAATCATTATAACTAGATGTACTATCACAAATCTGTAAGCAGATCTGGTCACGCCAGACGAATGACGAGATGGTTCCTTCAAAGGAGCCATGGCCGAATTCCTTCCCTTTCCTTAGCCTCCGTTCTTTCCCGCCTCTAATGACTTCGACATGGACCAGGCGAAAAGCCATAAGCAAAACAATAAAAACAAAAAAACAATTGACAGTTCTTGGTGGCTGCCGACAGAAGTTAAAATTTAAAACTATATCATACGCGCAACATGTCATACTTATAGCTACGGATATGCTAAATAATAATAATTCCGTGTGGTCGTAATGACATGGTGACAGGGTTTCTATTGGCTGCGCATTCCGCCCCTGTCTTAGCCGCCTTAACCTAACCCGGTATGCTACCAGGTACAGGGGACCTACAGTTTAACGTGGAATCCGAACCGCAGAAGCGTCTGGAGTACTTCACATTACACATCAAGCTGTGCCAGAGGTGAAGTTCGGCTTGCGGGTCTATAAAAATCCCAACCGGGACAGGAATTCGAACCGGGGACCTTTCGTTACTCAGTCAGACACCTTTATCACTGAGCACCATCCCTCTACAAATTTGCTGTTAACATTAGCATGTCGGTGATGCAAACTCATAAAATTTTACTCATCCACAAATCGACCAACGAGCATAAAGATGTTTTCACCTCAAAAACTAAAATCTAACTTAGTGCACAACCCGAAGGTAGGTCGAATCTTTCCGAAGGAGATGTACCAATGTATTGTGTCAGAGGCAGGAAGGCCAAATCCTTTCCTCAGGGGCCTACAGTTTAACGTGGAATCAGAACCACGGAACGTCCCGCCGTAGCTCATATAATCAAATACAACTCCTAAAAATCCCTGCTCACCACCGTATTTGAACCCGCGACCGGAGAGCGAAACTTTCGGAAGTAAGCGCCTCAACCACTGAGCTACCAGACTGCTTTCATTTAAAGTATACGAGTGCTAAGTACTATCAAAATCGGATGAAACTGTGAGTTTGTATGAACAACGTTGACAGAACTATATACGAGGTATGTACAAAAAGAAACCGAACTTCTGCTGTAATTGCTTTATTGCTCATCATACTAACTTTTACACACTGTCCCCTTCAAAGTACTGTCCTTCACTATCAATACACCGTTGTCATCGTTCTTTTAGGTTTTGGAACGCCTCCTGGAATGCAATTTCTCCGATGGCGCGCAGTTCTCTCGTCGCATTGTCTTGAATTTCTTCTATGGTCTGGAAACGACGTCCTTTCAAAGTGTTGTTTAGTTTTGGGAAGAGAAAAAAATCTGCCGGAGCCAAGTCTGGAGAATAGGGTGGCTGAGGCACAACGGGAGTGCGATGTTTTGCCAGATAATTCGTGACAAACAACGATGCGTTAGCGGGTGCGTTGTCATGGTGCAACGTCCACGACTGATTCTCCCATAGTTCAGGCCTTTTCCTACGCATAGCATCTCTCAGTCGTGTCAGAATTTCCTGGTAGACTTCCTTGTTTACCGCTTGACCACGTGGTACAAATTCATGGTGCACAACTCCTTTGCAATCAAAAAACACTACCATTATTACCTTGATGTTCGACCGACTCATCCGCGCTTTCTTTGTTCGAGGTGATCCTTTCCCCACCCATTCTGAAGACCGCCTCTTCGTTTCCACATCGCACCCATAAACCCATGTTTCATCGCCTGTAATGATGTTCTTGAGGAAGTTTTCGTCCTCATTTGCTTTTTCAAGCAACTCCTTAGAGATCCTAGCTCGATTCTCCTTTTGCTCGTCCGTCAACAAGCGCGGCACCAGTTTTGCACTGACACGATGCATTCCAAGTTTTTCTCTAAGGATGTGATTGCAATAGCCTAAACTTATGCCAACTTCTTCAGCAACCTCACGGACAGTCAAACGGCGATTTTCACGAATCACAGTTCGAACCCTCTCAACATGGTGGTCGTCTATTGATGTGGAGGGTCTACCAGATTTTGGATCGTCGGTAACCGAACTCCTGCCCTCCTTAAAGCGCTTAAACCATTCATAGCACTGTGTTCGGCTCATGCAGTCATCCCCATATGCTTGTTTAAGCATTTGAAGTGTCTCAGTAAAAGTTTTCCCAAGTTTAACACAAAATTTCTCACAGATGCGTTGCTTCTCCAATTCCTTCATTCTCGCTTTCTCACAAATCCGATGAGCACTCTGCGCACGACCTCACTCAACCGACTGTCACTCGTAAACTAATGCAGCGACCATAGTGCGACAAGAGGCAATCTCTTGCTAAGAGATGTCACTAGTATGCACGGAAGTCAGAGAATTTTATCTGCAGCCGTTGGCGCGCTATTTATTTAATTCGGTTTCTTTTTGTACACACCTCGTATATGTATGAAGAACATTGGAAAAAAACCAAACAAACATTCATTTTTATATATTAGACACAAGTATAATCTATATGAAACGTAACATGTCACAATTATAGCTATAGATATACTGTTAACATTAGCATGTTGGTGACGCGAACACATACGATCGTTCAACGCGCATATCATACTCGAAACTCGTCATAGTATGACGGTGACGGGAAGTCGTGGACTTGTAGATTTACCTCCGTCCAAACATCGTTTAATGATCCTGTATTAGTTTTCACTTCAAAAAGCAATATAAGGAATCTGAGTGTCTCTGTTCCTTGTCCAGGTACCACGCAAAAACTTCAGAACCAATTTGGATGAGGTTTATACAGTTTGAAAGCTTATGGTCTATCTTAAAATCTTTCAAGGTTTTGTTAAATTATTCATCATTTCTCTTCGTAACTTATTCCAATCCCTGGCCCTCTTAGCCACGAAAGAAAATTTACCACACCCTTGTTCCTGAAATCAAGTGTCAGCTTGTGGTCATGCTCATCTTTTCCCTTCCATGAGTCGTTCCTAATTCTTACACCAGTCTGTTTCCACTCCTCATCACTAGAGTTCCGATCTTTAGGACAAGTCATATTTTTTCCTGCCTTCTTTTTGAGCATATAAATGAATATTCACAACATTTTCCTCGTTTTGGTCATATTTCGATAATATTTATGGTCATATTTTGAGGAAGAATCTCGTAGTTTTTTAATAGTACAGGGAATTCAATAGATATAGATGAGAAGAAATTAAGTTAATTATTCACAGAACTGTACTTCTGCTATACAGATGGGAGGAAACAAACTAATTTTCACTGTGGTCAGAATTTACCAGTCAAGAATTAAAGTTATACATCATTGTCACTTTCTAAACGTAATGTTCCGCCCACCTTTTATTTTCGACGATTCAGCAGAAGCATGCCTGTGTCGATCCGCGTCAATCAATATCTCAACGAAATATCCTCAGTCATCGTTAAATCTGTAGTGGATCAGTGGGTAGACCTACCGGCATGTCGAAAATAAAGTTTTCTGATAAGGCGAAGTTACATAAGGGAATTTAGCGAGGAGTATTTTAGTACAGATGAAAGAGTTCTATTCTGTAAATTATCTGACATTAAAGTGACTTCAACAAAACGATTTAAAATTTAATTTCCCAATGGTGCAGGTAGTGCACGGAAGCAAATTATTGTGTCTATATGGTATGTGGGAAAGATAAAAACTCAAAAATTAAAATTAATGGAGAAGCATTAAAGGGTGTGCTAGAATTCTGCTACCTAAGGAAACAAAATCACAAATATTGGAAGAAGCAAGAATGATATAAAATGCAGGATAGCTCAAGCAAAAATAGCGTTCAACAGAAAAAAAAAGAATTTTTAAAACAAATAATATCAGCTGGACAACGAGGAAAACACTATTAAAGGCTTATGTCTGGAGCATTGCCCTGTATGGATGTGAAATCTGGACAGTTGGTACAGAAGAGAAAAGAAGATTAATTTCGTTTGAGCAATGGTGCTACAGACGAATGTTAAAAATTAGCTGGAGGTACAAGATTACTAATGAGGAAATTTTTGAGAAAGCGGGAGAGTATAACTCTTTATGGAAAAGTATAAAAACGCGGAGGATAACATTAATTGGACATATCTTAAGACATGAGAGCTTATTAAAAACAATACTGGAGGGAATGGTAGAAGGAAAGAGATATCGAGGAAGACCACGTTTAAAATACATCCAGCAGATAATGGAAGATGTTAGCTGCAGGAGATGTGTAGATATGAAGAGGAGGGCAGAGAATAGAGCTGAATGGAAGACTGCCGCAGACCAATCCCAGGATTGACTACCGTAGAAGAAGAAGATGACTACCAGATAAAATAAATGATGTATAATTGAGCATGTTTTGATGTATGGTAAATTTAAATATTTTGTCATAGTTTGTAATTTTTAGGTCATATTTACCCATTTTTGAGGTCATAAAGATCAGAACCCTACTTATCACCAATATACGGCTTGTACACTCTCATGACTCTCTTCACCCAGAATGTATGAAATGGAAAAAACTGGAAAATCCTGCACAAACAAAGAAGTCTAAATACCGTATGCCTGAATCACTATAAGTGCGAACAATCTAAGACAGTAGATTTTTTTTACTCTTATTTATACAGGACCTGAGAAACTATTTTTGGTACCAATGTAACTTAAGAAACTATAACGTCATGTTGGTGGTATGCGTGACTCAATGAAACTAATCAAAACCTGCATCAGGATTGCATGTGGTATGCTTTTAATGGAGTGCCAAATGTGAGTTTTTCATTAACTGGATCAGTAAGTTCCGTATATTCCGTTCTCACACTGTAAACGGATAAAACAGATAAAAATTGATTGACTTCTTACTTCTTTTTCTTCTTTTTTTACTTTATTTATCTGTATACTTTCGATCTGCAATAATAATAATTCCGTGTGATTGTAATGACCTGGTGACAGGGTTTCTATTGGCTGCGCATTCCGCCCCTGTCGTAGCCGCCTTAACCTTACCCTGTGATCCTACTGAGTACAGGGGACCTACATTATAACGTGGAATCAGATCCATGGAATCGTTCTGACGTACTTCACATTACACAGTAAGCTGTTCCAGATGTGAAGGTCGGTTAAAGACCTCGCTGATACAGGGACTCGAACCAGAGGCCTTTCTTTTAGATTTATAAGAGCCTTTGGCATCAAACAATTCCTTAACCTCCCAAACTTGTTTTGTCAATAAGTCTCTAAACAACGTTTGTTGAAAACTTGTAATCTTCCAGACTTCGTTCAAAATTTTACTTATGATTTGTCTAATTGCATTTATCGTTGCTTAGTTGGACATCTTTCCTCTATAGTCTATACCTTCCACAATATACTGAATGACCATTTCTATAGGAATCCCAGACGATATAAAGATATTCCATGCATGAGCTCACAAGTGTTTTGTGCGCTTCCTCTTTGCCTTGCGGCGTATAATTTATGAGATTGTCTGGGTGCACCATAAAAGAGGAACCCCTGCAGGAAAGTGTAGAGAGGACCAGATTGAGATGGTATGGACATGTAAAGAAAATGGTTCAAAGAATCCCAAGAAAAATTAAGATCCATGGTAAACGACCCAGAGGAAGAACAAGAGATGAATAGCTGAAAGGAGTGGAGGAGTGTGTACGGAAGAGAGGAAAGGACTGGAACAAGGTGGTCACAGATAGATGGTGGAAATAAAGAAGGAAATGAAGAGAGGCTTGTGCATAAAGCAGACCCGGTCAGTGGCTGGAAACTGTTGAGGATGATGATGTGATGTCTGAGAGAGACTAAGAAATGCAACTTGAGGGTTGACCACGCAAAACAATTGTTGAATATTAGTCAATGATTGTTGCCAAACTTTTATTCAGCCCTACAATTAGTTGCACAGTCCTTTTGTCTGGAATTTTGTTATCTTTTATGTGTAATTAAATGGAACCTAACACTTAAACACAATTGATCCAGGGTTCCCACAGTTATATGTGGAATCCTAACCACAGAGCGTTCATGCCCTTCTTTGCTGACGCGAATAAAACTTTTTTTTACGCCTCGTCGACGGCTAAGGTCATTAGAGGCGGGATGGGACTGGGGACAAGGAACGGGAAAAAAATTGGGCCATGTCATTTTTGAAGGAAGCATCCCGGCATTCGCCTGGAGTGATTTGGGGAAACCATGGGAAACCCAAATCTGGATACCCGGACGGGGATTCGAACCCCCGTCCTCCTGAATGCGAGGCCAGAACGTTAACCGTTCAATCAACACGCTAGGTCGCGAATAAAACACATCAAAAGGTAATTATCAGTAAAAATTTCAGGATTCCACACGGGAACCTCTGAAATTATTCAGACAGCTTACTGTTGTAACACCAGCCTGCTCAGAACTGGACAGAATAGCGGACATACCTCAGATAATTTAAACAGGACTTAAAGTGATTAATTGCAGCTAGCGTGGAGCTCCCCTCCATTGGAACAGAAGACGTGACAAGTAGATAAATGGAGTACCAGAGCTGAGAGCCTGTCCGTAAGACCACTGCATAAATTTAAAGCTGGCTCCAAGACTGATATTGGGGCGTTCTTACCATTAAAATTAAGAGAGGACTGCAGATTTGGGGTCCCGGAGACTGTGATGGTCTGTCTTATTTCTGATCAGTGATCTGACTTGCCATGAAGTTGCTCCAAGAATATTTATTCAGATGTAACGATGACGATATACTGGTAGTTAAAATTCTATCTCGAAAAGACAGGATCCGGGCTTATGCATTCAGCAGAGGTTGGCATTCACTGACTTTATTCCCATATCAGTTACCGAAAATTTTCTCCTTCAAAATGTCAAACTCCCCTTATGTTGTCTTAAGCTGTTCTAAGATATGGATAGGCGCTATACTCAAGGCTAGTGCAGTTCATAACTCCTTATCTTCTGTTATGGTGATGTAGGGGGGGGGGGGCGTGATTTAATTGGCTAATGTACAAATTCATTTTAAGAAAATTTATAAGTGTTGCAACATTCATCGACGTATGCAAAGTCAGTCTAGTGTTTATGATCGGCGTCTGTATTTCCATTACTATATTCGCCGTGTAGTGGGAATATGCAGACTGTACGCTACATTTATCGTACTTCACCAAATCTTACCCATCTCCTCGTGTTGAGAAGAGTAACAATAAACCAAACTATGCTTCGTTGGTCGAGGTTATCTTGAGTAATTGGTTTCCGCAGTTGCGAGACTGTTAACCTATCGGTTGATAGCTCGGGACTTTCTCACAATCACTTTGGTGAGACAGTATGATGTGACCTGACATCTAATTTCTGTCTGCATTCCGCTGTACCCAAACTAGGCTTGGTTAAACTACATACTCTTAGTTGATACTATTAACTTAAGATTTTCTCAATGATTACTTCTCTAGTCGCGTTTACGCAACGAGCTAGCCAAATAATTCCCAGCTCTTGAACTGCATGAAACACGAAAAACGTCTCACCGCTTCAATCTTACCCCGGCCATGGATGTTTAAATTCCTGTGTGTTTTTTTTTTCCTTTCGTTAGACATATATAGCAACTATAATTATTGATGAAACACTCGTTGCGCTTGTTGGGTGTATACAAGTGCTTTGTAAAAATATAAAAGAAAGTTACACTATTTTAATTAATGTCTTAACATTATACTTAAGGTCTAAGATTTTCAGAACTTCACCTTACTGTCCCTGGACAGTTATGGAACTATTGATAAAGGTTGCCGGAGTCATAAAACTACAATCCAATAACACGGACTGAAAGTTAAATATGTAGAAACGAAAAAAGTGATTAAATCTTCTTATAACCGAACTTTCTACACAGTTACAGATCCTCAAGTATACTATCCTTAACATACAAAGTAATGATAAATTGTATGAAATGCTCTCGGGTGAGAAAGCGTTGTCACACGATATTTCGGCAACTAAAAACATTGTCGCCATCTTCTTGACTCGTCTGTTCACCCGAGAGCATTTCATACATTCTCAACGCCGAGAAAGACTTCGTTCTTATATAATGATAAATTATTTATAAACTTCTTAATTTTGTTGAAACGGACTCTTTTTAGTAAAATATGACGAAATGTAGAATTTAGTATATCAACAATAAAAAAAGTAAAACGTAGAGGTATCGAGTTCTGTGAAAATTCTTGTCGTCAATGACACAGTAAAATCATATAGTTTTAAGTAATAGTTCTACTCCGGCGAATCGTAGATTTAACACTTACAATTTATGACGTTTTGAGTATTATTGTTCCATAACATACTATGTACTGAATAGATGGTAATAACACCTAGCAAATTGTTTGTTTTGTAATTATTGTTGTATGAAAGCATTGCTAGTTTAATCACACTATCATCCGCCATACCTGTACAGAAACTAAACGACACTTAATTTTTCTATTTCTTAAAAAATACAATCCCATTTCTCTGTTCAACTGACAGTAAAATTATGACTTTTTTAAAAGTAATTAAATCAAATAATTTTAATCTCCTGAAGAGTAAATTGTTAACACGGAAAATCAGTGCTAGGCAGCTTGGTACGGTTGGCACCCCTGTTGAATTCCAGCACAGTGCCTGGCGAGCCGGCCCCCGAGTGGTAGGCAACACGCGGTGCGGCCGCTCTCCTCTCCCCCTGCTGTAATCGATACTGGCTGCTCGGCGTAACACACTCCGACCCGTTCCCTAGCTTTATTATCGATTAACAACTTCCGGTTTGCTGCCACCGCCCGTTTCTCTGCTTGTACGATACTGCAGAGCAAATTTCGTAATCGTGTACTGGCTCGATTAAAAAATTTCAAAGATCCTCAAAATTTAGGGTATCACTAGTATAGTTCTCCATATCTATCAACGAAATGGGTCTGACAAAATGTCAGGGCTAGTAAAAATAATGAAAAATTATGAGTAATATCGAATTTAGTTTACAACTTAGAAGGTTTTAAATTAATAATTTTGGTATTTGTGTTTCTATGCGGCTATCCTTTACGTTAGGACCTTTGCATCAGCGACTTAGTTTATTGGCGCTAATTGATCATAGAGATTTGCATGAAATTTAGCGTTAGCATAACGCAACTTCTACATAGAGACTCCTATTGAAGTAGACTAATGAATGTATGAAGCAACATCGTTGCATGATTGAAAAGCCTGGTGTTGACTGTTTGTTAACAACGTATATTTCATCACATTCTGTGAAGTGAAAGTTGCTATTGTCGACTAAAGGTTGCATTTCTGGAGCACGAATACTTGTATAGTAATACATAATGAAGCGTGTAACGTTTTTAGACGTGTCAGCTCTTTGAACTGTAAGCTTATGGTATCTTTGTTAGTTTGTTTTTACTTACTGCGCTTGCGTCTTCGTCCACGTGAAATTTGATATTTTAGCTCTTAATTCCCTGATAAATTATCAAACAAATGCAATGTTGTTGGAAGTTATCAAAGAAATGTTGTCTAGGTTCGAAAAAGTAAGGAAACAGCGCTCTTTTTTTCCTTTTTTGGTTATTCTCCTTATGTTCTGAATTTAGGTCGTATGTAAATGTTTTAAAGGCACTGATACACTTCGTTTGTATCTAAATTTCTTCAAACCTTCACTATCTTCGAAGCGATATATGGATGACTCATAGCATACTTGAGTAGTGTTCATAAAACCTCTATGTGAACAATATTTGATGTAATTCTGTCTGCACAGATTGATTCATTACTGTGTAAACTACAATATAAAGTCCGTATTGCATCGTTAAGTGAATATATTATATTTCTAATTATTTAATCCTTCCCACCGCTCATAATTGACTTAGGTTGCCTTTTGTTTGAAAATCAGTGAACTACTTCCATAAATGTCTCAGTAAAAGAATAATATGTACTTATATACACAAAGAAAAAAGCAAACACTTCATTTTTCTTTTTTTTTCGCGTATTTTTAATGGTGATTACCGTGGGAACTTATTACTTCGAATGAGATATAAACTATTATTGTACTGCACCATCTTCGATTAACACTCAAACACTGATTTCTTGGAAAACCATTATATTTAATCGGGATAAAAAAGTATCCTCTATTTTATACAATGACGCAAGCTATCATTCTAAAGCTGTGTATCGGACCAAATAGAAAGTCTTCAGTGTTTTAACCATTCACATAAACTATCTCCTTTCGTTGACATCCGTTAGTCAAGTTTTCGTGACGCGTGCACAGATAAACCATGTGTAGTATCGTTGAAATCCGTTCAACAGTTTAGGTGATTCGTGCAAAGACAGAAAATAATTCATAATTTACAGTTTGTTTCCTGCAATAAACAACGCAATTTAAAGAAACCGAACAAAGGCGTGCATGATCATACACAGATTTCCTTCCAGAGAAACAAAACCATGTCTGTCTGTCCACACATCACTCAAAAGCTACTGAACGACTCTTCACATAGTAATAGGTTGATACGCTGTCACCAAATCATATTACTCTTTCGCTGACAATTTCTCACAGAACTCCAATTAATATAGAAATCAGCAGTTATACTGTATAGCATGTGACCGGAAAATTAGTACAAAATACTGTAAAAGAAAATATATATATATACACTGCAGAGTCAAAGAAACTGGTACACCTGCCTTATATCGTGTAGGGCCCCCGCGAGCACGCAGAAGTGCCGATACACGACGTGGCATGGAGTCGACTAATGTCTGAAGTAGTGCTTGAGGGAATTGACACCATGCATCCTGCAGGGCTGTTCATAAATCCGTAAGAGTGGGAGGGGTGGAGATCTGAGTTGCAAGGCATCCGAGATATGCTCAATAATGTTCATTTTTGGGTAGTTAGGTGGCCAGCGGAGGTGCTTAAACTCAGAAGAGTGTTCCTGGAGCCACTCTGTAGCAATTTTGGACGTGTGGGGTGTCGCAATGGACATGAATTGATGCAGGTGATCAGCCAGGATGCGTACGTAAGTGTCACCTGTCAGAGTCGTATCTAGACGTATCGGGTGTCCCATGTCACTCCAACAGCACAAGCTCCACACCATTACAGAGCCTCCACCAGCTTGAACAGTCCCCTGCTGATATGCAGGGTCCATCTGCTCGATACAATTGGAAACGAGACTCTTCAGACCAGGCAATATGTTTCCAATCATCAACAGTCCAATGTCGGTGTTGACGGGCCCAGGCGAGGCGTAAAGCTTTGTATCGTGCACTCAGAAAGGGAACACGAGTGGGCCTTCGGCTCTGAAAGCCCATATCGATGATGTTTCGTTGAATGGTTTGCACGCTGACACTTGTTGATGGCCCAGCATTGAAATCCGCAGCAATTTGCGGAAGGGTTGCACTTCTGTCACGTTGAACGATTCTCTTTTGTCGTCGTTGGTCCCGTTCTTGCAGGATCTTTTTCCGGCCACAGCGATGTCGGAGATTTGATGTTTTACTGGATTCCCACTATTCACGGTGCACTCGTGAAATGTTTGTATGGGAAAATCTCCACCTCATCGCTACCTCGGAAATGCTGCGTCACATCTCTCGTGCGCCGACTATAACACCACGTTCAAACTCACTTAAATCTTGATAACTTGCCATTGTAGCCGCAGTAACTGATCTAACGCCTGCGCCAGACACCTGTAATCTTATACAGGCGTTGCCAACCGCAGCACCGTGCTTCGAGTGTTTACATATCTCTGTATTTGCATACGAATGCCTATACCAGTTTATTTGGCTCTTCAGTGTATAAATACGGTTAATCCAATTTAATTATACAGAAGTAAACAATCATAACTTTCGAATCAGCTGCAGTAGCGAGGTCTGGTGAGTTTCGTAATTTCCCACATATCTCAAAATTACTGTACATTCTCTATAGTGAATCATTTTACTTTGCAATCACCAATAAACTTTTATTTAGTAATTGTGGGTTCGTATACTGGGGCGGAGCATGCTCATTGTCGTTTGTGGTTTCATGAATCGCGATCGGCAACTGCTCTTCAAAGGAAATTCAGAACCAAATATCACAAGGAACCACCACAAAGCCCGACTAATACCGCTTAATACAATCGTTTCCTTTGAACTGGTTGTGTTGCGCATAGGAACCGAGGTCAAGGACGCCTGCAAACTTCAGACGAATAGGTACATGGAAGCAGTTCGTCAGAGATACGCCCGCAGTCCGTCTTAGAATTGCAGATTCCCCACAGGAGTTTAGGGAAAGGCCTGAAATTTGTTTCAAGCTTTGAGTGATAGTGATTAACAAAGAAAACATGAACTTTGTGTAGACAGGTTTGACATACTGGAGACTGATGATAACTTTCTCAATGAAGTTGTTTTAAGTAATGAGGCAACGTTTGATAAAAAAAAGACAAAAAATGACAAGGTAAATCGACTCAGTGTCAGAATATGGGGTTGTGAAAATTGCCGTGATGTCATTGAACATACATTGGATTCTTCAGAGGTTAGCTTTATTGTGCACTAAGTTCTTTTAAGGTGTATACACCGTTCTATCTTTTTTCGAGCAAGCCTTAATGGTATTTCGTATCTGGACATGCTGTAAAACTATCTAATGCCACAAATCAGGATGATATGGATCGGGAATTTATTTTTCAATGAGATGGTGCACCTCTGCATTTCCACAACAGAGTTACTGCTTACCTGAATGAAAACATGACTTTCTGGATCTGGCGTGGGGGAACGATGGCCTGGACGCCACGGTTACCTGCCTGTTATCATTGAACTTGATATTTTATTCCATCTCTAGCAGTAAATCTAAACGAACTCCGAATAACAGAAGCGGTTGTAACCATAGATGGTGATATCTTTCATAAGATTTGGAACGAAATCGCTTACAGGTGGGATGTCTTCCGCGTGTCAAAACGAAACCAGATTGAACACTTGTAGACAAATGTTGAAATTCTTCTGAATTCGATGCTGAATCACTTACAGTAATTCACTAGGACTTATACTTTTTTTATAAGTAGATCTTAATTTTATATAATTAGTTTAGAATAACCTTGTATTTATAAATTACTCCAAGTAATACTGAGCACGCATCAGAACTAATTTCCGAATTCTTAAAACTTAGTTTTATGAAGTAATATAATGGTATAATTATAGGCCTATTTGTTAACTGATATGGTGTTGAAATAATATGACAGGTTACTAGATGCACAAGTTCCTTTTCCATGATATTTTCTACCCTGATAAGTTACATATTTCTAGGAAAAAACCGTAAGTTTTGGAATTTTTTGTTTCTTTCGTAGCAGTTTTTTGCATGATCTGTTACGCGTTATATTACAGACTCCTCTTAATACAGTTCTATTAAATAGTTCAAATTAAATTTCGAACCCATTTGTCCTTGGTATATAAACAATGGATTTATATTAAAGTCAGTTTTCCCTAATTTCTTTTACACACCTGATCGATAAGGAGATTATTAGAGCCTAGAGAATATTATGGACAAAGAATTAGAAAGAAATTATCTATTGCCTATATGACTTATTTGACGAAGAATGTTCTGGAGGTTCAAAACGCTAATTGGACATGGGAGCTTGCTATAGCAAGCCAGAACATTACCGCTCGTCCACCAAGCTCGGTTCTACAGAAATAACATGAAAAAAACTACTGTTCGCTTAGTTATCAATAACGTCATACCTAATCATTCTTTCAAAATTATTTACAGCGTCGGTATGGATAGTGGAATAAATGATGGCAATGTGTTCGCTCCACTGCCTTTATTTACATTAAGCTAACTGTAAACATTAGTAATTAACTTTGATTCAGAATTAATACCGTCTGATATGTGCTGTTACCGTATGAATTTAGTGTTTCACATACAATTTAACACAGAAATCTAATTAGTATAGAAGTCAACTATTCCCGTTAAGGTAATTGAATTGCTTTGGTTGATTATCCTGTATGGCAACTTGCAGTTTAAGCCGGTAATTAATCATCCAGTGTACCTGTGACTGATAGCTGTTAACTGCAGCAAATGGCCCGTTCACTAATGACCAGGTGCATATTATTTGCTTGCGTGTATGTTTACAGGCCAAGCAAACTAACATCGATCCCAGAGTGGAACTAGTGCATCATATCAGTTAACAGAGATAACAATACATTGCTTCATAACTTAACGTATTAAGTGGCAAGAGGTTGGAAATTAGTCCTGCATACGGTAAAACTAGAAGTACTTCCAATATATAATTCCTATTTACAGTATTTTGTACTAGTTTTCTTGTTTCGAACGATAAAACTAGTGTTTTGAAAGAAATCTTTATTCTGAGCATAGTATGAAAGTACAGGGCGTTCGCCGGAAAACGCTACCCTCCCAGTCTGTTGCCGTCGGCAACTTGCTCGGTCAGTGAAGCCAGCAGTTTCCGCCACACGGCACCGTGAATCACCGCACTGTTTAACACCTCCGCTGCCCCAACAGTGCAGTGCAGTAAATGGGACCCTTACATTGTTAAGAACGGTTTCTTTGCATTGTAGATAGTTTTTGACTTCAGTCTCTTATTAATCAGTGTTGTGAATAAACGTTTCTTTGCGGTTTGGCTGGTTTGGGGCTTCATACTCTTATTAATCTGTACCGTGTTTGAGTGTGAGTATAATTATGGTACGTTACAGTTTGCAACAAAGAATATTTCTCTACGATACATATGTCAAGAAGAAGTCATTTAAAAAGTGTCGCAGTAAATTTCGTCGCGAATTTCCTGGCGCTTTACTGCCAGCTAAATCAACAATTCTGCGTCTGGTTAAAAAAGTAAGAGAAACGGGTTCATTTTTTAACAAAAAGAGACTGTCGGTCAACCGTATTCTCACAGAGGAGAAAATTGACGATATCGCTTTTCGACTAGAACAGTCACAGTTAGGGCAGCGTGTGTCTCGAAATATGTTCAGAAGATGTGAAATGTGCATTACACAAGAGGGTCAAAACTTCCAGCATCTTTTATAAGGTAAGCTAATGAATTACGTCACATTTAAATGCTTAGCACACAAGTTTATGAAGTTTATGAAGCGTAATTATTATGAAATAGTCCGCGGCCGACGGTCGAACAATGCCGGAAACTGAGCGCTCGCTCGCCGGGAGCAGTTTCTTCCTTGTAGCGCTAACAGTGGGTTGCGTTTCCCGGCGAACGCCCTGTATTACTTCATAACTTAACGTATTAAGTGGCAAGAGGTTGGAAATTAGTTCTGCATACGGTAAAACTAGAAGTACTTCCAATATATAATTCCTATTTACAGTATTTTGTACTAGTTTTCCTGCTTCGAGCGATAAAACTAGTGTTTTGAAAGAAATCTTTATACTGAGTAGAGTATGAAAGTATTAACCAGCAAAATGAAACGCCTTAAATGACATTCTCTCTTGTTGAGTAAACCACAAATTAAAATTTTCCTACTATTAAAATGGTTTCAGTGATATGACGCGAATATATCACAGACAGAACCATAAAATTTTGTATTTTGTTGTTCGAAAACGGGCAGTTTTAAGTTATTAAATCAATAAAAAAAAGGTAAGTAGTACAGCGACATTTGTAAGCAGTCTTGTAAATCTATTTATTTAATTCAGTTTAGAGTAGAACCAGAGAAATACCGCTGAATTAGAAACTTCGGGGCTGTTTCGGTACTATCAAAACTCATTTGGCGTTACGTAAAACAGTAACTGTTGTTTTGGGAAAATGTTTTCATTCACCCAAGTACTTCTTACATCCTCTTCATAATGAAATATTTAGCTATTACTGAAGCGGAGGCGAAGTGAGATGTTAGAAAGGAAAACCTAAAAGTCTGAGCGAGTAAAAAAGTCTTAATGCTAATGAGGTCTAAAAGCTAACAAGGCCCTGCAAATGGGCAAGAAATTCAATAATGTTGCACCAGACATCGTTAAGGGAACACTGAAAAGCAGAAAGGATACTCTGGACACCATGTTGTTCTCATTAAAGGGCCGCTCTAGTAAATCTGTATCACAGTGTCGGTGACAAACTGGAAAAACAAGATTCTTCTGGAAAATACCCTGCAGCGTATAAACTACATAACATAAAATTTCTTGAAAAATTGTTGATCAACTCACTCTAGAAATGAATGTAAGTTTCTTAGGTTTGTTGTTTGTAAGTATCTAAAGAATAGATTAATGTACGGAATCTAAGCCGGAAACTTTTCAGGCTCCTCTTATGTATCCATTACACTAATGCAGCTACTGTTCTTAAAACTAAAATCACCCGCTTTTCGAAAAGCTGTGGAATTGGAAGAACATATTAGCAAGTAGTTCATATTTACAAAACTAAGTCCCTCTCCGACAGTGCCACGTAAATGGTTATCATTAACAATGGGTTTTTAGTGTTTTTTCTTATCCGTACAACTAAGCTACGCTTTTTTATTTTGGCTGCACAAGGTGCATAAAAAACCACCAGAAACCTATTACTAGTAAAGCAGCTAAGAAAAAAGGCTTAAATTTCAACATCAATGATTCATACCATCGCTGTAGGTATTGTCCGTCGTTTTTTGCCGGACATTTAAACTAGTCTACTATATAACCTCCTAAAGTCACTCATTCACTCACCTCGATAGCTATTGGCTGGAGAACGGTGTCACGTGACAGCCGTCGCTCGCAAAACAGCGACCAGAGATACCATTAGAAGAAATTCATGGGTATGTCCACAATTTAATAACTAAGTAACTACTACCAAATTAATTGCTACATTCGATAAGTTTGCTTTTCGTAACGTTTCATAATTAAAAAATATTGATAAATTTTGCGGATGAAAAAACGTGGATCTGTTTTCAGTAACATGTTGCTAATGAAAACAACTTTAAAAAAATTAAATTACTCATGGTCTCTGCTGTATACACTAATGCCAACTGTCATTACGGATTAGGATAAATTTCGATTTAATTAAAACTTTCGCTAATGATGTTGCTTGACCAAAGTTTATGCATTACTGTTTATTTGATTTTTAGGTATTTTACTGACCACTTTTGTTAATGGTCTTTGTTCATGTACGTGAGTTAATAGGTAATTTTAAGTGGATATTAGACCTAATATATTAACGAATCGACTATTCTGGCAATTCACTTCTTCGAGTTGCTCAACTGTTTAACAATGTGCAATGTGTATTAAGTTCTCTGGCCGTCATAGATACTATGGCCAATGATTAAATCAATGTTTGCCCAGTCTCAATAAAACACAAAGTGATGCTTTCGAAGCAAACATGAATTTTTAAAATTTTGTAGAGCGAACTTTAAGGGTCAAATACAAGTCAAGTTTGTATTTAAGCAAGTTATAGTCTGTGACCTTTGAAACAATTACACGATTGCGCTATCGTCCCTGTTCGTGTTTAAAACCTACCTCTATTAATGCTTCTGATTTCTTCTAGCTCAACAGATTTTATTCACCCTGAAACACAGGTCAAGCTTATATTTGGTCAACTCAGGTAAACCTGTCATAATCTTTCATCCTAAAAACTGGAATTATTGTAGACCTGTGACGATACGCAAAAAACTATCACGGGCTTACACTAGTTTATAATAACTCAATGTTAGGACGCTCCGTGTTTGAGATTCCTCGCAAAACTGCATCAGAATTTAAGACAGAGTCGAAATACGTGTGAAATCGTTTTGAGTTCGTTAAGAGCTGCTTTGCAGTTTGTGTTAGTCGTGGTTAATGCAGAGTGGTGTGAGTAGTGGAGCGATGCGCGGTGGCCGAGACGGTAAGCAGGTCAAGGGTCTGGCCGGGACGCGTCGAGGGTGTGCCAGCCCACTGTCACACAATTATGCGTAGCCAGCTCCTGTAACCTGCACAACACACCCGAGGCTACTCTTTATTGGTCACAGTATCTGTTGACTAGCGCAGCGGCAAAAGGGAAATACCATATAACACTTCAAGTTTCAAGCGCGATGGGGAGATCCCACATCAAACTGGAGGTACTCTACGCTAAGCAATATTACCAGTGAAAGCTCTGTTGGCCACTACAGAAGCGAAATTCATACTTCCTGTCTACTTGTTTCCGGGTATTTTTGTTGGTTTTTTGGTTGTTTTTTGTTTGTTTATCTTTTGTTTTTTGTTTGTTTATCTTTTGTTTTTTTGTTTGTTTATCTTTTGTTTTTCTTTGTTTTTCTGTTGTTTTTTGTGTTTTTTTCTTATGGCTTTACGGCCAGTAGAGGTCGTTACAGGTGGGAAAGGACTGAGGACAAGAAACTGGCAGGAATTCACTCATAGTCTTTTGAAGGAAGCATCCCGGCTTTCACTGCAATGATTTGGAAAACAATGGAAAACCCAAATCTAGATGTCCTCCCGAATGCGATGGTAGCCCTGCTGGCGAGACAATATGCATTTATTTTTCCAGTCCTTGGAATGATCGACTGTGATCTGAACGAATTGGGTTTAGATCCCGAGATGAAGCAGAGATGTTTTGATCGAAGCTGAATATAAAAAAGGTAGCCGCATATCCACTGAACCGGCTGCAAGTGAGAACACTGAGGGAGGGAGGGGGACAAGCCAGCAGTGAACGCGCTGACAGATACCACCTGTGTAATAATTTCGGGGTCTTAAAGTATAACACCGAGCGTGGTGGGTGAGTATCAATGCTGTGGCCTCGTTTACAGGAGGACGCAGGTTCTAATCCCAGTCCGCCATTCCAGATTTGAGTTTTCCATGGTTTTCCCTAATCACTCCAGCGAATGCCAGGATGGTTCCTACAAAAGGTCATTGCCAAATTCCTTCCTGTTCCTTGCCTCCACTCCTTTCCTGCCTCCAACAACCTTGACGTCAACAAAGCGTAAAGCCAGAAGCAAAAAAAACAAAAACAAAAAATCAAAAAACAAAAAAACGAAAAAAGACATATAAAGTGCGTGGAACACCATCTCCTCCAGTTTGTTCTTACTATCCCAATAGCATGTACAAGGTGACCAGTACGTAATATACAATACATGTCCTGTATTATCAGATTATGTTAACACCAGGTACTTTTTTTTAGGTTTTTACCGGTCGAGACAGTAGGAAGCTTACGCGAGAGAATGAGGGACAAAGAAGAAAATATGTCATTCGCCTGGTGTGATTTTGGGGAACAATGGGAAACCGAAATCAAGGTGGGGAATAGAAACGGGGTACTGCAGAATACCGGTTCCTAGTGTTTCTTCTCGCCCAGTTGGTTCGACACCTAATCCATCGCTTATTAAACCCTGCTAAACACTATAGCTTATATTTCGATAAATAACAATCTTAACAAATTTGCTACCCTTTGTGAGTCAGAACAGTCGCTGATATATTGCAGTATTGACATTTACACCATTTACTATTCTCTTGTTTGCGCAATCTATCTCACAAATGTGGAGATGGTATCCTAAATGTCACTACTTCATGAAAACATAATTGTAATGCGTAAATAAATAAACAGAATACACTACCGGATGAAACAGACGCAAGCCGGTGCCATAAAGGAGTTGGGTGATTTAAGAAATATGGGAAAACTCTTGTTGATCTGTTGGGATTTACTCCTCCGAAAGATTCAACTCGTTTAGCAACCCAATGCAACGGACGAATTACCATCAACGGCGTGGTTTCTCTCACACCATACGCGCTGCTGAGAGATTTTGCATTTCAATCAGAACTTTGGGCCACAGTTCTGTGATTAGGAACTGAAAACCACAATATCGTCTGTATAGCTGTGGGCAGGAAAACTGACAGGTGAGTGTGAGCGCGCTGTTGCCCACTTCGGAACATTCTCGCGTAGCGCGCTCACTCTACCACTAGAAAATGGCAACGCTGAGCGTCCTGTATCGCCTAGTACGAGCAGCAACGCACAAAGTATTACTACAAGCTAACAGGTGAATTTAACTGTAAAGTGCACGATTTGGCAACGGCCCGGCAATACGTCTGGCCACATTGAGAATTATGCTCTAAACATCTTGGCTCACCTCAACACTTACAATTACAAACTTTTAATTAATGTCTCATACATAATACTGTCCTTGATCGTATTACATCTCATTTACACAGGTTTTGTCCATAAAACAAGGTTCATTTACATGACGCGTATACAGAAATTCACAACGAATCACGAGAAAAATGTACAAATCCATAATTAATCAACTACCAGCTTGCTATAAATAATTCTTAAAATTCAGTTTCATAAAAGGGCTGGGTCTGAGGGCTGTTAACGCTTTTTAAATTCTAGGTTAGACTAGAGAAGCAGCAATCATCTCTCTCGAACACTGTAGACATGTAAGAATAATCATTATACTCGGCGGCTTCAACTCAAGAATACCGTCACTAAGTGCTGTGATTAAGGCGTCTGGATATGTTCCCTCTGCGTCGAAATGCAGCTTCCCTCAATACTGGCGTCGGGTGGAAAAGTCTGTGTAAACACTCGGGTTCTAGTAGTCATTGTTTATCCTCACCGAGACAGCACAACATTTTCTCGCAACTTAAAGAGTCACCCCGGTAGTGCTAACACTGTGCGGGTTCGCGTCTGATCTAGATCTTCGCCGCGCAAACATGTTCCACCCGACAAACACAATTACACGGTTAAACTACAAGCAAACATCCGCTAACGCCATTCCCCTCCCTTGCCCCTTCACTGAAGCCAAACGTCGTTTGCCGGAAAAATACTGTTAACACCAAATTGACGTCTTGGCTAAAAACTACAGCGTTCCACAATACCTCAACGGATCAATAGTTCGGTCCTGGCTTTTGGAAGGACGTAGGTTTTATCCTCGATGGTTCTATCCAGACTTTCATGATCAATCACTTTCCAAATGTGGCAATATTATATTAATTCCACGACATTGTCGGAATCCTTTTCAGCAGTGTACTAATTTCAAATCATACTTTACTCAAAAGGTATTTAAATTCATAATAAATCATATAAACACTTAGTTGTGTTGATATAATCACATGGCCGGTAAAATAGCCTCGAAACATGTATTAATACAGCAGAGCAGTATTATACAGGGTGTTACAAAAAGGTACGGCCAAACTTTCAGGAAACATTCCTCACACACAAACAAAGAAAATATGTTATGTGGACATGTGTCCGGAAACGCTTACTTTCCATGTCAGAGCTCATTTTATTACTTCTCTTCAAATCACATTAAACATGGAATGGAAACACACAGCAACAGAACTTACCAGCGTGACTTCAAACACTTTGTTACAGGAAATGTTCAAAATGTCCTCCGTTAGCGAGGATACATGCATCCACCCTCCGTCGCATGGAATCCCTGATGCGCTGATGCAGCCCTGGAGAATGGCGTATTGTATCACAGCCGTCCACAATATGAGCTCTAACATGGAAAGTAAGCGTTTCCGGACACATGTCCACATAACATATTTTCTTTGTTTGTGTGTGAGGAATGTTTCCTGAAAGTTTGGCCGTACCTTTTTGTAACACCCTGTATAGTTACCATTATCATCAGTGTTCTGCCATAAGGCAGGTTTTTCACTTGGTAACTCTCCACGCTCTCTTGTCTTCTGCCCCCCTCTTCATGTGCTTGTTATTTCCATTTCCCTTGATGTCATCTATGATTGTGCGCCTCCTTCTTCCTCTGACTCTCCTTCCAGTTCATCCAAGTCATCTGTTAACTAGCATTCCTCTCTTAATGCTTGTCCCCTTCTGTTCTTCTTTCTTTCTGTTATGACTTGCAGAAGTTTCCACCTCTCACCCAACCTTTCCAGCACTTGAACATTACTCTCTTTTTCGATCCAGCTTCTCCATTCTCCTCCACAAAACGCTTCTATCCGTTTTTCGTACAATCGTCACAGTGCCCGCATCTCTGCCCCATAAAGTTCCACACTGCATATGAAACAATTACCACATCTTTTTACTCAGTGATTTAACTAATTTTCGAGTTAATAATCTCTTGTTCTTATTACCGAGCGTTGTGGGCGAGTGGTAATGCTCAAGCCTCCCATTCGGGAGGACTCGAGTTCGAATCCCCGTCCGGGCATCAATATTTGGGTTTTCCGTCGTTTCCCGAGATAATTCCAGGCGAATGCCGGGATGCTGCCTTTAAAAGGCCATGAGCGAATTCCTTCCCATTCTTTGTCCCTAATCCTTTCCCGCCCAGACGTCGACGAGGCGTAAAGCCATAGGCAAAACAAAACAAAAAAATCCCGTTCCTATTAACCTCTCCCTTCGCGACAGCAATACAGTAAATAGCAATAAATTGTCACTAGGTTTGTTATGCTTTAAATCTCCACCAGTTTGGCGGTGCGCGCTAAAATGTGTCTACGCTGGCGTTACAACGACCCTCTTTCAAATATTGGGTATGAAGTGCGGTCCGTCCTGATTTCGTTACGTAATCTTCCAGATGAACGCCTCACTAACTACGTATTTCACAAACAAAAACAATGCCTCACAGAGCGTAACTAACACTGTTAGCAGATGAATGGCGACACTTGTTCCCCCAATGCTCTTACAACAGAAACAGTAACACACATCAGAGAAACTGGAAGTTGAAAGAACGAAAGAAGGAAGCTGCAAGTGTTTGAGAGTGATTTAAGCCGAGGCACTTCACATCATTCGCGGCCAATTACTCGACTATGACTGCAAAGGCACTCCGCATTTTCTGTCTTTGTCAGAGTGCACTTGCTTTTGTTTTTTTAACCTCCGCTTTGCATTTCACATTGTTAATCACTTTTCTCATATCAAAAGACACATTAATATCATTATTATTATTAACTGTAATTAATGTAATTATGTACAATAACTGCAAGAGCTGTGTCAATGTTGGGGATGGTTACTCTGAATGGTTTAGTACAACCAAAGGAGCGCAACAAGGAAGTGCCCTTTCACCCCTTCTGTTTATAGTGGTGATGGATAACATCTTAAAAGAACTAAAAAGAACATTCAATAGAGATCTACAGGCACTGGTGTTTGCAGATGATGTAGCAGTATGGGATGAAACAGAAGAAGGAATACAAAACAAATTGAAGATGTGGAATGATAGTTTGAAGAATATGGAATGAAATTGAATCAAAAAAAACTGTAGCACTAAAAATAAGCCGAAAGAATACAGACTGTCATATAAAATTACAAGACCACGAAGTTGAAGTTGTTGACCAATTCAGCTACCTGGGGAGCATAATTTGCAATAATGGTAGAAGTGAGTTAGAAATAATGAGTAGAGTAACCAAAGGAGCCAACTTCTACAGTACCGTGCGAGGCTTACTATGGGACATGAAGGTTCCGAGAAGAACAAAAATTGTCTTGTATAAATCATATCTCATTCCTATTCTCACATATGCTTTGGAAACATGCACACTAACATCAAGGGGCCTTAGCAAGATCCAAGCATGTGAAATGAAGTTTCGTAGAACGGCCCTCCAGAAAACTAGACATGACCGCATAAAGAATGATGAAATTAGATCAAACCTAGAGCTAAGGGAATCCATGGAAGAGAGACTTAGGTCATCAA
Source organism: Vandiemenella viatica (assembly GCA_031002005.1). Classification (NCBI taxonomy): domain Eukaryota; kingdom Metazoa; phylum Arthropoda; class Insecta; order Orthoptera; family Morabidae; genus Vandiemenella; species Vandiemenella viatica. The sequence continues at coordinate 114,497,468 of CM061914.1, read as the reverse complement.
GACTTCGGTGGTTTGGGCATGTGAAGAGAATAACTAGTAAAAGACTGCCAAAAACGTATTTGGAAAAAGGGATGCCGGGCAAAAGACCAGTGGGAAGACAAAGAAGAAGATGGACAGACCAACTGAAGAAGGACGTATAGAGAAGAGGCTGGAATTGGGAGTACATCACAGACAGAGAAACCTTTCTGGACAGGAAAAGGTGGAGAACAATCGTCTATAACAACCAAGGCTCGTAAACCACACCCGGGAAACTGGAGATGGTCCCCAACGATAATGATGATGATGAATGCGTTCTACCACGGTCTCTTTGCTTCGTAAAACAAAAAAGCTCGGAAAGGAAGTATTAGGCGTTTCAGGAATTATCGGACATTGGTGGAAGTTGGATATACAGTAGTACCGGTCCCTATCATCCTTTCATTCGTCTTCTCTTACACTGGTGATGAGTCCTGGATGGATTTTGTATGAAGAATTAGGAGTAATATTTGTGTGGTGAAAGAGAACCATAATATTAAATTAAAACTTTAGGTAGTGGTAAAATTTTCGTTTGTAGCTAACAGAATAAACTGTTGCCGAAGGTTCTGAACTATGTATCTGAAGCAACAAAAGAATTTCAAGTAAAAAAATGGAACGCTTTAATTTTCCTTCTTTCTGATATTGCTATGTCCAAATCTTACTTGCACAAAGTGCTGTGTTCCATAAAAACTGCTTTAAAACTTCTTTCTTAGTCCAATGTCAGTACTTGAAAAAAAGAAATCTTTTACCTTCATTTATTGATCTGGGATTACGGAAGAAATTTCTAAATTTCTAAAACTGCATGTATGGAACACATCACTTTAAGTAAGCGAAGTTTGGACTTGGAATATCAAGAACAAGAAAAACTAAATCATTCAAAATGTGATGCCGTAAAAGGATTTTAAAAATTAAATGAACGGATTAATCGTGTTTGAGAAACGCAGGGCGGGTAGAAGAAAGAAGAGATGGTTTAATAGATCAAATTTTAAGGCGTGGTGGACAGGTTAATTTGTTATTGGAGGGAACAGTCGACGGAACAAACTGTAGTGAAAAATAATTATTTGTGAATAGAGCCCCGGTGCGTAAAAGGTTGTTGTAGATGACTTAGTTAGGAATTGGAAGGAAAATGTCTATTCTGGAATAAAAATAAGTAACAGCACATGTATAAACACTATTCTCTTTGCAGGAAAATGAAGATGGACTCCAAAGCTCGATGCATATATTAAACATTATTAGTAATTATTACAATTTGCAATAGTCTCGTACAGAAGCAAAAATATGGAATGGCAAACGAGATATACTACCAGAGTGAGAATAGTGATTGACAATCAACCAATAGAACAAGTCTCAATCTTTACCTACATCGTTTGAGAACTTCTTTTAATGAAGATAACGAACCAAAACAGAAACTTCACCGATTTATATAGAAAGGTATATCCTGAAAGGAGACTCAACTCAAATCTTATAAAGCAATTGCAGCACCGAATCTATCTGATATATGACAGAGAAACCTGAGTAAATAAAATAGAAAACAAAAATAAAACCCAATCATCCGATATGAAGTTTCTAAGATTAGCAAAAGGATATTCTCTGAATGATAGAAGAAGGAATGAAGAAATAAGGCAACAACTGAATATTTTCTCTCTGAAAAATTCCCACCCTCCAAAAAAAAAAAAAAAAAAAAAAAAAAAAAATGAAAATTGGAAGGACCACTTTCTAATGATGGGTTAAGACAGATTTCCGAAACTTGTCCAGAGTGTCATCCTACAGGAAGAACGGACATTGGTTGACATATGATGATATGGTTAGAAAACTGATGCCGGAACAGGGTTTTGGCCTACCCATGAAGATAAGGTAAGTAAATTCAGTCGTCTTCCCGGGTTTGCAGCCGGATTTTGTCATAAAAAAGCAACATTTTGGCAATGTTATCTGTTGTCCTCATTAGGTATCCAATTTCGAGAAATCCAGAAGTACACTGCCAGGTGTGTATGGGAATTTTCACACCTTCGAAGTTCATAATAATTAGAGATCAGATTATATGCATCTGCATGTTTGCATATACAATTGCATATAAGCCCATTTTCACCGGTTATTGCTTTACCTAAAACCAAGTAATTGTGCATATTTTCGCTATATTTACAATAATTTTCGGAAGTGTAGCTAGTTAATAAATAAAATCTTACGTTGTGGTCGGCAAAACCCACTAGCAGCACAGCTCTTAGTTTACGACGACTCCCTGAAGAACTACGACCCACGTTTGGGAATGTAAATAGACTGATCCCATCAACAAAGAAAGGGTTTCTTAAGGTACGATCTCATAATAATGCCTATAACAAAATTTCCAAATGTGCCTTTACCTCCGGAACCAGTGGTAACTCGATGGGCGTCGTGGATTGAAGCTGTACTATTTTATAATGAACATTTCGAGACCATTAATGGTGTAGTAAACAGCTTTGATAGTGGAGAGATTATGATAGTTTTTCAGTACAAGAAAGCATTTAATAATTCTAATATTAAAACCATAGTTGTGGTTAGCACTCATTTTTCCTACATACCTGCGTGTATTAAAAAGCTTGAAACTCGAGGTTTGACGTTGACTGAATCTATTCAGTTATTTAATAAAATCCGCATTGCCAGAGATATCCCTGTGTAAACTTAAAGTGAAGTTTGAGAAATAATCCAGGTTTTGAACCTTTGTGTCAAATTGATAGTTTTAGTAATGGGAAGGGGGAACTTTTTGCAGAAAACACAACACCGTATTTCAAACACTGCCCAGTTACATCAGTGAATTTGGAACAGTCCATATCCACTTCTAAAAATATTTTGAGAGATCGAAGAAACAATCTTACTATTGAATATTTAGAACAGTACCCGATTGTTTACGTTTACAAAAGCAAAAAAAAAAGTTAAATAATTGTTAATTATCGAATTTATAAATATGTTATTCAACTAATTACTAATTGCATGCTGATTTTGAATTAAAAAATCTAAAAATTACTATTTTTATATTATATAATGTTGCATATTTTGACACTTTTCGTGCATATTTTAAGCATTTTTCATGCATATTTCTACGAATAGCTTTTTGTGTTGCATATAATCCGGTCTCTAATAACAACCAATGCGAGCGTGGTAGTCATTACGCTGGCGTGGGCTTCTACGAGCATTACACTACCTGATCATCTCGTATCCAGTAAGTTGTTACGGTTGGATTAAAACATTCAACATTCGTTCATGAATTAAGTTGGCGACTGTCAGTTTCTCGACGGTAGTGTTAAGAAGGAGTGGTGTGAGGTTATATCGGTTATTGGTGTTACGTCGCTGTGCGCTGTCATCGCGGCACGGCACGTCTCCCTTCGCGGCGGCCTCTTTGTCTGAAGCGCTACAGTCGATACCCCGGGTCGACTGGGGTGCCACAATTTCAATGACGGCCGCGAGCTCGTTAGCACGAATGCGATCCCCTCTCGGGACTTCCCCCTGGCACCACACCCACTTGGCCTCGCCAAAGGAAACTCGAGGGGCAAAAGTGCCTCGCGCTACCACACGCCGCTCCAAATAGAAACATACGCAAATCAAGCACCTTACCATGAACGGAAGTATCAGTTGCTAGCGGACCTGTGCTATAAAATTCAATTACTACTCTTCAGCTACTAGAATATGTTTCCGAAGCAGTGATCGGAACAAGTGAAGCAGTGACACTGGGTCCTAGTGAATGGCAGTTGTTCTAGTCTAAGATTCGGCTGCGCGTGTTTTACTTTCACTAGCTGCTACCCACAACTTCGTATGCGTGGACTTAAAATTTTATTGCTATAATCTTTATACATTAAGATGAATTTTTGTTTGTTTGTTAGTTTGTTTGTTCTTCATACAAATCCACAGTTTTCATCCGATCTCGATGAAACTTTGCACATTTATCCTTTGAAACAAGGATAAAAATACCGTCTACATTTGGTTGAAAAATAATCGGTATAAATAACACATGTTGTCTCATAACTTTGAAATACGGCGATAGACAGACACGTTGGATATGGAAGTCTCCGTACCGTGTTTCCGTGTAGTGGACTGGCAGCTCAGTGGTTAAAGCGCTTGCTTACGAACGTCGTGGTCTCCAGTTCAAATCTCCTTGGAGGCTAAGATTTTTAAGAATTGTTTTTCATTGTAAGAGTCAGGCCTGGGCCGTAGGTTATTCGGATTGAATGTTAAACTGTAGATATTAGAAAGTTAGGGGTAGTCTTGCAATGTTGTAGTTGTACACTTTTTTACGTTATAATGATCCCTCAGGTGTTGTTCGCAGTCAGTGTGTGAGTGTGAACCACAGTAATATTATTATAAATACGGAAGTATGTCTCTGTCTTTTTGTTACGTTTTGACGACTAAATGGCTATATCGTTGTGATGGAATTTTATAAGGAAATCTGTATGAAGGGCGCAGGATATTTTATCCAGTATGATTAACAGTTGTAGTCACGAAATTTTGAGACCTTATGGAATGGTGACAGAAATATGTTGGAAATTGATTCTCTTCAAGAGACAGGTTCGACGGTACAGTGATATAGTGATAGCTTTCCTGTCATATTATTCCGACTCGATATTGTTTGGGACCAATCCTTCGTTACCAACAACTTTCTATATTTAATTCTGGCAAAAAAATTCTTAATCCACGCGTACGAAGTCGCGGGTACGAGCTAGTTCCTTATAGTTACGAAACCGACTGCGAGAGAAATAAAGACTGAGTGATCGATATAACATACAGAGACTTACGGACGGTGTCTGACTGTCACAGTTCGTTGGTTCTAATAATTTCATGATAAAATATGTTATTCGCCCGAAAGAAATATTCTATGCCTTCTATGCCTTTCCTAATGTCACATAGTATCCTTTTCAAATTTCATCAAGATCTATTTAGCCTCTTAGTCGCGAAAACGTAGCATAAAGACTGAGAAACAGAGTTACTTTCGCATTTACAATATTAGTGTAGTGTGTTATTTTATTGAAATGCGTTTTATTGAAAGTACAGTTATATACTCATAGATTGTGACCAGGTTCCCTGACAAAATCAATTATTCGAAATATTACAATTATTTTTTCTGTAAACCAAGTTCATTTGTTTGATGATTAAACGAATCACTATTTAAATTTTTTTTATTAAATTGAAGCCTAATTTTTCCTCTACACAATAGAATATGATTGTCTTCGCAAAAGCTGTTACTAATGATCCAAGGTGCGACAGTGTCGATTTTTTTTTTGGCTTGGGCTTTACGCCTCGTCGACAGTGAGGTCATTAGAGGCGGGAAGGAATTAGGACAAGGAACGGGAAGGGATTAAGACAAATTACTCCCACAAGTTACTACTTCAGAACATTTCCGAATGGTTAACCTATGCATTGTACACACGCCTAACTTCTTCTACAATGATTATCAGGACACGAAGAAAATTTACGGTTATGATGTTCGATTACATTACATTTTGGTGAAAGACTTCCCAGTAAGCCATTCAAAGGGGAATATTCTGGACTCGACAATGCATGTCTGCAAAACAGATTCCAGGTTTGGCTCAACTGTTCGAGAACTTTAACGATAACTGAACAACAGTATAAACAATTAGCTATTATCAAATTAGTTTTTTACTCTCTAACCGTTATCAATTTTCTTTTTTTTATATACTTATTGCTTTACGCCTCCTCGACGGCTAAGGTCATTAGAGGCAGGATGGGTCTCGGGATAAGGAACGGTAAGGAATTTGGCTATGGCCTTTTGGAAGGAAGCATCCCGGATTCGCCTCGAGTGATTTGGGGAAACCATGGAAAACCCAAATCTGGATGGCCGGACGGGGATTCGAACCCGCGTCCTCCCGAATGTGAGGCCAGAACGTTAACCGTTCACCCACCACGCTCGGTCAATTTTCCTAAAAAAAACAGCGATATAATGACTTTAAAAATTAATTCAGATAATTTAAAAGCTATGCCTATTACTTTGATCATAACAACTGAAAATTCATTGAAAAACGGTAGCTGGTTCTGCCGTCCTTAGGCATACTTTTAAATCAAACATTCTGAAACTGAAAGCAATTAATAAGAGTACAACAACTCATTAAACATTCAAAACTACTTTTACATTTTGATTAAAGTATTTATTCTGATATTGGGGGGGTGAATACTTTCTCACAGACTTCACCAAATAAAATCATATAATTAAATTAATTAAAAGGATGGTTTAATGAAGGTGACTGGTTATTTTTACGTTGTAGGCACCTCCGTTAAAGTTAGTCCTCGCAAACTACCAAGCTGATAAAAGGGTCTTATTCGGGATATGTCATAAGTTATGTTCATTATTATTCCATAATTGTTATTCACAAAAACAATAGTACAATTTTAAATATGGTTTAACATATATTAATTTGTGAATTCAGTTTGAAACTTGCTTTTCTAACTTTATTATTACTGAAACCCATTCTAGCCTTGTTTCATCAATCACTACTAATCTGACAGCGATATGCTTAAATAGAAAGCTACATCATTTCTTTATCTTGCACCCGGCATTATTATCTTTATTACATTACTGTGCCATGTCGACAAAGAACTTAAGCTGGGATGTACGATAAAACTCTCAGATCCCATTATTAAACGAACAGCTAGAAGTTGATGTCATTTTTCATTTTCCAAAGACAGAGACAAAGTCTCCCCACTTAATCTGTCACTCAGTCTTGTAATCAGAGTTTTCATTTGTCTTGTGGTTGCGGGACAGGGGGTGGGAAGAAGTTAATAAAGGCCAGGTTAATCGAGTTGACTGGAAGAGTCGCATCTTACTAGATCTAATTAACTTATAAAATTTTTAATGCGACCTTTGTGAATAGCGCATTACAATTAGTTCTTTGGCTTTTATTTCTGGAAATACGCTTTCATTGTTCTCATGACCAATCACATAAAGTATAAACTGTATGTATCATCATGAGGCACACATCCACATTTTAGAGTATGGAAACTGTAACATGATAATATCTTTGTTCTCACTGCGTGTTTTTGTATCGTGTGTACTATCCAGATTAGCTCTGCATTAACTCAATGATTTATAAATCATTTTCAACGAATGAAGGCAATCACTCCAAAAAATAAGTGAACGTTAATGGTTTCCTCTTTTTGCACATAGTATCACCTATGTATCTATTTTTTATTCGCTTTAATTTCGCTGTTTAAATTAGTCATTCTGTAAACCCAAATCATTTTACTGGGCGTAATGAAATAAATGTTTGTATTTGAAAGGAATGACCTTATAACTCTTGGTTATCGAGAGACTAACAGTGGTATCAAATCCCTTTCTTTTTCTTTCGAAAAAAACAGAAACAGATCTGTCATATAAACATTCTTTGTTCTGTTACCTGTATGATCAATACTTCGTATTTATCAGTGATTTTTTTTTTTTAATTAGAATGGCGTGAGAACTTCTCGCCAGATTATTTTCTATTTTATTTTATTGAATTACCAGTGAAAAGAAGTGTCATCAAAAAGATAATAAAAGAAAATCAATTTTGGCGTTTCTATTACGAGCGCTGATTAAAAAAATGACGATTCTTTTATGTGTTCCAAATCTGGAAAAATTATACAAGCTGCTTAAAAGAAGTCAGGCATAAAATAAGGAGGGGAATTAAATACAGGATGATTCAGGAGGAATGTAAAATATTGAAGGCGCAATATTGAGTAAAAAAGTTCATATAAACATGTGTGCGGTTTCCATTTGTTTTGGAGATACAGGTGTTGGAATGTTATGCTTAAAATAAACCTCAGAAAATGACTGAAGTAGTTCCAAAAACATACTCATATTTTAGAACAGTTTAATTAAATATTCTAAAATCCCACCATCGACTTCAACTCACAAATTGAAGCCTTTATTGATGCTTGAAGTGGACATGTACAGTCCCGATGCGCGCGCATCTCAGTAAAAAAAAGAGACTTTCATACATTTAATTTAAACTTTTGTAACGTGTGTTGCTACATGAATAAATTACTTCAATAAGTTAGTTGTGTGCTGATCATTTTCTGAGGTTTATTTTATGCATAACATACCAACACCTGTATCTCCAAAACGAATGAAAATAGTACACATGTTTATATTAACTTTTTTACTCAACATTGTTCATACTACAACCTCCTTCAATATTTACCATTACTCCTGAATCACAGTACATAATCTATGCACTAAATGAGAAATTAGAGAGAACTGCTCGTAACAAATGCACTGGCGATAAGGACAGGATGAATATTGAGAGAGGGATATAAAAAGGAATCAGTAACCATTACCATACATTAGAATTTGATTTCAGGCAAAAGGGAGTTGGAAGGTTTTCATTTGTAATTAAGGTATTTTGGAACTGGAATAAATCTTTGATAGTGGAGATGTACAATTTAGTCGAACTGTGAAAATATTTGGAGTAAAAATTCGCGTAGCACTTAAGTGAGTGTACAGGTAATATAAACTCCATCACAATTAATAATAAAGATAATGTCAAAATTATAACGCATGTAACGAAAGTAGTTAAGGAATTCTGTGAATTTTGAGATAAAATTGATGTTGATAGTCGAAGAAAGGCAGGTATGTAGCTACCTGATAAGCATTACCGAACGGAAACTGGGAGTCTTGAGAGAGGACAAAAAGGAGTATCTAAAATATGGTGCCATTGAGTTACGCTGAGATATATCCATCTATTACGAAATCGAAAGATCGATTGATGTTAGTAGAAGGAGCTTAAGAAAATGAAAAAACAACAACATACTCGTGCAATGGAGTGCTGCGAATCTCGTCTCACTATACAGGCTTTAAGCAGTTATGCGACGACTGATGTTTGTAGAAGCTGCACGTTAATCTGATCACCGAGTAGGTTGTACTCACATGAAAGCACTTAAAGTTTTAAATTGGAGGGTGGTTTTATTGATGATGGAACTCCACACGATATTTAATTTCATATTTATTTAAAAAATGAGGTCAAAATGAGGCATCAGACTTCTATCCAAAGTTTTCAAGGTAAATAAAAATACTAAATAATTTTTAATTACTAAAATTCTATGCCAGTATCCAATACTATAACTAATAATATCTACTAGTAATTACTACAAAAAGCCTACGCACCTCCATTTTCGTCATATTCTTAGCATAGTTTCAGATATTGATTTGACATACTTCCACAAACTTCAATGAACAAAATCATTCTGCCTATTTCACTTAAATTATTAATTAAAGGAGGGATAACGTGAAGAAAAAAAAGATAATGGTTAAATTTATAGTTGTTTAGTTTTGTGATAGAGATAACAGGAGGAAGAACTATGACGGAAGACAAACGCGTAGAGACTAATAAGGACGTGGATATGGAAAGATTGGCACTTGATTCAAAAATATGTACTAAATCACATACATTTTTTCTTTTCTACTTATTGCCTTACGCCTCGTCGACGGCTTAGGTCATTAGGGATGGGAATGAGGACAAGGAACGGGGAGGAATTCCGCCATGGCCTTTTTGAAGGAAGCATCTCGGCATTTGCCTGGAGTGATTTGGGTAAACCATGGAAAACCCAAATCTGGATGCTAGGACGGGGATTCGAACCCGCGTCCTCCCGAATGCGAGGCCAGACACGTGATTAATACTAAAAAAATATATGGTTGCTGAAAAATGCAGCCTTGAGACGAAATTTATTCATAATTTTATCCTAATGATAAAATATTCCATTATTAATTTCTTTTAAATATGTAATTCTACAAAATATCCAGTCTTATATACTATTTTACTAATTACGCACATAGACTGACGAATTATAATACGAATACATACCAATCTTCTAATCTTAATGCCAACAGAGAAATAAACTTTATCCTGTTGCCTAAATGACACATTCAGGCGACTGGGTCATTACGACATTAATGCGTAACTATTAGGTACTTAATCTCGGGGTGGAGGATATTTATTGGTCCTGCAAAACATAAATTACATGTTGGACTAATGGAAAGAGGAAGTGGCACCTTGTTTTAAGCCACCTCCTTGCGAGATTGGCACTGTGGTGCGTCACGTGTCCATTGACGAGATGTCTCCGTGAGTGAGGTCGGACGCCCACGCTCGCTATAGATCGACCGACCACGCCGCTCCTGTCAAAGCACCGCCCACACCAGTCACATGCGACTCCGCAGCTACCAAAAGAATCCGCTTAAGCCCCAGGGAATTTACTGTAGACATGTGTATTCTAAAATATCAAGGCTCCCTATTCCAGCAGTTTGGGAGAGTGCTTTAAGTTTGGTTTAAAAGAACCGGGTAGTGTAAAATAATCCACAAACTTTCCTGATTACAATTATAAAAAATTTATTGGGTATAATAAATTTCTTCCGGGTGTTATTGATGGCTTGCATTAACCCTACTCTCAGACGCCACACCCACATTCCATATATCCGTAAATGTTAACTGAATCTTTAACTTGATTTTTTTTCAAAACTTGAAATTTTCTATGTCATGTACCTTTTTCTCAGGAACGGAATGTTCAATCAACTTGAAATTTTGCACAATTACAGAAGCTTATAAATCACGATCTGTGAAGCAAAATGAAAATAATAAAAGCAATAGTAAGTGAGTTGTAATATAATAAGTATCTGAAATATTTGCTAAAAACTAATTACATAATCTCAAACTTATAAAATCTAAACCAGTTTCTTGTCAACAATAAGTTTGCTTCACAAGATGTAGCATTAACATTAGATTACACATTACAAATTTTATTGTATTAGCTTCAGTGAAATTGACTTTGGTTTTTAATTTTTTTTTTTTTTTTTTTTTTTTTTTTTTTTGCTTGTTCACATGTGAATATTAATGAAAATATACTATATATTTCAATGATGTTGTACAGACACACGGTGAAATATGTTACTAATAAGGCAGCGTCCATGAACTACGTGGCTCGGTCTGGAGGAAGGGGGGAGATTGGTTGACTGGAAAGCTACGCTGGGCTATACATGGGGAGAAGGGGGAGTTTAGCGAACCAGGCACGTAGCTTTTCATTCATATTATTTTTTACAGTTAAAATAACGTACAGAACACACAACAGCATGTGAATATTTATTTCCGTCATTTAACAATCCCCGCATGTAATTTACGATTTTCTGACAAGAGAAAACACAGCAAAATGTCTTCTGGAGTCAATAAAGAAAAAGCTACGTGCTACGCGGTGAGGTGGGTTGATTGAGACGTGGGGGAATGGTATGGTTCACAGGAGACCAAGATGGAGCTACGTTGTTTATGAACGCTCCCTAACTGCTGAGAATTTGAACTTCCTGGTTGTCATGGTTACCTAATAATGAAGCTTTAACTATCACGTTGCATTGTTGGTTTGTCCACACTACCCGGTTCCCTTAAATGGTTTCTCGAAATAACTTATAAGGGTCCTTCCTCATAAAGAACAAAAATAGATTAATATACTTATATTAATGATTAGAAGATGTAATAATTAATTAATAATTTACACTACCATTATAAACTATATAGTCTAAGCCCGGGACCTAATTTATCTCTTCTGTCCAAATACGAACTTGAACTTCACTGTGCAAAAATTTGAATAAAATCTCTTGAGCTTAAAGAACAGTATTAAATGACAATTACCATAAACCCGGACAAAGACGAACAATTGTTTCAAAGTTCTTGCTCGCTAGGCTCAAACTTGCTAAAATAAATAATTGGCTTGTATTTTACTCTAAAGGTACACTCTGCAAATATTTGAAGAATTTATCTTTAGTTTGAAGGAAGAATGATCATCCATCGCAGCAACAATTTCTTCAAAAGCATCACATTGTTTTTGATTGAGGCTGGCCAAACATTAATAATGTAATCATTGATCATCGTGTTCGTAGCGGCCAGAGAACTTACTACATATTCCAGATTATTATATAGCTTGGCAACTATTTCCAGAACACTCGTCAAGGTAACATATCTGAAATCTGATGTCAACTTTATATAACCTGGTAACTCACGTTCAGTGAACACGAACAAAAGTGGTCGGTAAAATAAACCTTAATGTTTTAATTAAATTGAAATTTATCCTCGGCCGGTATGACTACTGGCATTCGTTGTTGCAGCAAAGATCACGAGTAATTTAAGTTTCTTTAAGTAGCTTTCATGTTACTGATAAGCAGATCCAAGTTTTTCAGCCGTAAAGTTTATCGCTATTTTTTTAACTATGAAATGCTACGAAACTTAAACTTAATTAATGTATTATGGCAATTAATTTCTTAATTGCTTGGCTATTAAATTGTGCACATAATTTCGAATTTCTTCTAATGATATCTCTGGTCGCAGTTATTTTGTGAGCGCGCGACGTAACAGTTCTCTAGGTCTACCGAGGAGAGTGAGTAGATGCGAAAGTAACTCTGTCTCTCTGTATGTTTGGTACATTTTCACGACTAAACGTCTGAACCGATCATTATGAAATTTAACAAGGAAATACTATGTATCATGAGGAAGAGCATAAGATACTTTCTTCGGAATAAACAACATATTTTGTAACGAAATTTTAAAAAAATAACCAAAAAATACAGACGTACGGATAACTTCTGTAAGTCTCAGGCTTTGTTTCTCTCGCACTCACTTTAAAAGACGACAGTTCCGACTAAAATTTGTGTTTCCGATGACTATCAATAAAGTTCAGGGAGAGATACTGAAAGTAGCCGGAATACACTTACAAAAGACGTGTTTTTCGTGTGGGCAGTTACTAGTTCACAGGTCTCCGTATCCCAAACACTATATATCAGCAAAGGGCGGCAAAACCAAAAATGTTATTTACAAAACGGTATTGAAATAAGATGTTCCCAGAAAGTGGCTTTAGACCACAAACAAAAATCTGTCGGAAGAACTGGGGTAGATAGTCTACCACAGTTAACCACCAACACCTTATTTTCTTGCTATTTTTTAACATGTTGCAAATAGGTTCTCTTAATGAGGTAGACTTGTAATGGCTTCCCCGTCATATTAAAATTTTAAGTCAAAGCGTAAGAAGTCGCTGGTAACAGCTAGTGAATTTATTTGTTTTTGTTGTCATTTTTTGTGTTCCATACAGCCAGCGGATTACATCTTATCAAGTATTTCATATTATACTTTACTTAATTACAGGGCCAGATTTACAATTTATAAGTGCGTATACATTATTTATGGCATACAATATATGTAAAATATGTGGCATACAAACTTATAAAATACAATATGTAACACGCAAGATATTAAAATGTTTAGATGGAATCACTCAGTTTATTCTGTTGGTCAGCGTTGTTATAGGATTTGTTGTTTTGCTGCGTGTCTATGGTTTTGTTTAAGGTACGCTCGTGTGACCTCTTTATTCGGCTTGTTCAGGTGTCATATTTCGATGTTGTTCCTCCCTGCAAGCTTGAAGAGGGTCATGAAGATTTCTGCTTTATTCTTTTGCAGGAGGGTCTGTACCTTATGTTAAAGGAATTGTCACGATCGGCAAAGAGCTTCAGGAGCCGATGTCAATTGACGAGCAAATAGTACATAAAAACGTAGAGAAAACGAAACAGAAGAAAAAGAATGGCTGGCAATCAGGAGGGTTAATGATTATATTCGAAGTGTGATCGGTTGCGTCCCACAGAATTAAGATGATTAGATTTTATGAAAATGATGTTGATGGCTATATCCGGCGGTACAATACAAAAGATGTCTCAAGATTTAGAGAAGTTATTCAGTGTATCAGTGTTGTAATTAAAAGTTCGTACTCTCAAGTTCTTCTTAAATTTGACTGCATTTTTTAATCACTGAAATAACGTCACATATTCTCTTAATCCGTGAAGTTTCATTTCATTTCCTCCCGTACTCTTTCCTCATTTTTTATTTTTAAATTCCATCAAAGTCACTTTTCAAGAGAGATTAAGAAACAAGTATTTATTAAATAAGTGGAACCCCAGTCTGTAAAAAAATAAATTAACCACAGGAAAACAAATTACTATTTTCACTGTTTTTCCTTTCTAGCATTTACTTCGTAATAAAACAAGTTGCATATTATTATTCGGCATGTATAACCTGTTTCCAATCGAACAAAACTTTAATCATAATGTGATACCTCGGATTTAGCTTCCGTATCCGGCGAGGATTGCGATGTATATTCAGCTCAAAACAAATAAATAAACTGCAGAAATGTAAGAATGAGTATATACACTAACTTTAAAAACTAACATGAAATGACAAGATAAGCATGCTAAATCAAAACATGACAAAATAAATATGATCTTTCTGTTTTCTTTCCATCTTCTCACATAAACATACAAACAGAACGAAATAATGAAATTAAAATTTAAAAAAAAAAAAAAAAAACAGTTAACCCAGTTCCGTTCACTTAAATTAACAAACCGAGCGGTAACGCTCTGGCATCGCATTCGGGAGGACGCGGATTTGAATCCCCGTCCGCACATCCAGTTTTGGGTTTACCGTGGTTTGCCCTAATCACTCCAGGTGAATACTGAAATGTTTCCTTCAAAAAAAAGGCCATGGCCAAATTCCTTCCAGTTCCTTGCCACAGTCCATTCCCGCCACTAATTACCTCGACGTCGATGAGGCGTAAAGCCATAAGTAAAGGAAACAAAAACTCCTGAGAACACCGATCAAGCGAGTTAGATAATATTGCATAGAAAAGGAACAAGCTAGGATGAGTTCAAAACATGCCGTATGCAATATCAAATAGAACATCTTTTAATTCAGAAGACTCCATTATAGTTCGACTCGTTTGTGGAACGCTCAATCAAAATATAAGTGTTTCTATTTTACATTTTTCTAAATCAATATGACCAGCGCCGGAATGATTTTTTAACATGGCCCGTCTTTTCCTTCATAACTAATATCTGTCCGTACAATTTCTATGTCGACAGGTGATAATTTCACCAAAACATTGAAAAATTTTCGACAGTTTTCTAAATTTTCTTCAAGGTATAAAAACTTTAGTTCGATACTCAAAGCTTCAGACAATCCGCTGGTATTAGTCTGCTTTTTAGTTGAGATTTTCTTCAATAATTACAGAAATGTATTATCAACGAGACAAGGTTTAAAAAAAACGTAAAAGTATCAATATAGATAATCTATTTATTGGTGCTAAATTATACTTAAACCCCTCTTTTTGGAAATCTATGTTATAACCGGTACATTGCAACGAAGTTAAACTTTATCTTATATTTATTAGTTACTTCTTTTATTTTTTTACCAGTTGTTAACTTCCTTTGCTCCTGTAAATATTCATTTAATTGTGCAGATGTATATTTCATAGTTTATATGTTACATAATTATTTACATAACATAATCAGAGTTACATTGCTTCCGTTGTGCGAATTGAGTGACAAGCAAACTTTTTTAAAGAAGCTGCCTGAGTAGCATTAATACTGAAGACCAATAAATTAGAAAAGTCATGGGCATTGTTTTGCACATTTCTCTCAAATGAACCTCATCTCTCACTGGAATAGTGAAGCTGGTATAGTCACTTTTTGTAATTAACAGAGCTTTCAAGTGCAGGCCACCTTTCACAAATTTTTTGAGACTATCTGTGGAAGCCATATTTCATTTTTTCAGTTGAAGTGATGGACATACATCCCCGTCTTGGCTTTTTTATAGCTTTACGGCTTGTCCACGACGAGGTCATCAGAGGCGGAAAAGGACTGGGGGCAAGGATTGGGAAGAGATTCGGTAATTGCTTTTTTTGAAGGAACCATACCGTAATTCGTCTGAAGTGATTTCAAGAAACCATTGAAAACCAAATCTGGATGGCTTGACGGGGATTCGAATCCACATCCTCCTGAATATCAGGCCAGAGCGTTAACGCCCACCCATCACGCTCGCTCCTGTTTAGGCTGTGGTGCATTTAAAATGACATCACTAGCAAAATTTCCATTACAGCTGTGGCTAAAGAAACTCTGTTGCAAGTGATGCATTAAAAATGACGAGACTAAAGAAATTTCCATTCTGCCTGGGGTGTAAGAAACTCTGCTGTATATATTTTAACTTCAGATATTCTCTCACTTTTTCCTTATTTTTTCACTCTTTCTTTTCTTAACTTTGAGGAATGCTACTCGTTTCTTATTATTTTTTGCCTCTTTTTTTATTCATCTTTTCTATTAATTTAGCGACATATTTTGCGTTCCACAACAGACTGCGAACATTTTTTTATTTTTTTTTTTTTTTTTTTTTTTCGTTCAGTCATCTATGGACTATGATTACGCAACTCCATTTCCTCTTCTGAGTTTCCTTCCTCCGTCGCCTGTACTGTTTCATTCTGTGGCTCACTCTTGCTTTTTCTTCCTCTGAGAATATCCTCCTTTTTCTTATTGGTTTTTCTTCAGTCAGTTCCTTTACCTCCGCCATTTTTCTTCTGAATAATTCCCTGTCTTCGATGTCTTGCATGCTGACTCCACATCTTTTCAGATCCTGAGGGACCTCCTTCGCACATGGATCATGAGTATTCCTGTTCTTTTGAAAGTTGAGTATTTTCTGTGCCATTCTTTCTGGTTCCATTCTTTTGATGTATCCATAGAAAGCTAATCTCCTTTTCTTGATTGTGTTTAATACCTTTTCAAATTTAATGTAATTTATCTCAAACCAAATTAAATTCGCTTCCTGCCACTTTGTTTGGTCCCATGATCTCCCTTAGAAACTTTCTTTCTTTCTTTCCTATTTCTGTCAATTCCTTTCTGGCTAGTGTTTCTGCTGCGTATAAACATTCTGACTTCACTACTGTACTATAGTGCTTGTATTTCTCTTGGTGGGAGAGTAATTTCGATTTGTATGTCTTTTAAAAAATCCTGAAAGCTGTTTCCATCTTTCTAGCCCTATCTTCAACTGCAGCCTTTTAATTAACATTAGGTGTCAAAATTTCACCAAGGTATTGGAACTTCTGTGTGCTTTATTTTTTTTATTTTTATGTAGAAATTACATTTCTGCTCTCTAACAGAGCATTATTGTCAACGCTGTGTGTGCCGAAACCCAATCTAATGTGTAATTCCACTTGTAAAGAGTTTTGGTGAAAAGACAAGACAGGGGGGATATTGGATGGTGCAGTTTTAAATCGGCCTGTTCGCCATTTAAACGATTCCAGCTCGCAGTTGTGAGAGCAGGGTTCGGAAACGTGTGACAGCCTGAGGCGTCAGGAAATCGATGGACCCCGGAATATACGCCGGCAAGCCAAGGGAGCACACAGGCTTCTGTCGGCTTTTGGACAGCGAAATGGAATCCCTCTCACAGAGGGAAAAATGTTGACGCGTGTTATAACTAAAGGCCCATATTACTGCGTAGCCAATTCTCACAATATCGTGTGAAACAATGTTATTTACACAAAAGCTTCATTAAATGTTTTTTGTAACTTCCATCACACAGTTAATTCCGGTACCAACCGTAGCTGCTTTTAATGCGACAAAGGGTATGGAACGACACGTGAAATATACATCACTGGTGTACCTCAGACTAAAACAGAAAAATAAATAATTGTTACGGGATTTTGTGTGAGGTGATTACTAATTGAATTGAAAGAAAAAATGATTGACTAACACTTTGAATGTTTCCAACAAATTGATACGTTACAGAGGGATCAATGGAAAGTGGCAGTTATCACACGTGCTTATTTGATATATAACAGTTTGTCTCAGAGATTAAAATATAGCAATATTGACTTTCGTCAGACGCATTGCCATACATAATGCCACTGATGTGATGACGATTTAGATAAAGGTTTTTCTAGTAGTATAGCGTGTGCAAAGATCGTCTAACATTCCTGCCTCGAAAATAAAAATTTTACAAAAAGAGTAATGCGATAAACCATATTGATAAGCTAACACTTTTTACAGTTATCACCAACCCAAAGTTTTCTTTCTTACGATGATGACCTTTTTGTAAACAGCACGATTAGCACCATGATATATTTTTATTGATTTTATTCAAGTGTATATTTTCAGCACAGTCGAGTCTGGTATAGGGATTCAAATATAATTTATTATTTATCCATAAAGTAAGATAAAGCAAGTAATATACGCTATGTTATTTTTAAATGTTGACTCTCTAGTTTTCATATTCCTTGAGAAAGAAAAGTATTACTATTTTCTGTTATATTAATTTCAGTTCATGTGAATTTATACACGGTTATGAGTAAAATGATTTTACTACCACATTTTCTCTCTACATCCGAAACCCAAAAGCAGCTAGGGAAGAAGCAGTCGCCTTTATTCATTAGAGAAGTCGACTCCATCCTTTAACAAGTGCGACCAAGTCTTCAAATATTTGTCACATTCATAAGCAATAGTTTCTTCTCACTTTGATATCTCATACTGCGTCATAAATGGGCATATCTCGCTTGCCCTCAGTTCGGAATTCTTGCGCACTTATGAGTTCTCAACATGCAAAAAACTCCTCCAAAAGATAATTACTCAACATGTATTTCAGCTTCTGAAACGACACTATCTTCCGACAGGGTTAAAACAGTTCAGTCTCATTAACGTTCAAGAATGGTAAAGAAATAACCGCGTTGTTAATTTGAGCTCCCTAACAGTATTGTGAGACATTATGAAGCATGACCCAAGATAGTTGACAGTCAGCCAAACCACACGAACCGTGTTGGGTGATGTCTGGACTTTATAAATATTGTAGCACTTAATTTAATGTCTTCTGTATAGAAATTTA
The DNA here is from genome assembly GCA_031002005.1 of Vandiemenella viatica. Lineage (NCBI taxonomy): Eukaryota > Metazoa > Arthropoda > Insecta > Orthoptera > Morabidae > Vandiemenella > Vandiemenella viatica. The sequence goes on along the minus strand of CM061914.1, from coordinate 114,478,782 downwards.
ACTGTGTTACAAATCAAATACCGTTATATTAGAAGGTAAAATGCAATACGCGACTCCAAAATGGCGATCAAATAGATATGCAGAGGGCAGGTTGTATGCACTTTCCACGCAGAAAGAATTCATTTCTCGTCTGCTTCTGAGCACAGTGGAAACATGGTGACTTCAGTTTCTTCCTGATCTGTTGACTTTTGAGTACGGTCCCAATTTTTTTTTTTTTTTTATCTGCTTAACGTCTCTTAACAGCGAGGTCTTTAGAGACGGGAAAGGATGGGTGGGGGGGGGGCAAGAAATTGGAAGGAATTTGGCCATGGCCTTTTGAAGGAAGCATCTCGGCATTTGCCTGGAGTGATTTGGGAAACCATGAAAACCCAAATCTGGATGCTCAGACGGGGATTCGAACCGCCGTCCTCCCGAATGCGAGGCCAATACGCTAACCGTTACACCACCACCCTCGGTGGTCTCAATCTAATATTATTTTGAGTTTTTATTTTCTGTGTGGCGTTGAAATATTGGCGTGTTCGAGAAATTTTGTATAGTAACAATTTAAACCAGTTATTCATGTTTTAAGCCGACTGTAACAGTTTTAAGAAGTGTAAAGATTAAATTCTTTTGTCTCTCACCGTCTTACCGTGCACTCAGGGGTTTTTTCACTAATTTTCTTGCTTTTGATGCAAACTGCATCGCATCTATGTAACTTTGCTGACATATATCGAGTACTAGTAGAAGCTCGCGTTCGGTCGGGACTTATCAGATGAATCAACAAACTGTTATTCAGTTGCCTCTGTAAAAGCTTGTGATGTTTCCCCTCAGAGGAACGGCGAAATAAAAGCATGGTAAAGCTGTATCTCTACCCGTCAAAAGCAGATGACACAGCGAAATGCGAGTCGTGGGGACGTGTGCTTGCAATGGCTACAGACCAACCCTGAGAAACACCATTTTCCCTTTATAATCAATTATACAAGTTTTATAATGCCTACGTAAACGCGACACATTTATCGAGTGCAAAACACTTTATGTGGATGTCACCTTCAAACTGAGACGGAAACTTATTTTGCTGCCATACCCTCAAAAAGATCGGTTCATGTTTCCGGCTGATTTAAACTCTACTGTGGAACCAGTTATTCTTACAGTTTAAGGAAGTGACGGTGTTTCGGGTAAGGTCACGAGTCTAGAATAGTCCATTTTTCTAGGATCAAAGATCATGACAGGTTTACCTGATATGGCTAAAATACGAAGTCGATCTTTGTTTCACCATGATGGTTCTCTCTGCCAATGTTAATAAAATCTCCTGAGTTTGAAGGGATTTACAAATAATAATAGACGTATTAAACAAGGACAGAGACACTTTCACTAAGTGCCTAAACATGGCAGAGAAAATAACGTAACGACCCAGCAACAATGAACGCGCACTCAATCTACATGATTATAGGGTGGGGTCAGAATTGCTTACTGAAGGCTTGAAGAGTAAATATCTAAGCGTAACATTTGATAATAAAGTCAACTGGGCAGAGCACATTGGGCAGGAGGTGGGAAAAAGTTTACAAAATCCTTCATTTGCTGGAGAGGTTGATGAGAGAATGTACCAGAGAAGTTATGGAGTTGGGTTACAAAACTTTGGTCAGACCACTGGTTGAATATGGCGGTGTAGTTTTGGCCCCACATTTTGGGTATCAAATACAGGAGTTGGATGAAGTGCAAAGATGATCAGCTAGATTTGTTTGTGGAAATTATCGCAGGACACAGTTAGTAACTGATATGATAAAGGAGCTGGATTGAGAGTCATTGAAGGACAGAAGGAGGGTGAAGAGAGTGCTGGGAAGGTACAAGGCATATGTTGGTGATGGGGCTTGGAGGCCTATTCGTCGGAGAGTTAGGGATAGTGCATGGAAGGGGAGAGGCGACCATGAGAGCTTGTTTCATGCGTAAGGGAGTAGAAAAATTTTAAAATTTGTAAATCACAGAAATAGGTGGGGGAGGAATTAACACTCAAATTATATAAGATAATTAAAAAATAAAAGTAATTGGGTAACTTGGGTAATTGCCATCGGAGCTGGTGATCCATCGGAATTAAAATTAAACTAAAATTAAAAGCGGACAAAAAGAAATTTAAAAATCACCTACGTTTTTATTTTAATAGCCTTAACATCAATTCCGATGTAACTCAAGTCTGATGTCCAACGTGAAAAAAATGGCCGAACAGCGCGAGAGTAAGATTTAAAAATAACAACAACGGGAAAGGCTTCATTAATTCGAAAAGGACAATTTTATTCCACGTTTTTTCAGCCATAAAGTTGTTCCACATGTTTTCGACTAAATATGTGTATTTACCAGGTATTGACATTTAAAATGAAATGGCATGAAAAGCAAGCTTAATAAAAGCATTTTGGAATTACATTTCTTGGCAGTTGCTCAACTATTAAACTGTGCTCATAACCTCGAGTCTCGTAACATCTCCGGCCGATGATTTGCCAATGAAGTGAGTGACATCAGCGTTAGGTGACGTCATCGTCAATCCAACCAAAACCTATAGAGGTAAGCGCGGAATGAGCCTGCGAAATTATAGTATAGATATCATTGCACTAGAGCTCTAATGCTCATCTAGGATGAGGTCATTAGAACTTTGAGGGAATGGTGGACCTGAAACTGGAAGAAACCATTACGGAATTCGCCTGGAGTGATTTCGAGAAATCGAAATCTCGATTCACGCACAGGAGATCGAAGCCGCGTCCTCCGGAACGGCAGGCGTGATTATTAACTGCTCACCCGCCATACCTAACATGTAACTACTACAGGCTAAGAAATTCTCTCTGATTGCAGAATTATCTTCCATATATTTAGCTGGGTCGGTTTAGGAAGCAAGTCATCTCTACTAGAAGGGTAGTAGAGGGGAAATTAAATCTCTTTGCTAAGCGTAAAAATATCTGGATAAATTTTCTCCCAACTTCTCGACATTACATGTTGGAAAAGACTTATTACACAAAAATAAATCAATTTCGCGAGACTGTTTCTGGATGATAAAGTCACGGCCTTTCTATTGGTATCGTCCAGTATCATTATTAACTGACAGCGACGAAGCTATTGCGCAATAAAGCTTAACAATGTTATGGATACCAATTTCAGTATTATTTTGACGAAGCTTACAAAAAAATCACACTCATTGTCAAATCATATCCAGAACTAAAGACTACGAAAATGACGAAGGGCCATATTTGAGGTTTTTTTTTAATACTCGTCAATGATACTTTGTCGGAGTTCCGTTTCCCCATTACTTTAAACCTTGCGTACTGGTCCTTATGATTACGATTTTAAGAGAGTCTTCTGTATTCACCTAGGTGGATTCGGGGACAGACCAGACTTTCTGCCTCAAAAACTACATGTTATGCAAAGAGAATATCACAAAAACGCTTACAGTTTTCTCAGACCGCAGTAATTACTACTTTTCTTTGAATTAGATCTTCCTTAATAAGTCTTGAAATCAGGAGGAGGTTGAGTTCCAATAAATAATAACAGGAAGGTGGCTCTAACATTAGATTCAATCAAGATCGACATATCATCCATAATGGTTTCCCCCTCCCTTCTCGCTTTATGTCTTGTATGCCTCGTCGATATCGAGATAATTGAAGGAGAGAATTGACTGGTGGCTAGAAACTGAAAAAAATTCAGCCATGGCTCTTTTTTTTTTTTTAAGATAATCATCCTAGCATTAGGCTTTAGGTCCGAAATCTATCTGGATTCGAACGAACGTCCTCCCGAATTACAGGGCCGAGCATTATCGCTAATCCACTAGTTTCGATCAGCCAGTTTATTACTGACTTTAAATTTAGGTTAAGGTACTGATAAAAAAAATGGAGAATTACACGTTTTCCCAAACTAAAAGTAATTTTAGTTTCCATTAAAATTTATACATTCAACAATTGACTTCAATTCGAAATAAAATGTAAAAATTGGAAAATCAGATCCAGCATCCAGATATGGTTCTCGCATCTTAAAGGCACACAAACATCTAGCTGTGTTACAGATTGATTTGGGAATGGTCTTCGACTTCTATCTGTGCTATGCCCGTCTAAACGTATTTCCACATATCCGATGAAACGCATCTAAAGATTCGAGAGAAAAAGTTGTAACTACGTAGGAGAAATTGTTCCAGCGTTAATAGCTAGCGTTTTCTATGAATATCTTTGTAATTGCAGCTGTATAAAATTAGTTACTATGTTTATGTTTGGCACGCCTTGTTTCAGAGCGCGGCCGTTAGGCGACTGGATCGGTAGGCGGCCGCCGCCCGCAGCGCCCCGGCGCCACCCCCGCACGGCGCATGCGCCGCCGCCGCACTGCTAAGATGGCGGCCGGGCACCCTGCGACGTCGGCGGCGGAGCTCCCGTAAGCTCGACTATGGCGGCAGGAAGAGCTGGAGGGACGCGCGGCGGCGACCGCGACGGCGTGCGACGACCCCGGACCGACGCTCCTCACCACGACGACGCCGCCCGGGGCCGCCGCTTCGACGCCCGGCGACCGGCGCCCGGCTCCAGGGCGTGAGGCATCAGTGTAGTGCAGTGTGTGAAAAGTGCTTCAGTGACCCCACCCCGCCCCGCCAGTGCTCGGACCAAAACATGCAAAAAGAAAACAACACCAACTCGGGGGAGCACCAGCAGTATGTTGGACCCTTCAGGCTGGAGAAGACGCTCGGGAAAGGGCAGACAGGTGAGGCTCTACCGCACCGCGGTATTTAATGGATCCTAGTGCCGCCGAGCAGTGGTGCCACCACGGTCGCATCAGCCAGGCGCCCTCTCCTCCCGTTACTTGCTGCGCGGTACTGCAGTGCACGTTTCTCAAGTTCCCTCCCCGCAGCAAAAATCCCAGTTAATTATCCTCCTGACTAATTTAACACTAAGCGACAAAATTACGACAGATAAACACTGTTTCTTCTCGAGAAGTTTCTCTCTCTTTCTATATTACATTTCGTTCACCTCGACGTCTTAAGAATTTTTGAAAGGGTCCGGGAAGAAATTTGGATCTGAAGGTATTTTTTAATAAATCGTGTTCTTACACGATTTATATTTTAGATTAATGGATTGGAAATCGAACCCGGGTCCTCCAGAATGCTAGACACGAATGTTACCCAGAAACCTACCAAATTCTGACGTTTTTCTCGATTTCAAGGTGGAATGAGGCTTAAATAATATAATTTTGGTTACATATTTTGAATAGGGTGTATTAAAGTTAAAAAAAAAAGTTGGATGATATTCTTTAAAAATTGCGTTTAAGTTCCATAAATTGTACCTGCTTAAGTTAAAAAAATAAAATAAAAAAAAATCAGCATCATTACTACCATGTTGATTTAGAACCTGTTTAAACTACAATTGGGGAAAATTCACTTCGTTACTGCTAGGCTATTACTGCAGCTACCAGGAGTTGTCTGTCTTCCGCAACGCAGTGAGTAATGTGAGTGATATCCATCACGTAAAAGAAGAGGAATGGCGTTTCCTAATCTTTTAAACTTCTTACAGTAGCAAGTGTTGTAATGTTATCTACGATCGGAAACACCGAAATTCTTCAGGAGAAATAAATTTAAATCGTATTTACAACCACTTTCACTTAACTAGTATTTTTAATTAATTGCAGGGAAACGAACTATTTGGTGGCAATTTCTCTATACACCTAGTTACGATTTTCACTTTAAAATATTTTAGTCTAAGCTAAATTCAAGGAAATCTTTTTTGTAAAATAAAGCATGTAGCTGAAACAGCGTTTATCATACCATCTTAATGCGATGTGCGTGTATTCATATGGTATTGTTCCAAAGCTACGCGAAATTTCCGTAAATAATTCTCACGTGCATTTTACATTTTTCAGAAGGCTCACGTAAGTTGCTCCGTATTGATCTCATTTTCGCTAAGGGTTCGTGACAGCTGGGTTGTTGCCGAAAGAGGCTACTTGCTGGATGATTTAAAAATTCTGTTGAAAAACTCGGTGAAAAGCTTGTTTAAATCTTCATGCTCGTATCCCTTTTTTTAATTATTTATTTCATACCGCCAACGACAACTGGTGAATTCGTAATCATACAATTTGTATTTAACATTTCTGTTGTGGTCGAAGTGAATAGCGCAGGATGGATAAAATATTTGAATAAGAATGCCGAGATCCTAATTTGAGCTCGAATCAGTAACTCGCGGAACGTATCACCAAAGAACTAACCATTTCGCATTGAAATCTCTTTCAGCAAACACGCCTTCTAATTTCTGCACAATTGTTCCTTCCATTTATAAATTTCAATCGTGTGTTTAGCATTCCGATATCAGCCCAAGTATTAAACTATTTTTCAGTTCAATTTCATTCCATCAAGTTAAAAAGCACTCTGTTTCAAGTATTTACCAATTCTTCCTCCAACTTCCCATTAACAAATGATTTGTTTACATATCATTTCGATATTTCTCTTTCAAAGACATTTTTAGGATTGTAATTCAGAATTAATACTATTTTTATTCTGTTTATACCACTGTGATACCTCAGAATTTTTACAGTTATCTAACGATTATATTACATAATAACTATATTTCTACAGAGGCTCAGACTATATAATTGCGTCAAATAGTTTAGTGGCTTTAAATGGGGGAAAGTATATCCACTTTGAAATCATAAATGATTAATTTCACTAATATTTCATTCATTTTTTGGAAGGAAAAAAAGTATATTTTCTACAACAAAAGTTCTTATGTTCTGTTCTGCAGTACCGGTAGCATTAAGCAATATTGGATGGTAACAGTAGAGCAGGTTCAGGAAAATGCATGTAGGAAAATTTCCATCAGAGCGAGCGCTTCATCACAATTAAATTAAATTAATGAAATTAAGATTTGCGAAATTAGTTTTTCTTTTTGCCACAAATAAAAGTATGTCAATAAAAAATGAGGCTAATATAAATTTTTGTTAATCTTTTTTTTTAATGATGTTTCCACTTCTCTATATACAACCTAAAAGTTCCATTAGTATTTATAACAGCTCAGTCAGCTTACAGCATCTGAAATCGAAGCTGGTGGGTTAGGATAGAAGGTTCAGTGATCAAAACCCATCAAACATACAAAGACTTGCGACTGTTACTTTCAAATATTTCTTTGGTGATACCCTGCAAAATATTGCTTACTTTCTCAACGCTGAAAATGTTCCCTTTTATCATCAGACTGATGATTTTCTTTTTATTCCAACTCTCACTTCCAAATATTTACTCCAAAAAATTTAATATTTACCTGTGACTCTCAATTTCCATTATAAAATTTTGTTTTACATGTGATTAGGTATACTTAATTGAGTCAACAATTGATAAAAAAAACATATTTTTACAATAACAAGATAATGGCATCAGCAAAAAAAAAAAAAAAGTGACAGAATAGATTACACTTTTTATTCTTTTTATTATACACTTTCAAATCATATTCCATTGCAAAAACACAGACATTTAACAAAAAATACAATGTTATGTGAAATATGCAATAAAATAAGCATTAATTTCCATAATAAAAATACAAAATAATGAACAAATAAATGCATATGCAATTTTATCATGAAAAATATATATTAATCGATTAGGAGTGTATTGGATGATTAAGTGTGCTATTTCTTGTAATTATCCACACCAAAAGTGAAAATCAAAATGCTTTAAGCCTACAACAAAAGGGAAAAGTAAATACATCACTTACCAACGAAAAAGAAAACAATCCACAATATTTTGGGAAAATTATTAACCATGTAGGAGGGTGATAAAACATGCAGAAAATCGATGAGTGTGCACATGTCAACAGTGACCACATAAACAATGTTCTTTTTTACATGAAATTTTCTCGTGAAACTAGCCAAGTGAGTATGTTTCCTGAGAAAATTTCATCTATATACAATGCCAAGAAAGCATTCATTCCTATACATACTTTTTGTCAAATTTTTTTACAATGAGTTTGTTTGAATAGCTCTTTGGTTACCCTATTAATTTTTTAAATTATTATTTCAACGCCCCCAAGGCAATTTCCCAACATACACATTTTAACACAATCACCACACAGTACCATTATCGTGGTGTATTCTCCTGTTTTCTATTGACAAATTAATGGAATCTGTATCTTTATTATTTTATGTGTTAACACATACACATTTTCAAGGCAACTATAGCTCAATGGTATACATATGTTTAGCTTCTATTATTTTTTCCAGCAAATAAATGTGGTGAATACTGTTGTACTGCATCCGCCACATGTAAAACTATTTTCTTCTCGCATTTGTTTATATTAAGTTAACTTGAACTGTATGGCTTGAAAAATGAATTAATTATAATGAAGCATATGCCTAGTGGCAATTTCTCCACACATCTATTCATGTTTCTCCAAAAACTCTCATAAATACCGCCCATACTATTTTAAGATACAGGTTCTTACCTTCTACCTTAAACCACCATCCTTACCTGCAGATATTCCCTAATAATTTTGTTCCTTATCTTGTTCATGCTTGTAATCCCTATTCTCCTTAGCATAGAAATTTGACTTCTTCAATGTCCAGCTTTCTGTACCATACTTGAGAACAGAATCATTGTATACATGATAAATTACTACTTTCTCTGTGGTACATACTTGTTCCTTATCAAACATTTCAAACTACTTAAAAATGTTTCTGCCCACCTCCCACAACCATTGTTCCCTCCACTTTTCTCGATAACACTTCCCAGGTATTTGAAATTATTCATCTTATTCAGCTGTTACCCAGTCAATACAGTTCCACTTATTATCCTCTCCTTATTTCTGGTTGTAACGATATACTCACTTTTTGTCACATTAAATACCACCCATACCTCCAACTGTTACTTTACTTCCTCTTCATTCTCTCAGATCACCGTGTCATCTGCAAAAGCCACCTTCTCCATTATGTCATCCATGAATAAGACAAAAAACAGTGGCAGAGGGTATTTTCTTGTTTCAGCCCATTTCTTGTTCCAGTCAATTTGCCCTTTCTTCCCCAATTTTCCTACAGGTCACAAATCCCTGGTATAGTTCTGTCACTACTGATTGTTTTTTATTATTATTATTATTATTTCTCTGTTTTCCATTGTCTTCCATTTCTTTCTCTTGTATATGCTATCACTGCTTCCTGAATATCAATAAACACTAACAGCAGATCCTTTGTTTATTCAGAGTACTTTCCTGCAACTTTATCATCACAAATATAGAGGCTACCATTGCAATAAAATTTTGAATTCAAACAAGGAGGCAATTTCCAAATCCACAAAAACTTTACCATGTGATGGACTTACAATCTCTATCTTTGAATTCATTTAGTCTTGTGACTTTGTTATTTGTTTCATTTTGAATAAAATTATTGATAAAAGCTATGCAGTGTGAAAAGCAGTACTGAAGCACTTTTCAATCAATTAAAAGTGAAATGAAAGTTGGATAATCTAAAACTATTCGACATATGGTAACCGAAAATATAATGTATATGCACAAAGCATCCACTGATATTTGAGTTTTCTAAAAATTAAACTAACCCATTTTTCACTCTTGAAAAACAAAGTAATGTCAATTGCAGTGGTTGCAGTGCTTATCCTGTTTCATGCAGAAGTATACTGTATCAAGTCAGTTCAAAGATAACTGTAATCGAGTTACCTTTCTCAAGTTTGTCAATATGAACTCGTCCATCATGCAGAATTTATTTTTTATTATTTTTTTGTGGTAAAATAACAGTACTATGTGACTATAGATTATAAATTAGCCCCTATATATGTTGAAGGACATAAAAGCACACAAGGAAATTGACTGCATCACAAACAGTTCAGTGAAGACAGAGAAAATGTATCAGATTATTGGTATTATCTAAGGACAAAAATTCAGAATACTTTGGAGTTGTAGCTTTCTAATACTATCACATACTGGGTGTAATATTTTGAAACTAACTGCCTGCTAATATCTATTAGTGAAACTTTCCAGAATATTCTTGTGGTATACTTTAGTAATGGAACATGAAAATGCTTATACGAATTATAAACAAAAAACAGTAATTTTACTCATTACCTGTCAAAAAAGCATGGAGGAGATCTGTTGCACCATAAATCATACAAAAATTAATCAGCAATAATAAAAACAAACACAACACTTCTGGTGGCCCCACTAATCTTGTGAGAAAGTAAGTGAAACATTCTTCAAACTGAGTTCAGATAAAGGCAGTTGAGTCAGAAATATAACTATTGATGACACATGTAATGTAACCACTGAATAGAGTTGAGGGGGGGGGGGGGGAGAGTTGTTTAAAAGGCATATATTGGTGATGAGAGTCATATATCAAAAAGAAGTGATGATTATGATCATAAATTAGCACTTGATTTTAATTTGTAGGTAAGGAAATGAACTGGAATAAATTATTGAAGCAGGCACTAATGAAGGCCTTAAACAAAGATTTATTGTAAGAATTCAGAAGTAGGAATGTCAGGAATGATTAATACGGTAATTAGCAATTTTTTAAATACTGGCAGAAAAATAATAAATCGCTTACCACAGGTGACAGCATGGCATAGATTAAGGTTAAAATAAATTCTAACATCACAAAACTTATGAACAATTAAACAAGATATTTAATGTTGTATTGTTACCAGGACTGTTTGTTATAACTGCAGTTTCTATCAACTCTTGCAGATGTAAATAGCCTACTCTTATATTCTGAATACTAGTGTCTGAGTGACATAATAGAATAGTTACATAGGTATGCTTTGATCCAATGTGAGAACAATCTCAGGTATGTGTAACACTATACGATGTAATTCTTTAAACCAATAATAATAATATCATCTAATGATTACAGGTTCATTAATTAATATAACCAAACTGCATATAATTTCCAGTTAACTACAGATACAAATCTTTCAATGTTAATTACTGAATTTGAACATAATTTCTGAAGAATGGTTTTTAATCAATACAAAACCATGCATCACATCAATGATTGGGAATAATTTGTCACTGTCACCTTCCCTGTCTGATTTCAAAGGCTTCTTCAGTTTCCTAATTCCAAGAAAAAACTCTTTCACAGAGTAAAATGGGTTCTGAAGCAGAAAATCTTTTAATTCAGACTGTAAACTATCTGGTTTTTGTAGATAGCATTTATTTGTTTTGGCAGAATGTTGTATATAGAGGCTGTGGAAAATTTTATCCCTCTGTGTACAACTGATATGATTTATAGTCTTTGTGGAGGTTTTTTCCTGTATTATAACTATCTATGTCCTTAATGACACTGAAGTATTCCAGATTTTAAACTACAGGAGATAGTGGGGGTTATATATATTTTATTAGTTTGGGAATTTTCTGTTTTTAGGTCATTTCAGGTATAACACTGTCATTTGAACATAAAAAGAATGCTATATTTCACTATAATCTAATTCAATTTAATTTAATTGCAATTGAATGCACACTCCAGTGGCAATTTTTTATATACACATTTTACCCATTTTCTGTATCCGCATACTTTTGTCCTCTATGGATTTGAACTTTAAATACTTTCAGCTTTTTCCGTAATTTAGTCATAATTTTCTTTGGTAATTTATTCAAGTCCCTGACTCCTTTACCTACACAACAGAATTTTCCCACATCTTTACACTTGAAGTCGCATGCCAGTAAAATATTTTTGCCAAACAGGCATCGCATGACTTTTCGTATAATGACACATCCTTTAAACCAAGCAGCTACTTAGCTGCACTAACTTGAGTGTATTATCATTTATGTATACTAGGAATCAGAAGAGAACCAAGAATTGACCTCTGAGACATGCTTTGTATAACTATTACTCTTTCACATTTTTTTTATCTACCTTTATATGCAAACTTTACAGATATTTGTAGTTCCTACTTTTAGATATATCTGCTCTATTGCATTGACCTTAGTGATCTAATTTATGGTTGAGAATTTTATGAATTACACATTTAAAAAATCTTATAAAGGTCATAGAAGATTTGTAAAAAGAAATTGGTTTCATTGTTTGCAGTACGTTGACTAAAAAATAAACATTTCATTCTGTTTGCTGCAACAGGATGAATATTACTGAGAAGTTCATTCTTACATAGATATATATAGCATGCCACCTTGCCAACCACATATCCTTAATTTCATTCTTTTCCTGCCTTGTCTGTCTTGAACAAGTCTCGCTCTTGTACAGGTCAAGTTATACTTTTTGTGTTTGAATGCTAAATGTGTTAATCTTAGATTTATTTGATTAATATCCTTATTGTTTATTTCCATCACTCTTGCTGTCCTTAGTTTTTGTTATATTGTTTAAAATTTCTTAATTTCCTTTCCCATTAATCTGCCTATACCACTAGCTACTCTGTCAATGTTCTAAACTTTAGAAGACCTCAATGATCCATCTCCACCTTAGTCACCTTACAGAGTTTGGGTATGTGCAACTTGTACGGATTCAGATTGTATCATTGCCACACTATCCATTCTAACTGTTGTCTTTATGTGAAATCCACCCTCTTTTCACCATGTCAAATTTTACAAACTAATTAAAACATCAGAAATTAATACAAGTTTACAAAATTCACATAGAAACGGCAGCACAGACCTCCTTTACAGCAGATGCAGTCTTGAAGTTTTTGTTAAAAATGTGCAGCAAACAAAAACAGATAAAACACATGATTCACATCTTCTGCTGATGAAAGATTTATATGCTGATTACATGTACTTTCATACTACTTTTAACATGTCAGGAAATAAATCTTTATTTATAATTATTCTGTGTTTAAGTAGCTTTTTCCAGATTTCCTGTAATATTTTCACTTCTGAATATATCCCATACTTTTACATTTTCATTTTAATTAAAAGATCATTAAGTTTTTCTAGATAGTGTGCAGCCATTCAATCTGGAAATAAAGAACATAGTACAAAACTATATTTATCTTCACAAGTACTGAATAAATCATTTTTAAGATTTTAAAATGGTCTGTAAAGATATGTTCTAGAATATCACCATCAGATAATTATGATTTTGAACATACTGTTTGCAGCAACGGTAAATAGTTGAACAGATGTACAGTACAGCCAACCAGTTGCATCGATGCAACTGGTTGGCTGTACTGTACATCTGTTCAACCATCAGATAACTTTACTGTATTCTCACTAACAACATCCCTAGTATGACAAGCCTCTAGATAAAACCAGAAATCTGGGCTGTAGGGTGGTACACATTGGTAACTTGAAGTAGTACCAAGAAATCCTGTACAAGATGGGACAAGCAGAAACTCTCGTCAATGTGGAGCAAACATTCATATGTATGCACTTACTTGTTGGTAAATAGCAGACAGCTAATAAGCCCAGTGTAATGGATACTCTTGCTTTTCGAGAAAGAATCTTTCTCATTGAATGTACATTATCACGCTATTCAAATGGTTGGATACTATCTGGACAAATCTATTTATGTTGTATATTTCCACTTCAATGATTTCTTTCCCCCACTGACTCATTAATTTGTTCCCTAATCTTGCCCAGTTCACATTGGACATCTATTTTCATCCCTAATATTATTTTTTTCACCTCAGTAATTGCTTTCCTGTATTCAGAGAAAGATTTTACTAACCAGAGTGTAGCATTTATTGCTTTTCATTTTCATTCATTTGAAGGAAGTATGGAAACATTTTTTTTCCTCATTTTGGTCTCTATTTTGCTATTGTCAATCAAAAGTATTTAGATTTAGTATTTACTTAAGTATTAAAATGAAATCTTCACAACTGTACTGCCAGATTGTGCTGTGGAACTGGAATATTTCATCAGCTGGAACAACTTAAGTGTTGGTTATATGATTATTGACTCATGGTGATAGTAGCAGTAGCATTCAGCTAATCAAAGTTTTTAAGACTTAAAAAAAAACTTATGAACGTGTAGAGAAATTGGCTTATACCCAATCACACTTAATTAAATTAGATAATGGTACATGACATTAATATTTCCACTGTATATGTGTATATTGTAATGTGAGTAAAAATGGTTTATTAACTATGTGGATTATTATAAATGTGAAATAGTTAAAGTCTGCAAGGCTAATTGAGATGAAGATAATCTGAATAACAGGAATAGTTTTGTATTTCATGTTCCATTATAGCTTTAGAGATAGCCATAGTATATAATTTGACAGTGTAAATGTATAAATTGTGTCTTAAGAATATTTGGTTCACAGAAACGTAGAGCTAGTTCCAGAATATTGTCATACATGTCCATATATCTTTTAAAAAAATATCATATCTCTTGATTTTACCAAATTAGTCAAAATATCTCTTTGCCTTAATGGAGCTAAAATTTATGTTTTTTTTTTTAGCTGCTTCATTTTCAATGGAAAGAAAGATATGACATGCTATATTATGACTGTATTTTGCACAGTAATTCAGTATTTTAAACATAAGATTTCCTTTTACAGGTCTGGTTAAACTTGGTGTCCATTGTGTTATGGGAAAAAAAGTAGCCATCAAAATTATCAACAGAGAAAAGCTTAGTGAATCTGTGTTGATGAAGGTAAGATACTAACACTTATTATTTTATTTTGTGTTGCTCTTTTTAGACAGTCTTCTTAGACTTTCATAGTCCTCAGTCTTGTACTGTTCTCACCCAAAAGGATTCTGTTAGTCATGTCAGCACACCATATCAACTGATAAATGTTCTTCTAAGATATCTGTCTCAATAGTAGCGCTCAGCCAGTATCTACACCTATTTTGTTGCATTCGTCCTAAAACCAGCTCCATTTCATAACCCATTTATTCCTTTGGGCAACTTTTATTCCTTATTTTTTATTTGCCTTATTTCTGTTGTGGAGATCTCTTCATTGTTCTTTCCTCTGGGATCTATAGTTTAATGTGGATTCCAAGACATGGAATGTACTGGCCTAGTTCATTTGAACAAACACAATTTTTAAATTTTCATGGCCCCAACTGGATATCTGACAAGTAGGTTGTCATCACTAGTGGAAAAATGTCCCAACCATGTGAAGAACTTTGCAGAGTTCATCAACATGTTGAACAGATTTCAATTGGAGACAGACAACGTCGCAGTCAGCTATGATGTCGTGTCACTTTTTACAAGTGTGCCTCTAGTGGACACATTAGCATTGCTGTCGAAACACTTTGCTCCCAAAGAAGCAGAACTTTCACGTCATGTGCTCCAATCTACCTATTTCCAGTTCAATGAAGAGTATTACAAACAGGTCGACGAGGTAGCTATGGGCTCACCCCTGTCTCCAGCAGTAGCCAATTTTTATATGTAACACTTTGAAGAACATGCACTAGAAAGTGCCCCAAAGCAGCCAAATTGTTTCTACCGTTACGTTGATGACACATTTGTGTATGGCCACATGGGATCAACAGCCTGCAAGAATTTTTACAACATCTCAATGGGATTAAAGAGAACATTAAATTTACAGTGGAGTTGGAGAAGGATAGTCGCCTTCCATTTTTAGATTTTTGATAGAAAAGAAGGCAGATGGCGCCATAGGTCACTGATGATACAGACCTGTACACAATGCACTCAGCCACCACCACCTGGCTCAATGCAGAATGGTACTGCAAAGCTTGGTGCACAGAGCGCAACATATATGTGGTAAGTATAGATTGCCAACGGAAATGTATTATCTATGGGAAATGTTTCACAAGAATTGGTATAATAAGGTGTTAATAAACTCAGTTTGCAGATGGGCAGGAAGGAAGAAAATATGCCAGCAGGAAAACCAATGTTGCTTTGCCTGCCTTCTGTATGTGGGAACAACTACTGCTAAGATTGGTAGAATTTTACGAAAATGTGGCAATAAAACCATTTTCCAACCATCAGCTAAAATTCCTTGTGAATGTGGAAAGGCTTACATTTGTTAAACTACATGATGTACTGACGAAAGGTGTGCCAACGTCCGTCTGGGCCAAACTGAAAAATCAGTGTTACTGAGCACAGTATCGACACGGTACAGACAAGGCTACAGAATTTTCGCACACATGGGAGGCTACTGGGATAGTATTTATTCTGAAGTCAAAATCCATATCTCAGATGATCTCACTAACCGAGATACTGGATTTAAATAAAGTAAAGCCTGTAGCCCATTGTTCCAAAAAAATGAGACTGCAACAAGATTTATGGAAACTATACACCTCTCCCTTCATCACCAATCAATGGTACCTGTTGTCCACTAACAGCTTCCACCAATAGAAAAGCTTCACGCTAGTAGTCAATGTTTCCATCCAACAGTCACTGGCCGATCAGAAAAAGGATGAAGTAGCATGGACATCGTATGGTTTATAAGCGGCTCTATTACCCACCAGCAGCAGTCACTTGATAATGGTAGCAGAGTTTATAACCACCAAAACGTCGTGTTTTATCGATGGACTCATTCAGCTAGATATCCGAGAGGATTTTATTCTTTAAGTGATGATGTATGATGTCACCGAAGCATCTTATTTCCAGATAACCAGTATGACTCACACAACAGCGAGATTTAAAGGTGGTACAGTTATGGTTAGCAAGAGATAATATTATGGTGATATTTGTTCTAATCCTCTTTTGTATTTACTCTAATATAAACTTCTGATTCCATATGTCAAAGTGTTTACAGAGCACAATTATAACTGATTATTACTTGTATGTATTTTTTAACTGTTTTGTTGGAAAACTATTCACAGTATAAAATTTTAGAAGGCTATTTATTTGTAATTCCCCTTAGGTAATAGAAGGTGTGTGTATTTTAAAATTGAGAAATTTTTTTACTCTTTTTTTATTTCTCTCTAAAAATTTCTGAAATATTGAGATTGTGAATCAGTAAAAATCATAAACAATACACTTTGGAAAGCCGTGGTGGTTTCCTTTTATTTTGTAGGTTGGGAATGGCAGTATTCAAAAGTAGTTTTATCATACTTCAAAATATTGAAAGATAATTTATTTCTGATTATTGCAGCCTGTTATATTTGAACTAGGCTTATAGATAATGATGCTAATTTTCTTTTGAAAAACTGTATCTTGCCACTAACTTTCTCTACTTTAATTTGCAATAGGTATTTCAATTATGAAAGTTACATTACTTACTGTTATTCTATTAAACTTTTTTCAGGTTGAAAGGGAGATTGCTATAATGAAGCTGATAGATCACCCTCATGTTTTAGGATTGTCAGATGTGTATGAAAACAAGAAATACCTGTAAGTTATTTTAAGAACTAATATATATTTATAATGACCCTTTAAAAAATTGCAGACAATTTATTAAAATCAAATTAAAGTTATTATAATTTACAAAACTCATAAGTAATGCTGTAGCTTAATTTCTGATTTAAAGCACATACTTAATTTTAAATTAATTGCTATGGAGCACATGGTTTGGTGACAATTTCCCTACACACACATCTTTCCCCTTTCCTGTTCCCACATACTTTTGCCCTCTAAAAATTTCAACTTTAAATTCCATCAGCATTTTTGGTAAATTGTGCTTCATTTCTCATGGTAACTTATTCCAAACCCTGACCCTCTTACCTACAAAAGAAAATCTTCCCACACCCTTGTGCCTGAAATCGAGTGCCAGTTTGTGGTCTTCACTTCCATGTACTACTCCTAATTTTTAAATTAACATCTGTCCATGTCTCATCATCAATATTCCCTGTACACTTCCATTACTCTCTTCACCCTCCTCCTCTCTTCCAATGATCCCATTCTAGCTCCTATATCATATCAGTTTCTGATTGTGCTCTGCAGGAATTTCCAGATACAAATCTAGCACCCCTTCCTTGATAGATTTCTCTCTGGAAATTACCACAGAACACAATCAGTAAACGATATAATAAAGGAGCTGGAATAGGATTCACTGGTAGACAGGATGAACATGAAAAGAGTCATGGGAGTGTACAGGGTGTATTATATGTGATGAACATTGGAAAGATATTGGTGTAAGAATTTTTTGGTACTTTGAGTGAAACAATTTGGCTCATGCACAATTTAATTACCAGATATAGGCATGGCGTCCACTTTAGTGCAGTGATTAGTAATTACATTCCTTTGGAGGAGATCAAGATTTCAGTTTTCAATTCCAACTCATGGTTTCACTTTGAACAGAAATTAAATGGCATTAGTTCATCACAGGGCACTTTACAGCTGACAAGCAAGTTACTTCTGAATTCCAAGGATTATAGCCAAGCGATTATCAAACATCACATAGAACATCAATTAACTGTGTGTTCTGTAAGGCAATATGGTCAATGTAGTCTGCCTTGAAGGCCTTAAGGCCCATGAGATTGGAAGAGAACTGTATTCTATGGTATCAGTACTAAACAAGTTGTTTATTGTTGATGAGGCATGGAAAGATATTGATGTAAGAATTAAAAGTAAAGCATGGAAGGGAAAAGATGACCATGACCACACGCTGGCACTCGATTTCAGGCACAAGGGTAAAGGAAGATTCTCTTTTTTGGGTAAGGGTGTCAGGGATTGGAATAAGTAACCAAGAGAAATGATGAATAATTTACCAAAAAGATTTAAAGAATTTAAAGCTAAAATTTGCAGAGGGAAAATGTAGGTGGGTGCAGGAAAGAGGGAAGATGGATGTCTAGGGAAAATGCTACCGGAGCATGCACTCCATTGCAATTTAATTAAAGAATATTTTTATTAAATATTCAGCAGGAATTTTAATCTAATTAGTTTCCTACTTGATACTCATTTCATAGCAGGCTGAGTGGGCCATTCCAGACATTCAACTTAAAGGAAAAATTCTTTGCTTCATCAGTATTTGAATTTCATTTGTCTGTCAAAGTGTCAAACACACTGCTGACTTTGCAACAGGTGGAGAATTAATTGGAAGATTTGAATGTATAAGCTGGAGGAAAAACTTGACAAGAATATTTAATTTCATGGCCGTATTACAATATCAGCATTATTGATTAGAAGTAATAAAAATTATGAAAAAGATAGTTTACTGCCAGTGGAGATTGATTGTTTTGGGTTTAGAATACCAATGACACGCTTTTCTTTCATTTAGGTGATGATGTTATAAATCTGAAAGCTATACTTTTTTTACATTTTGATATTAACTAAAAGCTATATCATTTGAGATACTTCATAACTTAAGTGAGCAGAAGATAGATTGATATATAATGTTAATTAAACTGAAATTGATGCACATGTGTCTAACTCTCATTGTGCCAAAGAATTTATTTTTGTTAAATTTTTATTGTTTCTGTAGGTATCTGGTACTGGAACATGTGTCTGGAGGTGAACTGTTTGATTACTTAGTGAAGAAAGGACGCCTGACACCAAAGGAAGCCAGACGGTTTTTCCGACAGATTCATATCTGCCCTCGATTTTTGCCATAGTCATTCCATTTGGTGTGTACAAATTTTCGTTATAAAAACCTTATTTTATTCTTAAGATATTAAATGAATGTAAAAATGTTCTTGATATATTCTGTATATGTTACAGTAAGCCTTTAAGTGTAAGATATTTATCTTGGAAAATCTTTAAATAAGTTCTATTGTGTTTCAGTCATAGGGACTTAAAACCAGAAAATCTGCTGCTTGATGAGAAAAATAATATTAAGATTGCTGACTTTGGTATGGCCTCACTGCAGCCTGCTGGAAGCATGCTTGAAACAAGCTGTGGCTCTCCTCATTACGCTTGCCCAGAAGTTATAAGAGTAAGCAACACCACTTAATGTTCCAATTCTTCAGCAAATTATTATCAAACAAGATTGTTAGTTATCAAGTCTTATGACAAAATGATTGCCAAATAAAACTGTCATGATAGCAGTAAAAGCAATGTTTTTGACTATGTGTTTAATTGCATATAGTAGGATCTTAGCAGTTGCACAAAGATAAGGCTGACTGTTGTGAAAGCAGTGAACTAAGATAGAGTGAGAATGCTTAAGAAACTAGCTAAGAACAAATAAATCAAGGAATAGTAGTAGGAAATTAAACTTAATAGACCTTTCCTTAAGTAATTACTAATAACTCTTCAACATTCCTGTGTCTGTGAAAATTATAGTACAAAACTTGTAACAAGTACTTATCTACCCCCATCAACCCACTCTGTCACTATGTACCATTCTTTATTGCTTGATGTTACACGAATGTCACATCGTACAATATCTGTCAGTATGTGGCATTCGATTTCTTGAATTGTGTTTCAAATATATCCCTAGTAAAATTATCAGTTGGACAACCCACACAATCAGGAAAACTTAACAGTAATTTTAATATCAATGACACCAACTTCTTTCAACTCTTCAAAAATATACAGCCACTAGCACCTTTAGCCAGAGAGGAATGATCGAAAAGTATGATTCTAATGATCCATTGACTATAATCTAATTTTGTTAGCCATAGTATGATAATTTTGTGATAAATTAATATATACTGTTTCAAAATAATGACTTGGCACATGTTTCTTATCAGTATCTAGCAACATCAGAAAAATTTCACACTGTGAAGACACCGAGACAAATGACCCCTCAGTCAATGCTCTTTTGGATTTGTGACAGATTCTAATGTTCCTGAACTTCTATTGTATCTAAGAAAATCCCTTCAAATTTCCAGTATGTAACACTATATAAAAACAAAACTTTTTTAAGTCGACATAAAGCTGTAAAATAATTTAAAATTTATGATGTCCTAAAAGAAAATTGCAGTAATCATCTAAAGTTCATGATGACTACTGCAAGTTATATTTCATACCAGAAGAAAAAGATAGTTAGAAATACTCTCAATTATAAACCAGATGAAATTTCACAATTTACTAAAAAAATATGTTGGGGGAAAACATATCACCTTATGAAATCATGCTCTTTTCTCTTTCCAAATGATAAAAAATAATTTTAAAACTATGTGTCTCTTTCCAAAGGGTGAAAAATATGATGGTCGCAAAGCAGATGTGTGGTCATGTGGAGTAATCCTGTATGCTCTACTGGTTGGAGCCCTGCCCTTTGATGATGATAATCTGCGGCAATTACTTGAAAAAGTGAAACGGGGTGTATTTCACATCCCACATTTTGTACCACCTGACTGTCAAAATCTTCTAAGAGGCATGATAGAAGTGAACCCAGAAAAGAGGCTCACGGTTAGTACTGGATTAATAACAACATACACATAATGACACGTTGAGGAAGATTAATTTTAGCATTGCTTAAGGCGTTTTCTTATTTTGATAAATTAATTTTCTAAAAACTACTGTTTCTGCATTAAAGCAAGGTTATGTTTTATATCTTTAAATTGCTATAAATAAAATTCATGGTTTACAAAAGAAGTGTCTGAAAGTATGATTATCACAGATTGGTGGAAGAATTAGGAGAGGTTCATGGAAGGGAAAAGATGACCACGACCACCAACTGTTACTTGATTTCAGGCATAAGAGTGTGGGAAGATTTTGTTTTTTAGGTAATGGGGTCGGAGGTTGGAATAAATTACTAAGAGAGAAGGTGAATAATTTATCAAAAATGCTGACAGAATTTAAAATTGAAATTTGCAGTGTGCATAAGTAGATGGGCACAGGAAAGAAGAAAAATGGGTGTGTAGGGAAATTGTCACTGGAGCTTGTGCTCTGTTACAATTTTTTTTAATTAATAAATAAACAATATATTTGATGGGAGATAACTGGTAAATTTTAACATGTGGTTATTTCGAGAATTTTAATTAATGAATGATATTGAGAATCTTTATTTTCAGTGCTGATACTTTTAATGAGCATCTTTTAATGACAATACAACTAACAGGGAAAATATTGTTCCTTAAAAAAATACATGGCAGTGAGGTGTTAGACTTAATACTAAATAATCAGAATTTCTAAATGAAATTGGGGAGTAGAATCAGCTTCAAAAATATAGGAATATATAACTTTAACACAATATAGGCTATTAATAGCATATATTTTCCACTTTATATTTATGAGTAGTATAAATTTAATATCTTATAAACTATTTCTACATAAAGTTTAAATAAATATGTTATTGTTACAGCTGGCAGACATCAACAGACATCCTTGGGTAACAGCAGGTGGCAAAGGTGAACTGGAACTCGAACTGCCCATGATGGAAGTGGTGCAAACACATATTATCCCTTCAATTGAAGCTATGGACCCTGATGTTTTGCAAGCTATTTCCAGTCTTGGTTGCTTCAAGGATAGAGATAAGCTTATCCAAGAGCTTCTTAGTCCCAAGTAAATCATTATACTGATTAACAGATGATATGGAAATCTATTATACTTCAAAAGTAGCTCCTATTATTTGGATTTTATCCACATGATATTCCATTTAAACATGATGTGTTCTGTTCATACTCTGTCGAAAGCAACTATTACAGAAGCCATCTGGAAGCATCACAACTAAAAACTATGAGAAAGTTGTAGAAAATATAAATTAAAACCTAAAATTCCTTGATAAACATAGAATTTTATTATTAGTGTTGTTTGCCATGGAGCTTAAGTCAAGGTATTAATTCTGTATATACGTAATTATGCTTAACGTCAGTGTTTCTCAATCTGTGGTCCATGGGGCAGGTGGTCCACAGGCAGAATACGAAAAATTCAATTTAATTTAATTTAATTTAATTTAATTGCAATGGAGCACAGGCTCCGGTGGCAATTTCCCTACACAGCTATCTTCCCCCTATCCTGCACCCACCTACATTTGCCCTCTACAAATTTTTTCTTTAAATTCCTTCAAAGTTTTCGGTAAATTATTCATCGTTTCTCTTGGTAACTCATTCCAATCCCTGACACCCTTACCTAAAAAAGAGAATCTTCCTACACCCTTGTGCCTGAAATCGAGTGCCAGCTTGTGGTCATGGTCATCTTTTCCCTTCCATGCACTACTTTTCATACCTACTGCAATATCTTTCCATGCCTCATCACCAGTATATGCCCTGTACACTCCCATGACCCTCCTCATCCTCCTCCTGTCTTGCAATGAATCCCATTCCAGCTCCTTTATCATATCCGTCACTGATTGCATTCTGCGATAATTTCCAGAAACAAATCTAGCAGCCCTTCTTTGCACCCTCTCCAACTCCTGTATTTGATACGTAAAATGAGGGTCCCATACTACACTACCATATTCGAGCAATGGTCTGACCAAAGTTTTGTAACCCAATTCCTTGACTTCTCTCGTACATCCCCTCATAACTCTCTCCAACAAGTGCAGAACTCTGAAACCTTTTCCTACCACCTGTCCTATGTGTCCTGCCCAGTTAAGTTTGTTATCAAAAGTAATTCCAAGATATTTGCATTTCAAGTCTTCAGCAAGCAATTCTTTCCCCACCTTATATTCATAATTAACCTTTTGTTTTTTATTTGTGTATCTAATAAGCTGACTCTTCTTTGCATTTATCTTCATTCCATGTTTACTAACCCAATTAGATATCCTGTCCAGATCACCCTGCAACTGTTTACAATCCTCTATCGTTTTGATTCTTTTATACAGCATTATGTCATCTGCAAACAATCTAATTTCAGATAGTAAACAGGCAACACAATTATTCATTAAAATAATGAATAGCAATGGTCCCAATACGCTACCCTGTAGCACACCCATTTTTACTTCCACTTCTTTTGATACTACATTTCCTACCCTAACTTTCTGTTTTCTACCTTTTAAAAA
This sequence comes from Vandiemenella viatica, assembly GCA_031002005.1. Lineage (NCBI taxonomy): Eukaryota > Metazoa > Arthropoda > Insecta > Orthoptera > Morabidae > Vandiemenella > Vandiemenella viatica. Next base: position 114,455,178 of record CM061914.1, on the reverse strand, counting down.
TTCTTCTACCCAGCAAATCACTTTCTTATCCACTCCAATGGTTTTTACCTTATTTACTACCATTTTATGGCTTACTCTGTCAAACGCCTTAGACAGATCTAGTGCTACACTATCAATTTGGCCTCCCTTGTCCATTTCATCTGAAATATCTTGCATATATCCCACCAACTGAGATTCGCATGAATATCCTTGCCTGAAACCATGTTGCCTGCTTGAAAACCAATTACGTTCCTCACATATATTTCTGATGTGGTTGCATATCAATCTTTCCATTAATTTACCTACCACTGATGTCAAACTGATTGGCCTGTAATTCTCAACTCTATTTCTCACCCCTCCCTTATGTACCGGTACTACTATTGCACTTTTCCAGTCCTGTGGTAAGCAGCAAGTGTCTAGACTCAATTTAAATAATATTTCAAGATAAGGTACAATGTCACATCCGGCTATCTTTAAGATATCTGTAGTAATATTATCTTCACCAGCCCCTTTATGTTTTTTCAGCTTTCTTATTTCCTTCATGATTTCCTCAGGATGGATATCAAATTTTTTACTATCGTCATTTCTAATTGTGTTGTTAAGCTCGTTCTCCGAATTAGACCCTCCTGTTTCTGATTCATTTTCCCTAATGCTTTCTCTGAACCAGTTACTTAAAATCTCTGCCTTTTTCAAATCGTCAGTAACTTCTTCTCCATCCTTATCTATAAGTGTCTCTACATCCTCCCTTCCCCTCAGTTTCCTGATATAGCCATAGAAATTTCTAGATGCATCAGTCAATGGTCCCCCTGCACTGACAATACTCTTCATAAACCCATCTTTGGCCATTTTCTTTGCTGTTATTAAGTCCTTGTTTAGTTGTTTTAAATATTCCCTACTACCCTGCTGTCTCTTAACTCTGTTATGTTCTTTTCTTACCAACCTCTTTAACCTCCTCACTTCCCTATTATAGTACATAGGATCTCTACTTCTCTTTATTTTTTGCTTTGGAATAAATTTTTCTTCCCCCTTTCTTATTATCTCCTTGAACTCTTTCCACCTGACTCTACTGTACCTGAGCCTTCCTTCCATTTGCTGAATTGTTCTCTGAAATATCTCCTCAAATTTGAAACCTGTGCCTTTTTATAATTGTACCTATTTCCCCCTTCAATTTTGGCTGCTGGTTTACTGAATCCTCTAATATCCATCAGAACTGCTTCATGATCACTTATTCCTTCAGTTACTTGATACCTCAAAAGGTTTTCATCGGGCTTAATTAGAAATATATCCAAAATATTTTGTCCCCTAGTGTTTTGCTCAACCACTTGTGTAAATCCTCCTTCCCTTATTAAGATATTTGCAAATCTTTGTTCCCTTGTGTTATTTATCTTATTCCCTTCCCAGTTTACACCTGGTAAATTTAAATCTCCGCCGATGATGATCATTCTATTCTCACCTCTGAAATCTGAGTATGAATTTAATTTCTCCCCAAGAGCCTCATCCTCTTCTGTCATTCTTCCACTGCGGTAAACAGCCAACACTCTGATTTTTTCTTTTTTACTACCCCAGAAATCTACCCCAAGTAACTCATGGTCTTGATCTATGAATGCCAGTGAACTATGGTAGTTTTTGCTAACTAGTATGAAGACTCCTCCACCAATTGCTCCTCGATCTCTGCGGTACACTCTGTAACCATCAGGAAAAACCTCACTGTCTAGTACTTCTTCTTTTAACCAACTCTCTACCCCAATTATTATTTGTGGTTCATGCATCTCTATTAAGTTTGCAAATTCGATTACTTTGTTCATTATACTTCTACAGTTTACCATTAACACCCTTACTATTGGCTTTACATTTTCAGAATTTATCTCCTCTTTCCCACTTTTAACGCAGTCAGTTATTGTTTCAGCCATTTCATCTATTTCTTTAATATCTGTGACTTTCCCCATCGCGAATCTGCAATCAGTATCACTTTGATAATCTATTTCTGTCCCTTCACCAGCAGCCCCTAACCTAAAAAAGGCACAGTCCTGACCCCATCATCACTGGAAACGGGCTCCCTCACTGCTTTAGCTAACAACTCAGAAAGTACTCCCTTCCCCTTTCTATTATTTAATCATAAAAAATAAATTAATAAAATTATGCACATAAAATTGATACAGTACTCGTGCTAGATAAGACTATAAGAGAGTATAAACCTACAAACAAAAGTTTGTAAAAGCCATAAATATTTCAATGACCAGGAACAAATCTGGTATTTTCAGGATATGAGGATATAACTGCATTGTTACCACAATAAAATATGTTTCCAGATGGCATCAAAGTGAGCAGTGGTCTTTTAAAGCTTATGTTAATGGCCATTTTATGATATTCTTATCATAGGTGTGAGTCTTATAACAATCGATAGTATTGGTTAATAATATACACTTAGGTAAAAAATTAGAGCCCCATAGAGTTACTTTTAACATTTTACTGATCTTTGGGTTGAAAAAGTTTGAGAAACGCTGCTTATGTGAATTACCCATTAGATTCTTTCAGTGTTTGAAATATATTTTCTTCAGAGCATCCTTTGATAATGTATACAAGTCCTTGAATACTTTAGCTACAAATAAAAAATCTACCTATTCTTACTTATGGTCACTGTCTCTCATCCCTTTCATATATTACTTCTCATTCCCCCAACATGTAATCAGCGTCATCATCAGTGTATGCCATACATACACACCCAACACTCCATCAATTTGCCTTCTGCCAAATTCCACCTCCTTTACCAAACCAATGTGTACTACAAAAATTTCCACAGACAAATCGAACTGCTTTCTTTCATGCTTCACTCACCTACTGGATTTGATGTTTATGATGTGCAACTCCATACGAACCCACACACTCACATACAGTCCCTTATATACTAACTCTTTTTGGCATTTATCTTCAATTATTGTTCACCTACAGTATCTTTCCACAGCTGCAGACAATTTTTTGTCAAAGCAATCATATCATTCAGCGCAATGTCATTTACAATCAACCTGAAATAATTATTTACACACTTCAGTACAATAAACAATACAAGATTAATGATTATTACCCAAGAATTTCTATATATTTTACAATTAATACCAGAAATATTGATGATTTCTTGTATTTTTATGTATATTTTGGGAAAATGTGAATTTTCCACTTTTGTTTGCCTTCATCCCTTAATCTTGTTTTTAAGGCAATGATAGGATGTAAACATCAGTTAGAGAGATAAACTTTAATTTTTCTATAATCCTGTTTTAAGTATAACTGTTATCATTACAGCCACAACACCGAAAAAGTTATCTACTTCCTACTACTGGAAAGGAAACGGCGTCGACCTGCATTTGAAGATGATACAGAAGCCATTGTGCGAGTCAGGTCAGAATCAAGTGATCCTCCTAGAAAGAGAATAGATACCTGTAAAGTCAATGGCACTGCCACATATCAGTTTGGACAAATTAGTGAAGGATCACCACTGACACCCCGACGACAGCAGTTTAAGTAAGTATTACTTAACTCTTGCACTTCAAATAAAACTTAAATGTTAATTACTTGCTGTCCTAATGACTGACAGATTCTACTGTTAGCAGTTGATAGATTTTCCTTCTCACTCACTACCAAAGCCAATTTCAAGTTAAAAGCTCATGTATATGTAGGAGTATGTAAGGTGCAGCAGGTCTCTGCAAATAGAAGCGTGGAAATAAAAAATAGGAAAAAATTCTGCTGGTAGGTACAGGGCGTTCGCCGGGAAACGCAACCCACTGTTAGCGCTACAAGGAAGAAACTGCTCCCGGCGAGCGAGCGGTCAGCTTCCGGCATTGTTCGACCGTCGGCCGCGGACTATTTCATAATAATTACGCTTCATAAACTTCATAAACTTGTATGTGCTAAGCATTTAAATGTGACGTAATTCATTAGCTTACCTTATAAAAGATGCTGGAAGTGTTGACCCTCTTGTGTAATGCACATTTCACATCTTCTGAACATATTTCGAGACACACGCTGCCCTAACTGACTTAATGATTTTTTGGGTGACTGTTCTAGTCGAAAAGCGATATCGTCAATTTTCTCCTCTGTGAGAATACGGTTGACCGACAGTCTCTTTTTGTTAAAAAATGAACCCGTTTCTCTTACTTTTTTAACCAGATGCAGAATTGTTGATTTAGCTGGCAGTAAAGCGCCAGGAAATTCGCGACGAAATTTACTGCGACACTTTTTAAATGACTTCTTCTTCACATATGTATCGTAGAGAAATATTCTTTGTTGCAAACTGTAACGTACCATAATTTTACTCACACTCAAACATGGTACAGATTAGTAAGAGTATGAAGCACCAAACCAGCCAAACTGCAAAGAAACGTTTATTCACAACACTGATTAATAAGAGACTGAAGTCACAAACTAGCTACAATGCAAAGAAACCGTTCTTAACAATGTAAGGGTCCCATTATTCTGCGTCACTGCACTGTTGGGGCAGCGGAGGTGTTAAACAGTGCGGTGATTCACGGTGCCGTGTGGCGGGAGCTGCTGGCTCCACTGACCGAGCAAGTTGCCGACGGCAACAGACTGGGAGGGTAGCGTTTTCCGGCGAACGCCCTGTAGAAGCCATGGGAAAAGGGTAGGCCCACTGCTTCAGGAGAAGTTTTGTTCATGCTACCAGATCACAAGCTTTTCAAACCTAGTGTAATATTAGGTCAGATCACTTTGTAAGGTTTTCACGAAGGAGGATAGAATAGTAATAGTGAAAGGTGCACAGAATAGTATTGACAGAAACAACAGGTGGAAGTTGGTGAAAGAGGTGCAATATATCAGGGTGTAACTTATGCAGATAATACTATTAAGTGACTACAAGTCAGTTCTAATGGATATTAACAAAAATTGAAGGTTATGAAAAGCACATATTTCTGAACTGGAGAGAACCTACCACATGACTCATGAGAGTACAAACCCCTGACACTGTAAGGCATATTTATACACTTCTTCCACAGTGCTCCTGACATCTGAGTATTAGCATCATCCAATCCCATGATTCCATGACTTTTGGCATTACAGTGTATATTTACAGTCTTTTACATTGCAGTGCAGTAACTTCTAAAGGCGTGTTAGGCGATGTTTGGACGGGGGGTAGTTCGCAACTTCCAGTAATCAACCGGCTTAGATGTGTTGCATGTATTATTTGAACGTTGGATGCTTTTTTGATGTTACCCATCTTATGAGTTCGTGTCACCAACATGCTAATGTTAATAGTTTATCTGTAGCTATAAGCATGATATGTCTGTATATAAACTGTGATATTGACACCATAAATAACTGCAAAATTGAACACATCACTTTTGGTAGGCATTTCGTTCATGAGTAAGCTCCACACATAATCTGCATCATCACTGGCAAACCACTGCACCTACTGAGGCCATATTCACGCCAAATGTTATTGAGGTGGTGAGCAAAGTTCCCAGTTATGTTTCATTCCAATAGGTGGTGCTAGAGTCTATCTTTTATATTCATTGTCAGATTTTGCTCATACTTGTACTAATCCATTTAATATTTTCTTGCAGAGTTTTCTTGCAGTTAAAATTCCTACCAGATTCCAATGCCACCTATCAGAATGAAACATAACTAAAAACCTTAATTGCCACTTCAATAACATATGGTTTACTCATGCACTATGGATTTTATGTATGAAGATTGTAGACACTAATTTTTCCTCAAACCTGTTCAAATTAGTACTGCTTGATATATATTACACAAAACTTACAAACATCACTTGAACCAACAGCTCTGGATCAGCACGTCATCATAACCGGCGATCGCCAGCGAGTGCACATACTACTAGCAACCACCAGGTGACATCACCAGTGGCAGTGTTGCATGCAGGACTCAACAACACCTCAGCAGGCTCTGGTCCACTGTCACCCAGTCCACAGCGTGCAGCTTCTGCCCATCACCACCACCATCACCACTACAGGCCCGTTGGGCTGGCTCCTCCGTCACCCCACCACCAGCGCGCCAATAGCAGTGGTGGCACAGCAGACCTAAATGCTGATGCTTCAGCAGGTAGGCAGTAAAATTATGATACTTCATTAAAGTCAATCCTGCAGGCAAACTGTGAACCACCAGCAGATTTGGAATTGCAAAATTAAATTCACATATAATAATTACTGTTGTAAATACAGACATATTTTCCATGTCTTCCTGTTCGTAACTACCAAAGTTAACATTATTAATCACTTTATAAGAAAACACTGGTAAGTTTTTTCATTTTTTCAAAATTCTCTATCAAAAACTGAAGTTTTGATCATGAAGAAAAAAGTTATTAGGGTATTAGCTACCTGTACCGACAATATTTGTATATAATACATAAATTATTTTTCTCTTTCAATAGTATTCATTTTTTAAACTTAATTTCCTTTTATTTAGAAACAATCTCACTGTATGGCTCCAATTTAAACACATTAGATTATTTTGAGCTATTTTCGGCATTGCCACTTCAAATTTTTCAGACACACTCAGGCAGCTTTCATTCAAAAACTGGAATAATAACCAGCATAATTAGTTGTATATGATGGAATAGTACAATCATCACTACCCAACTCCAGTAAAGTCAAGAAATGAATTAAACATTTCCATTTGTCTCTCTCTCCCTCTCTCTCTCTCTCTCTCACTCTCTCTTTTCTGCCCACCATTTTTATACGTATACATAATTGTGTCACAATCCAGTTTTCACTTAGTCCAACCATCTTTTTCAGCTTCTTGCCTTTAGTTATCTGAATTGGCATCCTTTTATCTACCATACTCTTTACATGTCCAAAGGATCAGACTCTCAACTCCAATCTCCTTTCTGACATACTCAAATCTCAGTCTATCTCTCCCCACCCCCCAGTCTTCCTTGGATTTTAATCTCCTCTTTTTGTCATAGAACAAGCTTGCAGTTCAAAATGTTATTATTATTAATATAATTTCGTTGGAGCATATGGTAAGCAGAAAAAGCTGATACCAGGGGTGGGGTATCAGTTTAATCACCTTAACTGAATTTTAATTTGTCGAAAGTTCTTCTGAATTTGCATTAATAAATTTAAATGACCATGTGTCCACCTGGATGATTCAACTGTAAAGCTTACCGGCTGCCACAGAGCTTCTTTGAACCAAAAGCTGAGGAAAGGTTACTATTCATTACGAAAGCACATAAAAATCCACTTTGATGAAAAATTAGTAGTTTATTAAACAGTCACATTTTGCAAAATAGCAGTTATAGTTGAGTAGGCAATCAAACTACACGTTTCCAAAAATTACAAGTCGTGAAGAGGAAGAATTTACTGACCGAAGCCCAAAAGAAAATTTATAAGTCCATAGTCAATGTTAACTCAAGTCACTAGTAAGAAAAATCAACATGGCCGAGAGGCGTCCATAGTATAGTTCAACCATTTCCGGCAATCCTCTTGGTCTAACCGACACACACAACGACCCGATGAAACATACTAGCGCAGATCCACTATGCACTGTAACACATCTTAGAGTTTCGCATAGCAAAATTAGTTTATAAGATAGCGAGTTCAATTGAAGTATATGGGACCACCAAAGTCATTTTTACAGTTAATTTTGATAATAATTCCCAGTAATATGTCCTACATAAGCATTAATTCAATTATGAACAGTAAATTCAATAGTTAAATTCATTTAAACAGCTGTTGAGAAACTTAACCTCAGATTTGAACATGTAATATTTGACTTTCATATAACTTTGCTAAATGAGTATATTTCTTTAGTTCAAAAGATGTTTAAGTAAGTAAATAACCGGGAGATGATTAAGTTTGTTGTTAGAAGATCTTACTTAGATTAAAGATGTTTAAAAGTGATTTGCCGGTTTAGAATTTTGTCACGTAATTTTCCACTCTAAAATCGAAGAATTCAGTCATTAGAAAGCAGTTAAGAAGTCAAGTGATAGATAGAAAGTAGCGTAATTTTGGTTTAAACAACATACAAAAATTTTAGAAAGTTTCATGCATTTTAAAGATCATTTTGGGATATAATTTAGTATAGCAAGACATGTGCTTCATGAAAAAGTTAAATATTTCGATCACATTCAGTAATTCATGAAGAGAAATTATGTTCAGAATAAAGTTTATTTAAATATCAAGGTTTCTGGAAAAGTTTTATTCCAAAATATTAAAGCATTTGATTGTAATAAAATAAAATAGGTTTTGGCGCCAGAAACGCTTACACAAGTTTAGCTCAAATTTGATGCGCATTCAGGAGGAATAATAATCTAAAATTCGTATTAAATCAGGGAATATACTTAGAGATTCCAAATTTTTACAGTAATCGTTTTTCAATATGGAAATTTGTTTGAAGCTATTTTCAAGTCGATATTCTGAATATTTCAAGTCATCAAATTTTGTTTTCAAATTTTATCCTACTTTCAAAATTAGGTAAAATACTTTATTTGATATCAGATGATAAATGAGCAATAGGAGAATAAAATTAAATTTGTTTCAGCTTGATAGGAGTAATATTTCGAAAGTTATGGCAATCACAACTTAATGACTCTTTTCTGGCGAAACTATTAAAGTTACAAAAAATTTATAATAACTTAATTTGACGTTTGTAATAATATCTAGCAACTACCAAAATTTCAGAGATATAGGATTATTTTTGTTGTCAAGGTCAAATTGTCTTGTGAAATATTCATCAGTATCTGATCAGTTTTCTGATCAGTTTTGTGGGAAAGTCAGACGACTCACGCAGCATCGATTCTATAAATACCCCTCCAGAAGCTACCCTCTCCCCAGTCAAACAGCAGCAGTTTCAGTGTGTCTATCGAAGTGTTTAAAATTTTATTTACTTTATTTACACGGCCTGAAACTACTGAATTTTAGTGAATTCAACTCTCTTTCTGATTATTATCATTGTTATAAAATTCCTTTACTGCATCAAAAAGTGAATTAGTGAAAATATCACCTAACAAAAATCGACTGTTTATGAATTGGATAGTAATGGATTACCCTAATCCATGTTAGTTTAAAAATGATTTACTATTATAAATTGTTTATTTAGAGCTTGTTTTATATGTTATGTGACTTTACTGTTTTTAAATCGGCAAACTGAAAAATTTAATATTTACTAGAAGGCTTACTCCCTCCCTTATGCTAACTGAGAAAACTAGAATTTACCCAAATTCTAAGGTGCTTACAATATGCTGCGGTGGCAATTCCCTCAGTCGTCTAATTACCCATTTTCTATTTTTTTTTTTTTTTTTTTTTTTATTATCTTATTTAATTTGAGTGTTAATTTAAAAACTTTAATTTTAAATTCCTTCAGCGTTTTTGGTAAATTATTCATATACAGCAAAGATCTTTTAGATTGTAGTTATACTTCCGAAATGAATAGTAAGGACAAAGAAGGATCAATAAGTAATGGAGGACAATTCATGTGGTAGAAAGTTTAGTAGGTAACACACCAACCATAGGAACAATATAAAGTACATTATTAAGTTATTTTTTGACAAAGTCAACAGGTTTCTTGACACATTTTTACCATCATGGCGCAAGCTTGCAAACATCCTTCGCATAGAGGTCCAGACTTCAGCATCAAAAGTGAATTGCCATGAATTTATGCATTGAATCAAACAGGTGATGATCAGATGGGGCCAGATCCAGACTGTATTGCTGATGATGGAGCATCTCCCTCCCAAACTTCTCAAGTTTCACATGAACAGAAACAATCATGAGGGGCATGCATTATGATGAAAGAGTCTGTCATTTCCACAATTATATCATTTGATATGAAGTGCACAATGAACTTAACCAATGTTTTCATACATAGTGATGCATTCATATGCAGTGGCCCAGCATTAAGGAAAATCCACCAGAAAAATTCCTTGCATATCTCAGAACACCTAGAATTTCTTCTTTGCTGGAGCAATTGGATATTTCTATCTTGGTTTCAGAAATGTTGCGGTATGCCCACAACCTAGTACCTGCAATGATATCTTGCAGAAAAAGTTATCTGTTTGTGATGTATCATTCCAGGTTGCCTAATATATTGTCATTGACTGCCCCTTATGGGAGTCGGTGAGGTTGCTTGGCACCCATCAAGCACCTACTTTACAATGTTCAACCAGTCATGTGCCACATTCCATACTACATGTTTGCCAATGTGTGAAGGTGGGTTCAACAGTCAGAACAAATTGCCTCTACAGTGGCCATGACATATGGAAAATCCAACAGGGTCACAAAACTCTCTGCAAAGAATTTTCACCACGTGGTGCTATCCATACAGTCTTCCACATACACACCCACCATCTCCCAGTGAATTTCAGTGGGATATTGGCCTTTTGCACATACAAAAAAAAAGTGCGACACCTCTCTGCTCTTCCAGTGTAGATGTCTGTAGCACTCACACCATCTTTGCTCAATAGTTCATTCTTCTTCTGATGGAAATTCTCATGATCAGGAAAACTACCAGCTGCATTGTGAACTTCAAAGTATTTTCTGTGAAAATCACATCCCAAATTACTGCATATGGCATGTATCAACATAGATGTAGGGCAAGTAGAATGATGAGCATTGTTATTCTTAGTTTTTTATAAAAAATTATCTTGAAAACAGCTCTAATATATGCTAATAACTTTAATAATATTAATATTTGCTAATCAGTTTCTCCCTCCCCCTCTCCTCATCAAACCTTTTGATTATGTAATACATTTAAAATTCCTCAAACAAATCAGATATTAGTTGATTTGCTACTTTGATCAATGAAAGATGTGTCAATTTTTTTATTGAGAGATTGTAAATTATGTTCATTTTTTGTATGTTTGTCACTACCCCCCACCTTAATCCTTATTTTTATCTTCCATTCTCATTATTTGCTATCATAAATAGTGATTTTATATCAACAGCTCAGACCAAACCATGATTCAGATGCTGTTTAAATGCAAACTTAAGTAGTTATACTTCCAAAAAGAGAATATTTAAATGCTTGAAACTTTATTATTCCATTAAAAATCCCTTAAGATCATGCCTTTCTTAATCCATCTCTAGGCTATATATTTATTTGGTAGGCTATTTATTTATTTTTTTTATTTAAAACTCTTCCCATATTTTACACAAAACAATTCAGCAACTTATTTTTAATGAAAATATCATTTTAAATTTTCTTGGTAGTAGCTCTTATCTGCTATTTTAAATGTGCTCTGCACATTCTGCCATTACATTCGCTTATTTAACAAATTCTCTTAAATAGATTCTTTAAAATTTAATCTCGTAGTTGTGAAAGATACCCATTTTTAAAGGCTCCTAAATTTATCTTGATCTAAAGGAATTGAAATCAATATTCATTATTTTTTTGATATTATCAGTGACTCCTGATTATAATGAAAGAAACAGTAATTCTTAAATACAAAAAATTGTGAATAATTTTTCTTGATTCAGCCAAAAATAAATTGGTCACTGGATGTTTATATGGAAGGTAGGTCAACTATACTCTCCAACGGAATAAAAATTTATCTGGTGCACAATTAAGCAATTGTGCTCAGGAATGTTCAGGTGGTTTATATTATCATAACTGTGATAGATTATTTTTCTTTACTACAGTAAAACACTCTGAGATTAAAGTACATGGAAGTTCATTTTCTCATATAAATGTTTTTATAACTTCATTTCCAAACTTTCAGGACTCAGTGGTATGAACATAGCTCCTTGCACTCCTCCAGGATCTCCTCACACTAGCACACAGGACATCATTGGAGATCCAGGCTGACTACCATCAAGAACAGTTTCTTGGGAAGTCCCCGCTTTCACCGAAGGAAACTGCAGAGTAATTGTTCCTTTTACATTGTTTGCTTTAACCACTGATTAAGAGTTGGGAATTTGGTGTTGAGATTTATAAAATAAGGAAATTTATTTGCAGGGATCTATGAAACTGGAAAAAAGTAAATAAACAAACAAACAAAATACTGCCTAGCAGCAGTATAACTGCTAAACCATTATTTTAACTGCATAAAAATCTCAATAGAAGCTATAAAATGGATCAAAAATTAATGTTGCTTATAACTGAGGGTATACTATTAATCTGTTGCATGAAGTGCATGGGGACATTAAGAAGTATATCAGATTGTATCACAACAGCAATATCATTTAAAGTAAGATCATGTTGTAAAACTTCAAAAAATATATTTTTTAGCATCATCTGAAGAAGTTCACCTCACTCCTGAGTCATCACCTGAACTTACCAAGAAGTCTTGGTTTGGAAGCCTGATGACAACAGAAAAAGATGAAACCTTCACTATTCTGGTTAAAGGGAAACCATTAGCCACTGTTAAAGCTGATCTGATTCATGCTTTCTTGTCAGTAAGTAATTTTTCTTAATTTAGTGGAAGCATAGATTTCCTTACAGATTTTTTATTTTACCCCAAATCAGTGATTTTCCTTGGAACATATTGTCATTACAATACAAAATTCAGTGTCACATTATTTTTCTTCAAGCAATCCCTGTGTGTAAGTTATCCCCTAATAATTGAATAACACTAGAAGTTTGACATAAATTTCAACATATTTCCAATTATATATTTTTTGTTGCTGAATAAGTGCAACAAAACTCTTTTGTGTGGCATGGGGCACATTATCTATTTATTTTTCTCTCTTCCCAGTGAGTATCTTCTTCTTTTTTGAGATAACATCATATATTTTAACACATTTCTTCTGAATAAGGTGTCATATCTATATATATTCATTTATTTATCCCAAAAGATTTGTCAACAGTAAAAAAACTCCCATAAATTTCCGACTTTCCTGGTAGCACAAAATATCAGTGACTACACAAAGCAAGTGGCACTATATCTTGTCAGATGTATCAGCACTCATTCTTCATGCACTTCCTCATGTCCACAAAAATTAAAGTTTATACAGGTTTCGAGATTCTTCGTCAACCTCTTGTCCAACATTCATTTTGTTTTATAAACAGAAATATAAATTATCACATGCTCACTTATCTGTAACTGGAGATCAATATAATGAAAACACTTCAGAAGTATCACAGTTTTAATAAAATGGTAAATAAGTTGCTCATTTTCATCAGCATCTATTTTTACTTTGATTTATGTATTATCATATGAGTATTTATCTGTGCCCGTAGGTAAAATGCTTGAAATTAGTTTACAATAATATATAAAATAGCAAAGTCCAGCAGCATGAATACTCCCATCAGTAAACGCGTTCATTTTGCAGTGACTTGCTAAAGCATTTTGGTTTTGATTTCTTATTTGTGTGCTACAAAGAGTTATTGGTTTCACCAAACAAAGTGGCTACTTTCAAACTTAATTACAAAAGATATTTTTAAAAATACCCTATTTAAGATCCACCACATCCCAGAGGTCCTTCTGAGTTAGGGATCTATGGTATAAGAGTAATAATGAGATTTAAAAAATAAACTATAATGAATTAACTGAAACGAACTCAAAGATTTTACATAAGCATATTTTTGAGACTAATATGTCATGATAAATGACATATAAACAGAAAACCAATGTTTTAAGAACATTCATTTAATTTCTGTAAGATAAAAACTGTCATGGAGTGGATTGGAGTCTGCAATATTATTCACGCTATGCATCAGAAATCAAGAGTAATAGATGAACATGTCTTCAGTATATTATCACAAAAAGAATTGAGATAACAAAAATTGGATAGTGAAAGTAAATTTATCCACTTGCTAATGGATAATAGGCTGCAACAGTACAAATAAATGAAATGAACACACTTCACAATATTTCTGGAGAGCCCCTATTTAATTAGAACTTTGCTGAAACATGTGACTTGCCAATATGAGCATACACACTAAAGTTACCATTCAGATAGCAGAAAATCAGAATTGGAGACAAATTGAGTGGGGGGAGGCAGAAAAATAATAACTTATGAAAATGTATTATGTTGATCATAATCAAAAAATGAAAAATTTACAAATAAATAAAAACATGTATATGAAATAAAACATATTGGTAGCACTTCCCAGTGTACTGTCATGTCAAGGAATTAAAGTTCTTCAAGCAGGATGCCTCTGAAGTTATGTTCTCCCTTAATCAGAGAATAATGTCTGGCTGGTCCTATTGCTACAACTTAAGTCCATAAAAGAGTTTCCATTTTCAATGAATATCACACAAAGAACATCCGCATAAATTATTTAGTTGTGCAGAACATTTTGAATGTTTTTCTTCTACTTTCTTGAGAAAATTAATTTGTTTCTGAATTCCAGTATTTTCATGTATGGGTGACTTGAAGAGTAAACATTTGCAAATTTTTGAGGGGGTATAATGAAAAATTGTTGCACATATATATAACTTTGCTGTTAGTTTGCATTATGTAAAGCAGTCATAATTTTTTGTCTTACATCCCATCCATGAAATAGTCTGACAGCAGTCAAGAACATACAATACTCAGAACATGCACCAAATAATGATTAGAGGTTTAATCGTACATTTCAAACTTATAATATTTACTCTCTGCTGTTCCGATTGCCAATTTCAGTAACATCATCTAGCAACCAACTTCTTCTTAAAAGAAATTAATAAACTTTCTTGAGGCTGTAAAGTTAATTAAATTTTTGTATGGTCAATAACCATCTCTTTGCTACTAATCCTATAATTTGTGAATATTATCTTTAGTTATGTCATATAAGCTAAGCTGTCAAAAGTTAATGATATATGACTGAAATCAGGTGTATCTGTGATAAATACAACACGTCTGAGACAGTATTTTTTTATGTATATTGATTTGGTAATGCTTAAATAGTTTCAAATAAAAGCAGTTTAACTCATGTGACAGTATGGGAAGGGCTATGTAATTGTACCAAAAGTTTCCCTTTAAAGTAAAATAAAATAACAAGGGCTAGAATTAAAACAAAAAGGGTATCGAAAACAAACTCATCACTTTACAAAGCTGGAGCTAGCATGACTCAATTTACAATATTTCAGAAGAACACTTTATCATCCAGGAGCATGATGAATCATTTGGTAAGTTGCTGAGTGTGTACAAATACACAACATTTCGCACCATGTGTTTTTGTTTTCTTAATGTACGCTGCCAACCAGGGGGGTTAACAACCATCCACCAGGAATGTGCGAAGAAATATCAGGGGGGCGGGGGCATGGGGTGCTAGGAAGGGGCGGATCCAGGATTTTGGTTTGGCTTGAGTGAATTTTGGTTTAGAGGGCTTGCCTTCAGTGGATTTTGGTTTGGGGGGGGGGGGGTTGAGTCGGCCATGGGGTAGTCTTTATTGCCTCCTCGGGCCTCAAATCCGTGGAGCTAAAATTACAATGTCGGAGATGGACCTAGATACTTTTGGGGAGGGGCTTGAGCCCCCTAGCCCCCCTCCTGGATCCGCCCTGGTGCTAGGTAACTTCACCGTCTGTATGGAAAATACCCTAATTTTACACCATCGGAAGTACAATGTCTCATTCTCGACCTCTTAGAGCTGGAAACCATTATTCTAACATCAAGTGCATAGTAACTTTCCTCTGAGATGTCATTGTTAGTACTGAGAAGTAGGTATTTACTGTTCTAATAATAAAATAGTGGGGGAACTGTTCTTTTTGTGGAAGAGGGCTTTGTAGGAAAACTTTGAGCACCTCTAGCTTAAAACATTTTCATTTTATTTTTTAATGTCAAATTTTAGAATTAATCACTCAAGATAAGTATATAAATCGCATATAGAAATTTAATTTTTTATGTACCTTGCTATTTAAATGTACACTATTACTGCAAGGTGCTCATCTTCAGACTGAAGGTTGTGTGTTTCATCATTGGCACCACTCACTCCTAATTTGGCCATTTTCTAGCTGATTCGTCAACTATTTTGAAGTTTCTCTTTTGTTAGCATGAACATTTGTATGCAGATTCCATATCAAATTCCTGGCTAGTCTATTCAGTCACTGATTTAGGCGAAAGTGCTACAAATACAATCTGTGAAGCCACTTACAAAACTGCCAGATAACTCAATAAAGTCTTGAAGGAAACATTTTATGAAAATAGTTTTAATATTGTGAGATGTGGTAAGCCATGGTGTACATCCCACCTTACCAAATGGCCCAATTCCATCTACAGAATAAGATTTAAAACAGAAATATTGTAAAGCGTGTTTTGTTTGTCTGACCCTCCTACCTTCATGTGAGGTAAGTGATGAATTATTTTCGCTGTTTTTCCTTATTTTAATACCGTAAACGTAATAGATGAAATTTCTATTTCTTAAATAGAAAAACATAACCACCCAATACTTTGAATTTATCTGAAGCTATGAGCTGTGGGAGAGTCTTAAAACGTGTTTATAATCAAATATTATAAGAGAAAATGTATAACTGCTGCTGGATAAATTGTGTTGCTCTGAGTGGTGAAGTATTTTTTAAATTTTTTGTTTGTAGTTTAGAAAGTATATTACATGTATTCTTTGTGTAAATGTGTAATAGCAAATATTTGGCATGTATTATGTGCTTTTACTACATTTAACCTTACTCTTTGTATGGTATATTAATTTCTTAGTACATATAGCATATCAACATGATCATCTGTGATATGTCTAGTCTTAGAAATAACATGATTTGTATGCCACATTAGTATGATCCAAGGGAAATCTGTATGTATAAGAATATATGTATTTTTGGCTATTTGACTAGTAGATATGGTGCCTTTTATTTTATGCATGTGGTCTGTAAAACATTAGCTAAAAATCTGTGAGAATAAAATACCAAATAATTACATTATTGTAGGTATTGCTCTTTCTAATTGGATTATAGATGTCTCAGATGGTTCTTGACTATCTTATTTTTCATAATAATAACTTTCATAAAAAGATTTAAAAAAAAGATTTTCATAGTTCATTTTTTTGCATTCATATACGAAATTTCCTTTAGACTCAAGAATTTAGGCAGGCTACTCATTTTATATTCATTACTCTGCTGTGAACAAGAATAGTGAAAATAGTACAGCCATTTACATTTAATTTATCTTTTTAATACAAAATAAAATTGTTATTCAGCTCTTTAAAACTGTATTTATATCTTTCTGAATGAAAAAGAAATCATCTATGAAAAGTTACATTTTATACACTTATACAAATAGCATATTCCTTTATTAAGATCCTCAAAATATGATAAAAATCTTACATCAAAGGGAACATCATTTGTATTCTAACATAATTTTTATCCAACTGTAATAATACTGCATGTCATAAGGACAAAAGCTTTGTAGTAATTATATGACAGATTTCACATTGCCATCACAAAAGATGTGCAAAGCATGGTCTCCTTTACTCATTGCCAATACTTATGCCACATTTTTTAGCATAAATCTTAGAAACTAATGCACATTTTCTACACATTGAAAATTGTATATCTTGTTGAGACCTGATTACCTGCTCCTCCTTTTATGAAAATAAAATACAGGGAGCTTCTGATAGATTTACTGTGTAGTTCCAAGGGGAAATAAATCATGTGACACTAAACTTCAGGATTTTTACACTCCAATATGCCAATAAAAATCCTAAGGGATTGTTTTTTGCCAACAGCTTAACTGAGATATAATCATGTACAGACACATTTCCATACAGTTTCAATCTTTCTTGATGAATGACACAATGTGTCAGGAAGTTAATATCCACTTTATTTTAACTTTCTGTTTTGCATTACAAGGACACACTTAATTTTAGTTAGCTGTGAAACCGATTGCTGATGTTCTTGAGTCTCAAAATCTTTATCAAAAAATGGGCAGCAAGTTGCTGACATCCCTGGCGTTTACAGATAGCAGAGCTCAGTCACAGTGTGTCCAGTCCGATGTCATTCCGAGTCGAGTACAAGAGGGGGTCCACAGCTCCAGCCATGTTCCAGAGACAAGTCAGGTTCCAGGTGGATGTGTCCACCATAACAAAACAGTCTGGAGACAGCCCCAAGGAGTACCTGTATGCTATAACCTTCACTCTCTTGTCAGGTAAATCCCAAAACTGCAGAAGCATACAGTTGGGTATCAGGGTTCCTACATTAATCTATTACTAAATGTTGGAAACTAATGATACTAATGAAAACTTTAGTTACTAAATATCAAGAAATTCTTTAAAATATTTCTCAGACTTAGAGGACTGAAGATACCTAATTATGGCTTGCAAATTAAGGCGGAAATTGCCATTCACCCAGTTAAAATAATTAGTTATAGTTAGAAAATTGCTGTATTTCAGGTGTGGGAACCCTGGGAGAAATAAAATGTATCTCACAAAAGGAAATTTGACAATTTGCAGTTCTACGGTTTTTCGGCTGTGCTCTCAACTGAACATTAATTCTATCACACTGTTTCACATAACCAGTTTAATAAAAGAAACAGTTAAATTATCTTTAGTATCTAAAGGAATGTTGCTGAAAGTATCTTTTTAGTTAAAAGCACTTCCTTTTTGTAAACAGCAGCTCCCTATATCTTTCTTCTTGCATTTTGCTTACTGTCTAATGTAGTTTGTAATAAATAGTTTAGATTGGTGAAGTGAAATAGAAAAGTTGTAATACTTAGATGGTGTTTTATTCTCTTTGGTCACCTTTATCATTGCAGTAGTAATAAAAGTTCTTTAAATATACATGTATTATCATAGGTCACAAATTTTTATGGGAATTAATCTTTTAACAAGTGTAAACCAGTTGTGATTTTAAATGTATACTCAGTGTGAAAATGTGGTAAAACTATAAAAGTTTAGAATATATCCAGTATCTTTAACTGGTACAAATTCAAACAAAGCTGGAGAAAGTAAGGTTATCACATACTAAAGCTCTGAAAGCAAGATGACAGAATAAGAAGAACACAAATAATTAACAATTCAGGGCATTTCAAAAACAATCATCCAATTTATAAAGACTACATATTTGTTTAATTATGAAATAAGTAACTTGGTGTTGCATTTAAAATATACGGATAACATAAACTTTAACATAAAAATGCTCGAAATTTCCTAAGTGCTCAATATAGTACCCTTTGTATCCTCAGCATATGTCCACACAATTGTTACATATAGCTTTGAAAATATCTGAAGTAACTGCTGCTGTGATCCAGTTTCACAGCAACTGGAAGTGGAGGAACAAAAACAGTGCTTTTAATGTATCTCCACAAGAAAATGTCACACACCGTGAGATCGGACACCTATGAGGCCAGATCGTAAAGAAAGGTCTCCAAAATGCTCGGCCTCAGGGATAGGTTGTAGACAAAATAAAGTAAAAATTCGGTGTGCAGTAGTTATCCTACTCTTGAACCCACCCTGCCTGTCACCACTATGCAGCTTAGTGTTGATGCCAATCGTCGTTACCGCCAAGTACGAAATTCATGCGGTAATTTGTTTCTTTAAATGTGAAAGGGGTTCCAACTACTGACATTTATTAAAAATTGATGGAAGTGTTTCAACACATCTGAAAATGGCGTGGGGAATTTAGAGGCGGTTGCACAGACATTCAGTAATGAAGAACGGAGCAGAAGATCTTCAGTTTCAGACAAGACAATCGAAGAGGTTGAGGGATATGGTTGGAAGATTGCAGGACCAATATCCGTAAACATTCTCTTCAGGTTCCTTTGGTTTCTCTTACCACAATTCAGAAGATGTTGACTGAAAAGTTGGGGTATGGGAAGCAAATGCTCACAGAAAATCAAAAGCAGCAATGCATCAACTGTTCCCACCATCTTCTTCAACAATGTGGAGGCAAGAAAAAGGGATTCTTTGATTCCATTGCAATTGGCAATGCAATTTCAGTGCTACATTTCACTGCAGAAACAAAATATCATTCATGTGAGTGGTACCATTCAACTTCCCCTTAGCTGAAAAAGTTTAAACAAATGCAGTCTGCTGGAAGAGTCATGAGAGCTGCCTTTTGGGACCAAAAAGGATATTTTCAATCGATTTCATGCCTCCAGGGATGACAATAAATTCAGGCAGGTATTGTGACACACTAAGAAAAATCAGATGGACAATCCAGAGCCACTGGAGCTGGGCAAAGGTGTCAGGCTGCTTCACAGTAATGCTCAATCACATGTCTCTTGTCAAACTTGGGACCTGCTGAAACAGTTCGGATGGACTGTAATGCCCCATCCTTCCTACAGTCTGGATCTAACATCCAGCAATTACCACTTGTTTCCAGAATTGAAGAAACACTTAAGTGAACAACGCATCAACACTAACATCAAAGTTAAAAAAAAAAAAAAAAAAAAAAAAAAAAAAAAAAAAAAAAAAAAAAAAGATGAATCACATCTCAATCGGCTAGTGGCAGAATTTTATGATATGGGCATACAAAAGCTGGAGGAGTTTACAAAAATGCTTGGATCGAAATGGCAATTACATTGAAAAATAAAATGATGTATTTGATTTTGAAAATACATGTTGCTATCTATTTTAAGAATTAAGGAACCTTACTTTAAGATCTGCCCTCACAGGAGGTGATTCATGCAATTTGTCAGTCTTTGAACCAGTACAGCCTATTCATTGTTGACAAACTGTGTTGTTTAGGAATCTTCTAACATTCTGGTGTTGAAGCATTGGAGTTCCATCAAGTTAGAAAATGAAGTCATTGGAGTCAAGCTGTAACAGATTCACACACTTCAACGCACAGAACGTGGAAAGCTTTTTGTTGCAACATTGCCATCTTGACTGCAACTAATACAATCACAAGGGGGAGAATGAGACTGCAAGCTTCCAGTAATCATGCGAAATTCATGAACTTCATCTTCGTAACAGTACTTCGTTCAATATGTTTTTGTAAATGGTTACTTACTAAACTGATTTTAAAATTGGATGATTCTTTTATAAACACCCTTAATTTTTGGTGAGCCCTATATTGATTATTTCCTGTTCCATTTTTACATTCATGAGTGTTCTACATTTGTTGACTAAAAAGTAAAATTGTAGTTGTGTTGCAAAGAATAATTCCGAGCAGTTGCTATTTTCTTTCTAATTATCCCAATGAAAATCTAGAAAATGTTTGTACATTTTTAAGTAACATTTCCATGATTTAAAAATAGACTGATACTTCAATACTTTCCAGAAAGCTCAAAATTTGTGCTGATATTAAGCAAAAAGAACTGTCAGATATTCAATTTTAAAATAATTATTAAGAATTAAATACCCATTTATGTAACTGATAAGCTCAGAATTTAGAAGCATAATTATTTAAAATAATTTTTGATATAATTGAATTTCCAGATTTTCAGATTATGTCTCCTAAAATTGCTAATTGATTTAATGCAGCAAATATTAAGTTTTTTTCTCATTCATTTTCTACAGCAATGTGAGGAGTTCACTTAGGGAATGTTTTAGTTTCAAGTACCTGAAGTTTGCAAATTTAAATATATGATGTTGAAAATGATTCTGTTTTCAATTTAATATAAAAATATTCTCTTAAAACTAAGTTCATTATCAGACCTTTTTAAAATGATAACTTTAATTTTTTGCTTTAGAAAAAATAGCAAATACAAAAAAATTATAGCCAGCCACAAAATCTACTAAATATGACTGGCTACAGGAAAGTTTCAAATTTGAGTAAACACAGTTCTTTCTGCATCTTGCTAAATGACAGCAGATTTTTAGCGACTTTTTTAATTAGTAATAAGATTAACATGATATTCTTCATGCCTGGTGTAACGACAATTGCATCTCTATTCTATAAAGTGTTTTATTTATAAATATGACAGGAGTAATATAATACCACCTTCCGTTGCACTAAAACCTGGTACTTAAAACAAACATTTATAAACAAAAATAAAGTTCCATCTGTTCAGCACAATAAGTCGCTTTGTCACCTTGAATGAAAAAAGGAAGACTGTGGCTTATAACTATTTAAGTTATTTCACAGAAATTTTTGGTTCTTTTTGTTTAAATAATTCTTGGGAATTGTGCCAACAACATTTTGGCTTCCAGTTATGCAGCCATCATCATTTGATGGAATGGTTGCATCTCTTGCACACTCTGATATGAAGTGTTAGAAGTTGCTCATGCTGAAAACTGTCATTAGGTGGTTCTGTAGTAGCATGGTTATGGGAGCATAGCAGCAGAATCCGGCTATATGCATATACTATGGACCCTGCTGGGTGTTATGTTGTCCTACTTAAGCATAACACTGGGGATCAGCTGTGACTAAGTTTTAATTTTTTAATTTAATTTAATTGCAATGGAGCACAAGCTCCGGTGGCAATTTCCCTACACACCCATCTTCCTCCTATCCTGCACCTACCTACATTTGCCCTCTACAAATTTTATCTTTAAATTCTTTCAAAGTTTTCGGTAAATTATTCATCATTTCTCTTGGTAACTCATTCCAATCCCTGACACCCTTACCTAAAAAGGAGAATCTTCCCACACCCTTGTGCCTGAAATCGAGTGCAAGCTTGTGGTCATGGTCATCTTTTCCCTTCCATGAACTACTTTTCATACCTACTGCAATATCTTCTCATGCCTCATCGCCAGTATACGCCCTGTACACACCCACTGCCCTCCTCATCCTCCTCCTGTCTTGCAATGAATCCCATTCCAGCTCCTTTATCATATCGGTCACTGATTGCATTCTGCGATAATTTCCAGAAACAAATCTAGCAGCCCTTCTTTGCACCTTCTCCAACTCCTGTACTTGATACTCAGAATGTGGGTCCCATACTACACTACCATATTCGAGCAATGGTCTGACCAAAGTTTTGTAACCCAATTCCTTTATTTCTCTCGTGCATCCCCTCATCACTCTCTCCAAACAAGTACAGGATTTTGAAACCTTTTCCTACCACCTGTCCAATGTGTCGTGCCCAGTTAAGCTTGCTATCAAATTTAATGCAAGATATTTACATTTCAAGTCTTCAGCAAGCAATTATTTCCCCACCTTATATTCATAATTAACCTTTTGTTTTTTATTTGTGTATCTAATTAGCTGACTCTTCTTCGCATTTATCTTCATCCCATGTTTACCAACCCAACTAGATATCCTGTCCAGATCACCCTGCAAGTTAGTACCTATTGTTAATAAGATTGTCTTAAACTCAAATTTCTACGAATACTCAAGTTTCAGTCCAAATTAGTTTGAGGATTTGGCCGCTACATTTGCACTATCATACTTCACAAAGTGTTCTGTGTCAAAAATCTGCAACAGCTGAACATTTCCTTGCCAAAGGCACTCCATGGAGTCAGTGGAGGATCTAGGAATTTTCCAAGCTGGGGCTAAAACTGTCAGATTGCTGCCCCTTCAAACATTGTTTTGCCGCCCCCATTGTTCCACTGTTGCCACCCCTAGTGTCACACCCGATTGTCCTCATCTCAATTGTTGTTGCCCAGGGTAGTAATAGAGCTAAAAAAAAAAGAAGGTCACCGTGACTTAATTTGCTGCCCTTCAAACACCATTTTGCCACTGCCCCTCAAGTTGCCACCCGGGGCAGACACCCTGGTTTGTCCCCCCTAGATCCAGCTTTGCATGGAGTACAGGAGCACTAGCGTGGTAATCCAGTCTTCAAATTATTGGGAATATAACTTGAGGGAGTACTCTAGAAATTTGAGTCTTGGACAATATTTTTAACAGAACAATCGTTACCAACATACCAACTCCTGAGCACCAGTACTAATTTGGCAACATTGATCCAACAATTGCCAATGTGCATGATGCAGCTATCACTGAGCAACTGGACACAGTGCTTAGCAGAACCCTACTTCTCTGCCCCCACCACTCTGCTACTGCAGAGCAATCTTTCAACAGTTTCCATCATTGTCTACATCAAGCCCCAAGAATAAATACCATTGCATGTGACAGGACAGCCAGTCCATCAGACCAACAATAGCCACTCAATTTTTGCCTGAAATATTGTTGAACATTAATGACACTACTTGGCAGAGTATCCAGTAACTGTTTAAATGTGAATAAAATCTATAAAGCCTTTTTGCTGCCACAGTTTGTAACTATTAATCAATTAAACAGCTGAAAACAGGTATTGAAAACCCTCCCATTATCTGTCAATTGAATGACTGAAATTTCTAAATCTGCAACACCAAAAATGTTTACAGATCAGGTAAACTTGAAACTAACAATTTGAAAGTGCACTAATGAGCTAGTACATTGTAATGGCAGCATCACATCACTTTTAATGGTTGGACTCTGCAACATTTCACATAAATCATTATTATTCAGTCATTTATTGTGAATGTCTCAGAAAAATTAAAAAACACATGCCTGTGCTATGCATTAAGTCTAATAGCAGAAAATTCCTGTAAATCTTTCAGAAATATTAAATAAGCAGTTCATATACATTGTGTGTGTTTTATAACTTAAATTTGGAGAGTAATTGTTTGTATGTTAATCTGATTTGCATGATATTTATATCTGTGAATTACCTAATCAATCAGTACACATGCATGTTAGTTAATAGTGTGGCTAATGACTTGATTCTGTACACTTTGGAACAATACTAAAGGATTAATTAATTAAATAAAATATGGCCAGGTTAAATATTACTTGAATTCCTACCTCACAGTTCAGATGTATAATGGAATGTGGCATCTGCCATTGTGGGCAGGTAACATCAGGAGGTTCCGGAGGGTCTGCGAACACATTCCAGTCCCAAGTGTGCAGCAGACGGCCACCACCCTCTCCTAGAGCCACCCGTAAGTTCACCACCGAGCTGAGTGAGAGCTCCAGCTGTGGCTCCGACACTTCAGAGCGGCTATCGCCGTACCCTGGCACGAGACAGGTGCAGTAGCCACAATATCTAAACAGGATAAAAACAATGCTTCAGACTGTTTACTAATTCATAAGTTACTTTTACTCCGTTCCTCCACAAAAATTTAAAATATATATACTGTATAATAACAATGAGCAGGAAAATGCTTTAGGGCAATAAAAGTAAGGATGGATAGGAAAAATATGGCCCGACACTTACCAAAGATGAAGGCGGCTGGGACAACGAACACTAACAAACAAAACACAAACAAGCACAGTATTTCAGCAATAGCCTTATTCGTGCGGAAGCAATAACCAGAAGGCGGTCGCTGTGTACACATCTGATTCCGCCTGTTGTCTCACATCTTGTTTCCGCACAAATAAGGCCGAATAAGAACTGGAAGGTGGTCGCTGTGTACACATCTGACTCTGCTGGGTGTCTCACTTCTTGCTTCTGCACAAAAAAGGCTATTGCCGAAATATTGCGCTTTTTTTGTGTTTTTTTTTTATGTTCGTCATCCCAGCAGTCTTCATCTTTGGCAAGTGTTGGGTCATATTTCCCTATCCATCCTTAGTTAAATGTATATATAGAAAGGACAGATAAAATACACCCAGCACTCACCAAAGTTGAAGGGAGGAGGGCAGCAGCAACACAAAAACTACGCACAAACATAAAAATACAATATTTTGGGTTAAAACCCTTTGTCAAGTTAACAGAACTAAGTGGCTGAACTTGTGCAAGCCCTTGCGGTAGGACGCAGCCACTCATAGAATGAAATTGACAGTCGGAGGTGGTGGGGGGAGCAACAATAGTATAACCGCAAGTATAAGTCACAAGAAAGTTTAAAATAATAATAATCATCATTGAAAAATAATAGTAATAAATAATATAAATAAATAAATAAATAAAAATTATGAAAACTTTTGAAATAAGGTCTATTAATATATATGAATCTTATTGTGCTGGCCAGTGGGTGTACAGAGGTGAGGGGACTACTATTGCAACCCTATTACTGGTGAAACCTACCCTATAATAGTTCATTGCCATTTTTTTCAACCACCCATCTCATATACCAGCTCACCTGCCTCTAATGTTCAAGTTCCTACATTGGACCTGACCTCAACTCATTATCCATCAGAATGAATGGTCGCAGACAAATAATTTTACTCCCAAAACCTGGACCTCCCTGTTGCTCACCATGCCAGTACTCACAACACCAGCGACCTTAATAACTGCTTCACAGTCAAGAGCCATTAGAGTACTTCCAGACAATACCTCCCAATCTGAACTCCACAGGTGGTAATTGGCATATCAACACATCCTGCAGACTAGACATCCTCCATTAATATCTTCCATCCTCACCTTGTACACCCATTTACTGGCCAGCACAAAAGGTTCATATATATTTATCAGACCTTATTTCAAAAAAAAAATCAATTTTTTAATTCTTTATTTATTTATTTTTATTACTCTTATTTTTTCAATGATTATTATTATTTCCCATTTTAACCTTTCTTTTGATTTATACTTGCAGTTATATTATCATTGCTCCCACCACCACCTCTGACTGTCAATTTCATTCTATGAGTGGCTGTGTCGAAAGCAAGGCTTGCGCAAGCTCAGCCCCTTAGTTCTGTTAACTTGACAAAGGGTTTTAACCTGAGATATTGTATTTTTGTGTTTGTGTGTTGTGGTATTTGTGTTGCTGCTGCCCTCCTCCCTTCAACTTTGGTGAGTGTTGGGTTTATTTTATCTGTCCTTTCCATATAAATATTGCCTCACGGCAGTTCTTTCCTTTCATTGTTAATATATATATATCAAAGAAAGTGAAAATAATGGAAACTTCTGCTTCTTCTGTTGATAAGAATTAAGCAAGATTATTTCTAAAAACTATTTATATTTCTGCATTTGGTTTCTGTGCAACTTATTTTAAAAATTAGCTAGAGCAGAATAGATAGTATAATATTAATGTCCTTATTTGATTTCTTTATGTGCTCACTATCAACATTTTTTGTGAGCAGGTGGAATCTGACATTGAAAGTGATACATCAGTCTTCGATGTTAAGTCACCAACTCGTGAAAGCAGTCCAGGAAGCTGCAGTGTGCGGCGTCGGAGCTGCACCAGCACTAACAACAACAACAATGGAGTTGGAGGAGTAGGTGGTGGTGGTGGTGGTGGAGGAGGAGGAGGAGGAGGCAGTGGAAGTGAGGGAAATGGAGGCAATGCTACCATCTCGTGTCCTACATCCACTGAGACAATGACACCGACACTGAAGGCAGTGCGGTCCAGCAGCGAAAGTCCTGGTAGTGTTTTGGACCCTTCTCAGGGAACTCTCACGTGAGGTGTGACATATACTTGCCCACACCATGCCTTGTGGGACAAGTGATGTGTAGTATAAGATGGGATAGTGGCACTAGCAGGCAGGAAAGCTTTTATAACAATGCAGCAGAAGAAAAAAAACATTTATTTTGCATAGAATTACTTTAATATGATAAAAGCAGACAATATTTACTCTCACCGCTTTAATGGAGCACTAATTCTTGTGTGAGATACCTGAGCACATTGACTGAAGAAGTGAGAGATGTGGGGGCAGCTATTTTATTGAAATATGATCTCATTTGTCATGCAAATAAAACTGGAAATTCTTAATGTTATTTTGTGGTATTGCAAGTAGCAGTGAAGGACAATTTGCTGTTAAATAAGGGATATATTTGAATGCTTCAGAAAGTTTACTACAAATGAAGAGCTTCATTTATTGTTCAGTAGTGCACACTAGCAAGTTCAGGGAAAATTGAGTACTGTCTTGCCTCGCAATCTTTGTTTAGCGAGTCACTTAGTATTGTTATTTCTATGTATATTCGTATGAGCAGTGAGTTGTATTTGGATGCACTCTGCTGGAGTGAATTTGTTTTGTTAAGTTGAATAATGTTATGTTCTGGCAAGAAACTATTTCTTGTGGGTGCTGATATGAACATTATTTGGTATTTAATACACTTCTATATTCAATTTAAAAAACCTATAGAATACAAATCTGGCGAAAGAAGAATAAAAATTTCATTAATTTGGCAATAGATGAATGATACTTTTTTTCTAACTAAAAAGAAGAAAAATAGTTTTAGAAACTTTTTGTATATCTTCTACATTTTACATGTTTCTTTTAAGCAAGTAGTGCCTCACTTTCAAAATAACTGAGTTGGACAGAAGTAGGCACAAATGAGATAAATCATTTAATAACAGTAACATCAAGAAATTATGGCAATAATCATTTTAGTAATTATACTGTTCCTACACCATACCCTAAAAATGATATTAAGGAGCTGGCACGTCAGTCAAATTTTGTATTTTTTATTCTTCACCAAGCAATAATAATTGAAATTATATATTTCTTATTGTCTATTAGAAATTATTGCTTGTTTACCCAAATAACTAAAGGTGCAATTTTTTCATTTTGCCAGGTTTGTATTTTCGTAGGTTAAGTGAACTTGTAGTTAGAACAATTGTTATCTTTTTTTTTTTAATATGCACTGAAGCGTATTAGTCTTTGTAAGCAGCAATGCTGTGATATTATTTGTAGAATAATGCATGTAGTACTTATTTCATTCCATACGTCTTACATTCCTTGTATTTTGACATTTTTTAATAATTTTGAATAGTCATGTATGATTATGAATGCTCTATCATAGAATAAGTCTATCCTGTCTTATATTACAAACTAAGATACTAGTAGAGCTTTTATTTAATACCAAGGGTGGGATCAAAATTCCAGCTTTAAACATTATAGATGTTGGCCACATGTTCTTTTGACTAGATTCGTAATTTACATTATTCTTTGTGAAATAATAGTTCTTATAAAACTGGTACATCAAACTTTAGTTCTGTGCACTCTGTTCTAGATCTCTCTTCCCCAGAAAAATGTTGTCCATTAAAACTAGTTCCTAAGAGCAAGATTATTTTAGTAAACAAAAGAAAACTGTATCAATCACATAGGATTACAGAACATTTGAAATAAAATTATAATCAAAATATCTATTGCTGCTAAATCTAGGGCTTTTGTGAATTTCAATGTTTTAAGAGGATCTTCATATTTGTGGTCACAGAAACAGAATGGAAATTAGCACCACTTAATTATTCATCCCGAAAATAAATTAAAAAAAGATTGCCTTTTCCAATCTCCATGACTAGAATACTAGATCTCTTCTGTTATAATTTTTTCTGTGGGATATTTACTCAAGCGACAACCATAAAGAAACAAATTCTATTCCCAGTGTTTTTAAAGAATATACATTGCACTCTATGTGTATTACACAGTAAAAAATAATACATACACACCATCATTAAAGCATACTAATGTTCCTATGTATAATAATTACATATACTCTCTCATGAAATCATAGGCCTACAAAAGTGGAGTAAATGTTAGCTTGGGCTATCCAGGCAATGTTATGTCATTTTAACTGACAACAAGTTTTTTTTACCTTCCTTGGATCCAGTCTTGATAACAGGAAGCCTGGTAACAGGTGAATTGATGTAAGTTCACCACACACACTGCTAATGAGTTTATACAAGGCTAAAAAAAAAAAAAAAAAAAAAAAATCACCAAATGGATCCAATGTATTTAACTCCAGTAACTATTTAATAATTTGAAATTTTGTAGGAAGTTCTTCAAGCTGAGTTTTTTCAAAAGTTCTAGTTTTCCCATACAAAGTACATTCTAAAGATCATGTACTGATGTTTGTAGGAATCTCAGTCTATTGTATATTAACTTTCATGCAGTAAGGAAAGCCCTGGTTTAAATACTGGGATAGTCTTTTCAAGAATAACAAATTTTGTAATTGCACTCTCTTCTATGGGATTCATTTAATATTCAGTACTAATGATCTGCCACAGACACAAATGCTTTGATTGATCTAAGCACCATCAATAATTTGTTTACATCCTGCTTCCATAATCATTAAATTAAAATTTTAATCTCAATTGAGGTCAGTAACTCTCATGTAGATCCAATGTATTATGTTAATGTTGAAATAAGTGCTGACAGATATTCATGAACCCTGGAAGTCTACAGACTAACACTGTGTATTAAGTTCAACATGACACTGGTATTCAAACAATTTAAAAATTTTAACAGATATGTAACTAGATGGTGTAACTTCTGATTAATAAAATAATTAAATTATAAAAAAATTTCATCCATAAATGGAAGATGATAGCAACACTCAACTAAGATTAATTTAAAAAGCTGTAGAATTTTAAATATTTTCTCTTATCAATAAAATATCTCCAACCACAAAGAGATCCAATTTCTTCTTATCTTACCAGTGCGCTTTGATACAAATGTGCCTGCAAAGGTATTTTCTTACTATGGTTTAACAAAGTTTAGGAATTAATTGATTCTCCAATATAATTCTTTCAAAGAATGATATTTACTCTGAATATAATTCATAGGAACCAACATTATCAAAGAAGAAGACAACATATGTATAAATATCAAAGATTTATCATATTTTGTGTATTAAAACTATGACATACTCATTGTTATAATGAACAACATGGCTGGTTCTTTCTCATTAGCATCAACCACTGTACCAAACCACACATTACTTAAATGTCTGAATCAAACTGATCCCATTGTCACAGAACACAACTAAATTTTTATCATGTAAAACATTCTACCTAACATAATTCCTAAGGTTTATATGGTATCTGTGATCTTTCAGTTATTTATTTTATTGTTTCAGACTTGATAACTGTGATACTTTTGTAGTTAGTATTATAGCCAAATGTACAAACTACAAAAATGTAGCTGCATTTTGCCATAGGTAATAAGAAAAACCACAATTCTGGAACTTAATATAGTTATTTCTTTCAAAAATTGTATTTAGTTGGTTAGCAGTATTTATAAATGTTTAAAAAATTAAAGAATTGTGTCACTGTGATGATACGGAAATTTTACAAATAATTTCTTGCCTCATGGAACTTTGAGAATATCTTTATTTATTTTCAAATTCAAATACTTTATTAAGTTTTTTATTTTTTCTGGGTTGAGGAGATT